>OZ017786.1:9415076-9459543 GCA_963969325.1 Lycopodina hypogea | reverse complement strand
AAAAAAAATAATCATTTTTCCCCTTTTTTCCAAACACAACACGTGGCAAATATAAGAGTAAGTGAAATATATAAACTATTATTACAGCCATTGAACTTACAAGGGAAAATAAAGGTTCATCAACCAAGGTAGGTTTTTGAGTTTATTGGCATTTGTTATGAACCAAAAAAAAAAAAAAAAAAAAAAAAAAAAAAAAAAAAAACACCAACAAAAAAAAAAAACACCAACAAAAAATTTTGTACTGGTTATTGCTGTTGTTTTTTTTTTTTTGGTTTTTTTTTTTTGGTTTTTTTTGGGTTTTTTTTGGGTTGCTGTTCTTTAATACTTCATTTTTTTTCCTACCTTACCTTAGATTTTTATTCAGTGTTTTTATAGTAGGTAATTTTATGTTTAGTTTGTTTTTCTTTTCTTTCCTTTTTATTAAATCTTTGTGGTTCCCTGTCTTTACTTTTAGCAGTTGTTCTTTGTAGAACTGTATTTTGCAGAGCTCTATTTGGCAGAACAAACAGTACTACCACTAGACCTGGACTAGAGGCAGTTCACCAGGACTATCCCAAAACAGAAAACCAAGACAGTGGGCTAGTCTGCAGTCTATAACAGATGTCTTGGATTTTTGTCTATGAAGGCTAGTGTGGTAAACTGTGTGTATCAATTACTTTAGTGCAGCTTCATACACTTGGGTATCTCATACTCTCCAATGTGAATGTGCTTATATATTAAATTTCACCTTGAAAATAAATCCTGATGTAGCTATCAACTGTATAATGAATATATAATGATGTATTTAATATACGCTTTTACATTTTTGCTTCTATTCTTTTAAATAGACATTGTTCTTCAAAAATAATTGGTATTCTACCACAAAAATGGATTTTTTAATCTATACCTATAAATGTCCCTGCCCTGCCCTGCCCTGCCTGATTCCAATAAGGGGTCGGGTTGATTTACCTCAACACAAAGGCAAGGTTTGAAGTTCTTCATGAGTGATCCAACGCAAGTGCCTAAGGTCAAAGTTTCTTGTGGGGCAACTGGGTACACAACAAAAAATTCCTGGGAAACTTGTGTGCATTCGGCATAAACTTAAAATCCAGTATCTGTCCAACAAAAAACATATTTACAAAGTGACAGTTTTCTTTTTAACATTTTATGGACTTGTTATGTTGCCATAGTGATCTATTTAGCCATTTAATTTTTTGTTTTGGTTATGTTAGAATTACTTTAGTACAATGAGTTAATGATCTCTATTTGAAATATGCGTAGTATATGAAAGATCATAACTGGTATTTAATAATATATTTTTTCAGATATTCAGTTTTTCAATCTTGTTTGCCAAGATAATTAAGTTTAAAGGTTCAACATACACAAACATACATTCTTAAGATATAAGTTATTCTAATGAATTGGCATTTTTCTATTTCAGATTCCCATTTATACAGCTCTGTTGACCATGGTTGTTGGAGCTTTGATTATTAGCACCTTCTTCTATCTCTGCTCTGGTCTTAAGGCAATGAATATGCTGTTTTTCTATAGTAGAAATACATCAAAAGGTAATGATATGCACCAATTGACTTTTCAGCTTTACTGTACTATGTTTAGTACATTCTTAAAGTTAGTTTATGAGAACATAGATAATATTAGCAATAACAAAGAAATAATTCCTTGTTTTTAATTTGGCCCTATGAAGTTTTTTTAAATTTAGTTTACATTAGATCATTTGTTCATGCTCTAAAAGATATACCTACTGTATTTTATAACAGTTTTATATGGAACCACTTTTAAACAGAGAAACTCTTCCCTCATTTCAAGTATATTAATTATCATCAATCATGATGTTGCATAATTTTCACTTTTTTTTGCCCTTATTTTCAATAATTAGATTCCAAATTTTTTACGTTGATGGTTCTTTTTGACAGACAATACAAAAAAAAAAGTTGTTCACTTTAAGTATAGCAATAAAGGCTTTGATTACATTAATTTATTGATTTATTTAATTACTTTATTGTTTTATCAAAATGCTGGTTACTATGAATGAGAAGTCAAGAACAAATTGCACATAACTATTTATATTCCAGATTGTCTTCTTGATGGATTGTGGGCCTTATAGAAGAATAAGATTATGTAATGAGTCTGAAGGATGATATCATTTCTGATGCAAAGGTAAATGTTTTACTTCTTTTGTAGAGCGATAAGTAAATTTTTTTGTCTTACACCTTGATTGAGATATACTGCAGTAATTATCAATATTTGTAATAATGAATTTAGGTGGTATCATCTAAGTTGATATGTAAAAGTAAATCAACAGTTTAAAGACTCAATCACAGCTGATAACAGCAGGCCCCTTTTGCATATTTGAGCCCTGTCCACACTGCACACTAAAGCCGGTTTCACCTGTGTCTTTAAAGGGTTGCACATGTCCACACTCCACTTGGTTTTATCCCAGCGTGTTTCATTTGAAACCTTCAAAGGGTAGGCTTTAAGCAGCCCAGATTTATTACTGATGTTTGCTATTAGGAGTTTAGCTACTATATATCTTTCCCCCTCTCTATCCTCCATTACTGCGATGATATTGTGGAGAGAAAAAGACAGAAGAAAGTAGTACAGGAGAAACTAAAATAACCTGTTTCTATACGTGGTGGAGCAATATAATTATTCAGCCTAGCTAATTATTCCAGCCACACAGATGATGTGGAGCGGGTTCAGTACTATGTTAGTGTGTGACACAAGATAACATTTGGAACCTGGTGTTTCTGGAGAGGGGTACAAACCTGTTTGTAGGTGGATAGGCCTTTAGCGAGTATGCTTGGTAGGAATAATGAGCCATGAGTAATGTTGATGTCAAATACTAAAACTAACTCACAATCTTAATATGGCAATCATAGAGATACGATGCAGCTGTAGTGTTAGTTATGTCACTACTGCATGAAGTGATAATAAGAAATAACATTTTTTAATGATTAATTATTCGTAAATACATGTAGAAAAATTTCTTAGAAATGCAATCTGAAATATCTGAGTATAAGGAAGAAATGCAATCTGATATATCTGAGAATAACAAAGAAATGCAATATGAAATATTGGAGTATAAGGAAGGAATGCAATCTGATACATCTGAGAATAAGAAAGAAATGCAATCTGAAATATCTGAGTATAAGGAAGAAATACAATTTGAAATATCTTAGTATAAGGATGAAATGCAATCTGATAAGTCTGAAAATAAGAAAGAAATGCAATCTGAAATATGTGAACACAAGAAATAAATGTGATCAGGAATATCTGAGTATAAGAAAGAAATAAAATCTGAAATATCTGAGTATAAGAAAGAAATTTAATCAGAAATATCTGAGAATAAGAAAAAATGCATTCTGAAATATCTGAATATAACGAAGAAATGCAATCTGATAAGTCTGAGAATAAGAGAGAAATACAATCTGAAATATCTGAGTATAATGAAGAAATTAATCTGATATCTCTAAGAATAAGAGAGAAATGCAATCAGAAATATCTGTTTATAAGAAAGAAATGTGATCTGAAATATGAGTATAAGAAAGAAATGCAATCTGAAATATTTGAGTATAAGAAAGAAGTTCAATCTGAAATATTTGAGAATAAGAAAAAAATGTGATCTGAAATATCCGAGTATAACGAAGAAATGCAATTTGATACATCTGAGAATAAGAAAGAAATGCAATCTGAAATATCGGAGTATAAGGAAGAAATGCAATCTGAAATATCTGAGTATGACGAAGAAATGCAATCTGATATGTCTGAGAATAAGAAAGAAATGGAACCTGAAATATCTGAGTATAATGAAGAAATGCAATCTGATATATCTGAGAATAAGGAAGGAATGGAATCTGAACTATCTGAGTATAAGGAAGAAATGCAATCTGAAATATTTCATTGTTGACTAACACTAGGTTGACTTGAACTCATAGATGATTCTTTGTTGAAGATTTTGTAAACTTTGTGTTTTCTTTTGATGATACTTTGTCAACAAAAAAAAGAAATGTTTGATGTCAATCTAAAACAAAGCAACATCACTTATCATAATTGACATTTTTTCTGAAATAAAAGCAAAGTGTAATTACCTGCTCATCTTGAGGAATTGATGAGTGTGATGTGCCCATCCAGTGAACCAGGCCAACATTCTTAATAGGATTCTGAATAATTATCATAATAAAAAGGGGAAAAAATAAACAAAACAAAACCCAGTACATATGATAGTAACAAAATACTTTAAAGGAGATAGAGACACCAAGAGGAATATGGATAGAAACTTTTTTTAAATTCCAATAATATTTCTTTGGACCTGTAAGAGTTACATCTTCAATAGACATACACAAATCACACTATAATTATTGAAAGAAGCGAAACTAAATCAATGTTATACATAGATTATTTATAATCAATCATGCATAATGTCTCCAGCATACTAAGTATATATAATTCTCATAATGGTTTTAATTCAATTATATTACATGAATAACAAATATTTTATATTTCATGACAATCAGTCTTACTATATTATTTTGAAACATATTCTTGATATTCCACTACATATATTGAATTTAAAATTAACATTAAAAAATATATATGTAAACCAAAACTAAAAAACAAAACAAAAACACAACTGCAAATAATGGTTAAAATATCACACTTTTCATTACATATTTTTATTTATAGCTAACTACATATATAATAGATTACATTAAATGTAATTTGATTTTCTAAATCTATTTCCATCAGGTTGCTTGCTAGGCCAACCTTCAGTGGGCTGTGGTCAAAAAATTGTCTCAAGTAAAGGTATATGTAAGGTTATGCCATGTCTTGTGAGAATACATATTTCATTAGTGAATATGTATTTATAAAAGGACATGTCTTTACATAGTGAATGATTCATTGGTGCTATTATTTAATATTTGCTTTATTTAATGCACACTTCTGAGATTGAGGGGGTGTGGCAAGTTCAATTGAGTATGCATTTGATGCAATGGTATCTGTTGATGTTGGAATGGTATGTGCTGGCATTTGAATGATCAGTGTTGGCATTTGAATGATATGTGTTGGCATGTATTGTTAGCTATAAATTTTATGGCATGTATTTGGCATTCTTTGAACACTCTACTCCCTTTGAAATTTGTGATAGGTTTTCTCCACAGCATGGTAGGGGGAAGAGTGCTTTCCTCATCAATGGTGGGCATTTTTTCACCAAGAAATACCCTTGCTTTGGCCATAGCCCTAACCAGTGTCCTAGATAACATTTCAACCTCTATGCATTTCAATCCTAGGTATTGTTGCTACGCTCCTCACCAAATTTTGTGTCAAAAGATTGATAACTATTGGAGGAGTTGAGGGACAAACAAATAGAATAAGCTCCATTTAATAAGCAAATCAACTTCCTACACTTTTGTTGCTGTTCTGCTGTTGTTGTTTTTAAAAGGAAATCTCTTAAGAATATGTTAGTAGAATCTAGTTGAGTTCTCTCTCAGACGGACGGACCGATGGACCGAGGACCGACAGACCGACAGACTGACAGACAGACCGACAGACAGACCGACGAGTGGGCTGGCAGGTGGGCGGGCTGGCAGGTGGGCGGGCTGGCAGGCGGGCGGGCTGGCAGGACCAACCAACCGACCAACAGATAGTCAAACAGACATCTCCTTTTATATATATATAGGAGATATATATCATGCATAAATATTTCTTATTTCATGTGTTTCAAAGTGGTGTGTGGTGGTATATGTTTAACAGATTTTAGCTCCTTTTTGTCTGAAATCTGATGGATAAACTCAATAGATTAAATTAAATAACACTAGAAAACTACTTTTTTTTTTAATTGAAATGAAGAGTACGAAAAATATCATATAAATGGTTTAAATAACTTACATCCAGTGAAGAGACTTCTAATATACTTGGGTGACCATTTTCAGATCTTAATGAAGCATCCTTTTCCAGTACTTAGTGGAAGTCTGAGCATTAATACAATCAATATATATATATGTATATATATATGTATATATATGTATATATATATATATATATTTATGTTTACAAATTGCATATATTTCTGTATATATATATGTGTGTGTATGTGTATGTATATATATTTGTGTATATATGTGAGTTTATGTCCATGTGTATATGTGTGTGTATGTTTGTGTATGAGAGTATGTATATGTGTGTATATATATGTTCGTATATATGTGTATATATATATGCATTGTTGATCCAAGGGGGTTCTACATGTCTCACCCCTTTTTTCTCAAAATTTAATTTATCAATTCAAACAAAAATACATTTACCAAATATAGATTTATGCTATTGATTCCACCAACGCTAACTGTAACAATTATTATCCTGGACCAATTTTATCACCACAGGCCAATTTTAGCTTTAGCTGTATGTAGCTTCAGCTGGTCAAGACTGGTTGTTCAACTTATTATCACCAGTTGTTTTAATGTTCTTTAGCCAAAATTGTCTTCTAGAATTTCAACTTTCACGTGATTGTTCACCAGATGAGCCTGACTAAGTTAGTTGAAAAAAATTATCAAAATTGTGTCTGAATATATTAAATAACAAGTATTAGCTAGCTTAAAAGCTGTTGGTTTACCACTCACCATCTCCTCTCCCTGTGACCCCCTGTTAGTTCCCAATGTTCAGGGGTAACAAGATTCTCTGGATGGGGTGAATAGAATTGAAAAAAGTTGATGAATACTCCCTACTTTTTAATCTGTGGATCTGTTGGTAGTTATGTGAAAGGGAAAAGGTATGCCAACTCTTACTGCAGCCATAAAAAGTTTGCCAGACGAAAACTGGTTCCTCCAATCAAGCTCCCACTTCCCTCTGAGTCTGAGTCTGAGTCTGATCTGATCTCAACCACTCCCCTCTCCCACCCCCCACCCCCCCACTTCTTTTCTTGCCAAAAAAATTCCTTATAGGTATGCCAATAAAAGGTTCCATTTAACTGCTCCTCAGTTTATTCATGTTCTATAAACAATTTATTCTCAAAGAATGACTATTCTCGATTTTACTACAATTACATAACCACCTCTTACTAGCAGAATAACTAGAAACATGTACTGAAAATATTGGAGGCTTCTTGGCCCACTGGGGGGGGGCGTGCATGCACCCACTCTACCTGGTGTACAAGGCCACCAATCGGACATGGCAGACGTAAGAGAGATGATGCCTCACTATGTAGTGCAGGTAATACATAGCTATTACAAACATTATCTTGCATGAACATTTTTACAGATTCTTTCTCTTTTTTTAAGACATGAGGTGAAGGTTCCTAAATCTATGAGGAGAATAATGTTGCAGACTTTGGTCTGAGCAAGCTAAACATGTGCCATGGGACAAAGACAAGCACATTCTGCAGAATAATGTTGCAGACTTTGGTCTGAGCAAGCTGGACATGTGGCATGGGACAAAGACAAGCACATTCTGCAGAACCCCTGAGTATCTTGCTCATGAAGTGGTAAAGGAGTTCATACACAAGATCAGTGGACTGGTAGGCACTTGGTGTCCTTATTTACAAGATACTATGTGGAGAGATGAAAATGTGGAATTAGGTAGAATGAAGCTATGGTAGACATGATAATCTAGAAGCACATTCAAACTTGGCTTTTCCATTAAACTAAGTAGTAAGAAATACTGTGTCAGATTTTTCTAGTAGAGGGAAGAGAATAGCAGGGAAATAAGGAATCTTTATCCTGAAATGACTATGACTATTTGGAAAAATGATGGATCTACAACATATAGCTGGAGTTGAAGATGAAATGGACACCTGAACATTTATCCCTCTGTTGTATGACAAAAGAATCATGTTAATTGATGTCCGAGTTGATCTGATTGCCCAGAAAGCAGAGAAGATAACAATATCCCACCATCACAAGGATCCTTACTACATATGCACAAAGAGCTATTTTACATATATCTATTTTTTTTTTTTCTATTTATTAGACCTTACAACTGCACGGGTCAAGAAAAAAACGGAGCAATACAATAAGTTTGAAATGTAGTAGCAAGCTGAAGTTGATAAAGATCTCAAGAGTTGGCCTAGCTTATCAGGCAGGTTTTTTCTTGGAGCCAGTCACATTTCCCTGTAGTGATTATGAATTTTTCATGCCCTTAAAGGATGGGGCTGAATGTATGCCAATGGAGGGCCTTGGAAAATGGTATGGAGTAGTCTTCCAGACACAAGTAAGGACTGAAAGAACTAATGTGGTGAGAATGAATCAAAGAATATCGGACCAACTGCAAAACATGCAAAAGCACTTCTTCCCTGATCACACTGTACCATACTATAATGTGCTAATGGCAACTTGTAATATACTGGTCCTACTTGATGAAATGGACGTTTAAAATAGACTTTTCTTTTCATTATTCTCATCCAAATTAAATACAATTTTTGATTTTGGCACTCAGCTAGCAATATGTACCTACATATTTGTGGCCTCAACTACTTCCAATTATTTTGTGCTTGTGTTCCATGATACTTTTCTGACTACCAAATTGCTTCATTTGGATAATCCAGTGAAACCCTAGTTGCATAGCATCCTGGACAAGAAGTATCTTGTGGATAAAGTGAATTATTAGAAGTTACTATGCATATGAAAGTGATGATAGTGTGCATGAGCTATATATTCAGTCCTGTTTCTTTCGCATTGTAATTTAGAATAGTAAGTTTTCAATGCCCTATAAAGATTTAATGAAGAACTTGAAGGTGTTGGAAGATTTAGCTCGAATGATAGCCAACATCAAGGAAGGTATGAAGTCCTTCAAACCCAATTTTATGAAGATTGTACAATCTTGGACATTGGCATGAGTACTTTTTTTTATTATGCTTAAATATTGTTTGTTGTTCAATAAGTATGAGTACAGAATATAAATAATACACCTGTGGACATATCCCACTAGTGGTGCGCTGAGTGGAGTTTGTGGCAATTGTAATAATAAATGAAGTGATGTCTAGTGAAGATTTGCTTGCATATCTTGGTAAAAGTTTCCACTTATGCTCAGCAATTATACTCACCAACAGTTGTTCTTTGTATATTTAGTGGTCAAAAACTTTAACAACTACTTGGAACAATTTTGATTGTATTAAAATGTATTAATGATTTTACAAAAAAATTGCAATAGTTTGCATTATAGAACAAAGTAATGAGTGCAAGGGTATTTATTAATCAGATGATAATTAGGTTACTATTGTAGGTGCTACTCGCTGAAAACAAGAAGAATCAAGATTTGGGGGCTATAAAGGTGCTCAAAAAGGCTGATATTATCCCTAACAACAGGGTAAACCAATTTCTCTCTAAGAAAAAGACCTTCGAGAAAATAACTTTCCAAATCAATTTCTTTCCTTCCTTCTAATTAACCACACTCCATCATTCACATATAAAGGGCCCACCACCCTGCGCCAGTCACTAGCCTGATGTAGACACCCCTAATGTTGAGACATTGCTATATAAGTGATGATATTTATTCTCGTCATTTTATCAATACTGACTGGTACTATGCACTCCAACTAGTATATCTCCTGGGCTCCAAGGGCTCTGGAGATTAAGAAATAGATCCTACACAACGAGAGTAAGCAAAATTTAAAAATTTAAAAAAAAATTTTTTTTTAAACACGTTCTTGCATGTGTGTGCCGACGAAATCATTCACAATCCTAAAACTCTCTCAATTAAGATTGATTCATCTCCAGAAGATCCTGTCGATGAACAATGTAACAAAATGCAAGAGATTGATGGCTATATTGACCACTATATTGTAGAGAAAGTTGCTAATTTATAGTGTCAATGAGTACACTTGCTCCTTAAGATATAGCATTGGAGATAGCAGCTTTCTGTACATCGTGAGCAATGTCAACCAATACTCAGTTAGTATCCTCAGCCAGCTGCCTCTGGCTTGGAGAAGGAAGTTGTTTTAAGCTCTCCCACCCTTCAGGGTGTACGCATTGGAGAAGACGTTATTCACAGATGAAATAAACACAGACGACATTAGGAAAGAGCTGAGCGAATTGAAAGGTAGAGTTTGGGTGATTCATTTGAAGGACAGAAGAAGCAAAGAACTCTGCTTGCAACCATCATTGTTCTCACCATTGTCACCGATGTTAACTAAAAGTTCCCACTTGGACCAAACTTGTCCTTCCGAACATTTCATTGATTACCTCTCACACCTGCTGTTCAATGAGATTAACTGAGACTACATATGCAAGAGGATCAGGAAGCTTCTGCACACCACACACGTCGACTGGTTGGAGCCTACAATTGCAGAAGCTCTCATGTATGGCCACATCAATGCACTTTTATGTTCATTCAGTCGCACTCCCTGCTCCCATTTTGCTGCCTGAATCTGACGGTAAGATAACACTATTGCTCATTGAATGGAAATGAAATGAAACCAAAACCCTCAGCAATTTACAAAGAAGGCCGAGGAGGGAAACTGTGCCATTTTTTCTTGATACAATGCAGCTACAAACTGTGCCGCTAAAACAATGAAAAAATTATCAAAACACTTTTGTTTGCATAATACTCAACTTACATAAGTATATCATAAAATGTCAATAAGATGCACAAATCAGTTATAACCACCGACCATAATGTGACTGCAATAACCATGAAACTGCAATCAAGCCTTTGTTGCTCGAGTTGTTGTTGACTAGCCAGAGGAAGACACCCCCAATGTTGAATCATTGCTATATAAATAATGATATTTACTGTTGCAATAACTATGCACACCAATTAATATATCTGCAGGGCTGCAAACACTCTAAAGACAGAAAAAATTCTGCAACGGGGGAGTAGGGACATTTTCATTAAAAAAAGAAAAGAAGTAGCCACCACAATCCTCCCCAAGCATGGGAAGCATTTATTGCTGGACCCCCATACCCCAGAATTCCCAGCCCTATACCCCTAACACAAGAACAACAACATTCCACCATATTGAGAAGAACACCTCTGACTCTACCCAGAGGGAATGCTCTTCCCCACCACTAAACAAGACCATCTCTACCCAACAAAACCATCTCCATGTCCAACCTGAGGTAGTATTTCTACAGCAACCCATCCCACAAGACTTGAACATCCATCAACCAATGTGTTCTAATTGATGTATTGCTGTATTATAACTGTATCCTCATGCACAGGTCCACCTCACCCTGGAGACTGTTGAGCCTGACTCGTGTATTGATGTATGTTTATATATGTATTATTATTATTATTATTGTTAATATTATTTTTTCTTCTTATCTTTCTTTCTTTCTAATTGACCACATGCTATGTCACCCAATCATACACATATTAAGGACCTACCACCCTGCGCCAGTAAAAAAAAAAAGAAGTTATGGCCATTCACTTTGCATGTGTGTAGCAGCGATGCAGATTGTTAGAGGATCAACAAGATGGTTTTGTTGGAGGAGGGGACACACCATACATGGTGTTGATAGAACTACTATCAGCAGTGCACGTGTGCAGCAGCTTATCATTGAATCTAATGAAGTTCTGTGTCTCTATCCCCAAAGTAAGCTGATATTTTTTTCTCCCCATATATGTCATACAGTTTCAAAACTTATAAAGAATGCCAATAAAAGCATTCACAATCCTAAAACTCTCCCAATGAAGACAGACACATCTCCAGGAGATTCTGTCAATATACAACCTAACAAAATTACAGAAGTTGATGGCTATATTGACCACTATATCATACAGAAAAATGCTATCTTGTAGTGTCAATGGGTACACTTGCTCCTTGGGGTACTGCATTGGAGATAGCAGCTTTCTGTACATTGTGAGCAATGTCAACAAATACCCAGTTAGTATCCTCAGCCAGCTGCCTCTGCGTCGAAGAAAGAAGTCGTTTTTTTTCCCACCCTTCAGAGTGAACGCGTTGGAAAAAATGTCAATTACAGATGCAATAGAAACATATGACATTTGGAAGCAGCTGAGAAAATTTAAAGGAAAACTTTGGGTGATTAATTTGAAGGACAGAGAAGAAAAGAACTCTGCTTGCAACCATCACCGTTATCACTGATGGGGAGTAAAAGTTCCCACGTGGACCAAACTTGTCCTCCCGAGCAGTTCATTAACTACCTCTAACACCTGCTGTTCAGTGAGATTAACTGAGACTACGCATAAAAGAGGATCATGAAGCTTCTGCACATCACACACATCAACAGGTTGGAGCCTACAGTTGTGGATGCTCTCATGTATAGCCACATCAACACACTCTTTATGTTCATCCCATCGTACTGCTTGAATCTGACGGAAAGATAATTCTATTGCTCCTTGAACAGAAACGAAATGAAACCAAAATCCTTCGAAATTTGCACGTTCAACCTGGACACTTCTCCATTCTGGAGCCAAGACATCATCAGTCAGGAATTGATGCGACAGATGTTTTCTAAGCTGGAGTTCTTGTGAAGTTTTTTTTTGGTTTTTTTTTTGGTGTCCTTATTTACAAGATGCTATGTGGAGAGGTGAGAAATGTGGAATTAGGTAGAATGATGCTATGGAAGACTAAGTAAAAAGAAATACTGTGTTAGTACAGTTCATGAAGATGCCCAACACCTTGGGGTATGTAATATTGGGCCATGTTTTAAGTGAACGATTAGACAAGGCTTGGGTTAGGTTTTTTATATCCTTGTCAGGGAAAGATTTAGATGCTTCTATTGTGAATTGGATTTTCCTTGTCCTTCACATCCTGAAATATTCATTTCCTCTTATGGGGGGGTGGGGGGGGGGGGGAGAAACGGGGAACATAATTGGCCATTCCACAGCTCAGTGGCATTCCTGAATATAATCTATGTAATTTATAATCACTTCATTCTATTCCAACCACTCTCCAGACATCTCTCCCACCATACACACCTGTTTTGCTGCAGTTTATCAAAGGGAAACATGAGCTTGTAGAAACATCTCTCACTGGAGGTATGAAGCCAACATCTATCAATAATTTCTACACTGTTAATGGAAAAGGATTACTTAAATTAGTAGCCAGGTGGAGGGTGCAGGACCACTCATGTTGTAACTTCACTAATATTGCTTTGCTGCAGCATATCAAAGGGAAGCTGATGCTTGTTGAAACATTTCTCACTGAAGGTATGAAGCAAACTTCAGTTTCTATACTGTTAATGGAAAAAATTCATTGAAATAAGCCCTGTCCGCACTACAGGTTGAATGCTGATTAATTCTGGTTAAATTTGCATTGTACGCATCCACACCAAATTTGAATTAAATCAATGCAAATTAATTCAAATTATCTCTGACTCACCTGGATAGGTAGTTTGATTGCATTGTAGCTGAAGATTTTTAGTGTTTTCTCAAATTGCGGAGTGCTTTTTTAAATTAAAAAATTCCTTGCAACATGAGTGCCATCTGGAGCTTCAAGGAAACAACATTACTAATAAGTGTTTGGGGTCATACCAACGTGCAGAGAGAGCTGCATGGTGTGCATAGAAAAGTGTATATGAAGTTGTTTTAATGGATTTCGTAAAGGCTTTATTCCATAAATCCTGGCAGAAAGAGATCAATGGCTATATTGACCACTATATTGATGTAGGATATGAAAAATATTGATAAAAAGCAAACAGTTGTGGCTGAAGGAAGTGCCGGAAACAATGAGAGTGTGATGATAAAGGGAAACATGTTGTACTGACCTCAATCTGAGGTAAGATAACTAAATCTATAAAATTAAATGATGGATTTCATCTTAACTGAACTTAGTATACATAGTGAAATGTATTAGTCCTTACCATGTACATTATTGCAATGAAATAGAAAAATTGTTGCATCTATGGGGAGAAAGAGGTTGCAAGACTTTGGTCTAAGCCAACTAGACATGTGGCATGGGACAAAGACACACACATTCTGTGGCACCCCCCGAATATCTTGTTCATAAAGTGGTGAAGGAGTTCATACACATGATCAGTAGACAGGTAGGCATTTGGTGTCCTTATTAACAAGAAGCTATGCGGAGAGGTGAGAAATGTGGAATTAGGTAGAAGGATGCTATGGTACACATGATAATCAAGAAACACATTCTAACTTGGCTTTCTAATTACATTAAGTAGTAAGAATTAATGTGTTAGTACAGTTCATGAAGATGCTCAACACTTTGGGATATTTAATACTGGACCATGTTTTGAGCAAATGATTGGACAAAAGTTTGAGTTAGGTTTTTCATATTCGTTGGGGAAAGATTTAGATGCTTCTATCGTAACTGGATTTTCCTTGTCCTTCATGTCTTGCAATATCCATTTCCTGTTACAGGAGGGGGAGGGATATGATTGGCTGTTGCATAGCTCAGTGACTCTCCTGCAGAGCAGAATCCTAACGTCACATCTCGTATCATCCAGTTCAGGCAGAAGAAAAGTCTCAATTTAATTTGTGGTTATCCTATTTTAGTTACTGCGGGTCATTGTGCTTTTTGTTTTCTTTAAATATAAATAGTATTATCACCTCACTCCATTCCCACCTTTCTCCAGACATCTCTCCCACCATACACACCTGTTCGTACATCCATGCCATCAGCTCACGCCACCACCTGCATAAGGGCCCCACCACCCATGCACTAGTCCTGAAATAAAGCCTGACTAAGTACCCCACAGGACAAAACGTTGCTCATTTTATTATTGCTACTTCTTCTACTCACTTGACTTCATGGGAGTGGGAGGGACACTGGGACCAGTGCACTATGTCTACTTACATATTGCATACCAGAGTAGTCCAGAGGAGGAGAAGTGTGTCCGACAAGGGGAGGAAATCCATGACGCCAGAAACAATATAATTCAATGTAATGAATACATCATATGTATTTGTACTCTTAACCTACTGATGACCCATACCCAACTGGGTGTGGGAATTGACATCCACATGACTAATTGTTGGTGTCGAGAAGTAATCTAGAAATAGATACTTTCTTCTAGAAACAGATTCGTTCTTCTAGAGATAGATTCCTACCCCTCGAAGGAAATCACTTATTGGAATCAACATGGATACCAGAGAGGACCGGACTCACCAACCAGGACAAGTTTATGCTGAGGATGAGCGTGTATCCTCAGGCCACATGCTATATACTATTCTTGCCAGGTGGAGGCTTTAGTGCAGGACCGCTCTTGTAATTTCACTTATACTGAGCTTGTGGAAACACCTCTCACTGGAGGTATGAAGCGAACATCCATCAACAGTTTCTTCACTATTAATGGAAAAGGATTACTTCAATTAGTAGCTGACCAAACTATAAGTACACTACTGCCAATCATACAGGTGAATATAGCATCCAGGGAAAATATACAGTCAGTCTGTTGCGCAGCATACAACAGAATTACCCAAACAAATGTCATAATAGAATGAATACATATGTGCCACTGCAAATCACAATAGGCATTTGGTTGACCCTATTACACACACATGTACATGGTCAAAAACTATCGGAAAATCATGAAAGTAACTTTAAATAGAGGGCAGCAGTGCCAAGTTCCGAGCTGGCTGGATACATGTATATATGAATTTCTATGGAGACAAGAGCATGGGGCATTGGAGCAGATGTATTGAGCAACTTATTCAATTACTTGTCGCAGTGCACCCTTTATGTCTCCATAAAAGAGGGCTTCGATAACTAATTAATTTCATATATATCTTATGGATATTTCATGATTCACGAAATTCCAAAATGGTTGGTCCTTCAGTAAGCGAACTAATCATATTAATCTTTTGGCTTACTTAATGTAGCTGTTTAGAGCTACAGACACAACTGTAGTTTACATGCACTTTGTTCCATTTTATTTTACATATGTGCATCATCATGTTCATTGCATGGAATTAATTGATTCATCTGATGTGATTAAGATGAAAGGAAGATTTGCACCTAACAACACCACTGTGGAGTTGACTAATGTATTAAAGAACACCATATTCAATGGAATGAACACTTTCGATGTATTTGCTCACATCTTCTACTAACTCCATACCAAACAGGTAGTGTGGGAATCAATTTTGAAATAAAGAAATTGTTCACTTCAGGAGAAAAAGCCACATACTTCCTGTCAAGCCACACCTTTCTGACCAGTCAAACCAGCCACACCCTCTGACAAGCCACACTTGGATACATCAGGTTGGCACAATGATTCTCCTATTCAAATGCTAAGGTGTTGCTTCAGAATCAGATGGAAGAGAAGTTGGAGTGCGATTTGGGTGAAAATTTGTACACAATTTGTACACAATTTGCATACCCAAAAACAGAATAAATGGAAAAAAAGTGCATCAAAATGGGGCGCATCATAAAGGAAACCTCACAGGAAGCTAAAAATTGGCATAGTTCTTCTCCAGTCACTTCTGCCTGTTGTGATTATGAATTTTTCATGCCCCGAAGGATGGGGCTAAATGAATTCCAATATAGGGCCTTGAGAAGTGGTATCCCCAGAAGCAAGTAAGGACTGAAAAGAAATACTGTGGTGAGGATGCATTAAAGTATGTCAGACCAACTGTTCTGACAGCATCTATAGATGGTTCAGTGCGTCTGCAAAGTCCTCTCAACACTGGTCAGGTATTCCATAATCAAATGCTGGAAGGAGGGTTTGAACAGGTGCAAGACATGGACATCTATAAGAACACCTTGGCTCTGCTGAGAGAGATCACACTGTACCATACTATAATGTGCTAATAGTGATATTATAATATGCATACATTTTTTTGGCCCCAGCTACTTCAACTATTTCGTGTTTGTGTTCCATGATACTTTTTTTGAACACCAAATAGCTTTATTTGGATAATCCAGTGAAACCCTAGTTGCACAGCATCCTGGACGAGAAGAATTTTGTGGATGAAGTGGATTATTAGAAGTTACTTTGCATATGAATGTGATGATAGTGTGCATGAGCTATATATTTCAGTCCTGTTTTTTTTTTTGGCACTGTAACTTAGAAGAACCAGTTTTCAAAGCCCGATGATGGTTTATTAAAGACCTTGAAGGTGCTGGACGATTTAGGTAGGAAGATAGCTCTCGTGTCTTCAAATGACCAAATCAAGCAAGATTTAATGTAATTCAAACCCAATTTTATGAAGATTGTCCATGCTTGGACTTTGGCATGAGCATTTTTTTAATGCTTAAATATTGTTGTTTAACAAGTAAATAAATGTAGACTAAAAGTTTTCACACGGACCAAACTTGTCCTAGCTCGCATTACCTCCTCATTGCTCGTTGTTTATGAGAAGGTCTTCACATTGTAACTACAAGAGTTAACCTGTGCACAAGAGGCGGGGTTATTAGTGAATGGTATATCAGAGCTTATTTTCTTTCAGCCTGTGGAAATGTTGAACACGTACAGAAATAAATTAAACAGGGGTTGGAGTGTTTATTTTTATTTTGTTTCAATTCCTGTGCAAGCATAATACCATCTTGATGGCAGAGCACTGATGAGTGATGAAGGACTGACATGCATTAAAATAAAAGTGTTAAGAAAGTATTAAGGGAGCTTTAAAATAAGTGTTAAGAAGTATTGAGCAGGTGACAGTCACAAGAAATCGTCACCACTTGAGTTGTTGCGTGTGGTGATATGAAGCAACTCTGTTCACTGAAAACAATTGTTTCTACATTGCAATTTAACTTTATAAGCCAAATTGATTTAAAACAGAAATTTTACCAAAACTAAGCAGATGTTCAACAACTCACGAACTGTCTGTTGTAGTTGTGTGAGTGGGGGTGGCAGTGGGTGATGCAGTGTTCATCTCAGGGTGAGTTTGTGTAAGTCTTAGGGTGTTGTAATGGAATACCATATGGCTACATGCACATAAAACACAAGAGTAATCTATGACTGTACTCGGCACCCAGCGTCCATATTAATGAGATGCTGTCTGCACTCCAGGTCGACACTAGGCGTGTGGTCCTTTGTCGACCTTCATATTTACCTAGCTCAAGCATCACCCCACCATGTTCCATTCTACTGGGAGAAGCACTAGAGAGAACAGAATAGGTCTAGTTCTGTACAGTGATATTGATGAGTATGTCAACTATTTGTCCAAGTAGTTTATGTGAAAGTATGTTCATGAGTCGTGAATCAAAGACACTTTTCACATAACAATTTTTTGTTTCATCTAAAGGTATCTAAGACACTCATGCGCAATACAGATGTGAGCATGACAATAAATAAAAGTAGTCCTTCCATTGTTCTGAAGACCAGTGTATTGGCCAGTCAACTTGCAGCTCCATCGTAGCTCTGGCCATGTATATTCTCCAATTCTACATCATGTTTAACAAGTATATCTTTCATTGCTTACTCAAGCGATTGGCTGTCCGTTCGCATCACCTCATGTACACTGATAAACCATACTTTCAAAGTACATTCTACATAGCACAAAACCAAAGACATGTGCTCTTGATGTGCTGTGACTGGTGTCTGATGTCTCATCCACCATAAATGAAAAAGAAACACTTAATTTTCTTCACATCCCTTATGATCTGTTAAACGACATTGTAAGCCATGGATCCTATGAGCTAGTTTAGGATTTCTGGAGATGTGTCAGTGGCTTTTTTTTGTTGCTGCATTCTGTAGATGATTAGAGTACATGGTCATACTAACTTTTAATCTTGCTCAAGAAAATTTCTGATATTATTTTAATTCACACTCTCATCATAACATCTGAAAGGAGAGGTTTTGTTTTGCCAATAGTTCGACAGTTTCCATCAGGTGAACAAGTACCTCATGATAGTGTGACTTCATTTTTTTTGGCTTTCATGATGATTCCTTTGCCCTTTGTTGATTCAGTTGGCTGTCAATTGGATTTTCTTGCAAATACCTTTTAGCTTGTGCATGCATGGTCATGAATATGCTTAACACTACTCTTCCAATTATCTCCACTTACACCTAATGATAGATATCCAGTTGTCCTTTCCTTTTTCAGCACCACGTACATAAATATTTTGGCCTTGCTAGAATATTCTAGCCATTCTTGGTTTAAAAAATAGCTAAATCACTGTCACCTTAAAAGATCACCTTGGTGTTCATCGTCACGATGGGTGGGATGGCTGGCAATGTCTCAGTTTAACCAAGTGTTGTTTATATTCTCCTGAAATAGCTCCCCCACTGACTCTACAGGGTCCAGAGGATCAGGATAGTCAAGAATGCCACAATCTCTAGTCAAAGGAAAGTGTCACCGTGACTGTTCAGTCACTGCAGCAGCTTGAGGAATAGCATCAGTGTTACTGCTTATTCTAATAGGGTTCATGCACAGGCAACACAAACTACTTGCAGTACACCATAAACACTTCAAGAGCACACCTCCACTCCTCCACACAAAATATGAGAAAAGGAATTTGATTTACAACTTTATTACAAACCGACAAATACTTTCAATTATCTACATTTTGCTTCAGCCCACCCTCAGCACACCCACATGGCATTAGTCAAAGGGGAATTGACCAGACTACTAAGGTTATCCAGCTCAACAACAACTTTCAACAAACATGCTCTGATGCTGTATCAACACCTATTATCAAGGGCATACCCTAAAAGAAAATTGAGAAAAATTATCAATAGTTACAGCTATAATTTGAGAAGAATATACTTGACACCTCACACAAAAGAAAGGCAGAACAACACGGACATAGTAACCTTTATCTGTGAATACCACCCAGCATACCCCTCCAGTACAATTAGAAAGATACTCAAAGACCCACAGCAATGGCCAGGTATTCATAGAATAGCACACAACAAGTCTGCCAACCTGGCTAAATACCTGGTACATTCAAGAATACCTGGATCTCCCAGACCTAGAAGATTGTCCATCTCCAGCCTGGATCTCACTCAGGAATAGAGGTGGTTCTCTCTTTCTGGTTTGCTCTTTTCTCTCTTCCCCACTGCGAAGGGGTGAGGATCGTAGTTTCATTTAACATTAAAAGAAATTTATTTCACAAAAGTCACCAAAAAAAATGCACATGCGCATAGAAAAATAAAAAACAAAAATAAAATTAAAAACGCCATCAATATTTATAAACAAGAATAAGAATTTACAATTCATAACCATTGGCCACTCCCTTCAATCAAGACACCAAAGAGGAAGCTATGACTACCAGGACATGTCTGCATTTATTGATGAATTAAACAGTGTCCATAATCATGTCAACTGTACAGCAAACAATGAATCAACTTTTGACCAACAATATCATTCATTTCATTGACTATATATCACTTGATGCACGCATAGTTTGACTATTTACTATATTAAGTGAGCTATGGAATTAGTAGGCTAAAAATAGATGGCTACAGACCAAAAAGAAGGCATCCGCCTGAGAAATGGCACCACCTTGGGCCATAAGGGTTCCTCATCTGGGAGTGGTAATTTGACATTCGCAGCCACAAACTCCAGCTAGGAAGAGGTCCTTAGGTCCAAAGTAACCCACGAAGAAACAAGCACAGTGTAATCAGTCTAAACATAAGTAGTTGTTTGACTCGTGAAAGTTCTTTTATTGAAGGATAGGACCAATGGGATTTGAACAGTGTCCTTCCTACGCTCAGAGGCACAGAGACTGATCCACCTTGCCCTTTCTGCAACTTGGGGCCATGCATAATCTCACGTCACCCCAGTTGGCTTGTTGGCTCCTCCTCCCCAAGCATGGCCACTATGGTCAAAAATGCAAACTGTACTGAAAATATTGGAGGCTTCTTGGCCCACTGGGGGGGGGCGTGCATGCACCCACTCTACCTGGTGTACAAGGCCACCAATCGGACATGGCAGACGTAAGAGAGATGATGCCTCACTGTGTAGTGCAGGTAATACAAAGCTATTACAAACATTATCTTGCATGAACATTTTTACAGATTCTTTCTCTTTTTTTAAGACGTGAGGTGAAGGTTCCTCAATCTATGGAGAGAAAAATGTTGCAGATTTTGGTCTGAGCAAGCTGGACATGTGGCATGGGACAAAGACAAGCACATTCTGCAGAACCCCTGAGTATCTTGCTCATAAAGTGGTGAAGGAGTTCGTTCATACACACGATCAGTAGACTGGTAGGCATTTGGTGTCCTTATTTACAACATGCTATGTGTAGAGGTGAGAAATGTGGAAATAGTTAGAATAATGCCATGGTAGACATGATAATCTAGAAACACATTCCAACTTGGCTTTCACTATATACCAAGTAGTAAGAAATACTGTGTCAAATTTTTCTGGTAGAGAGAACAGAATGGCATTGGAAATAAGGTATCTTTATCCTGAGGTGACTAAGACATTTGGTAAATTGATGGATCTACCACATATAGCTGGAGTAAAAGATGAAATAGACACCTGAAGATTTATCATTCTGTTGTGTGATAAAAGAAGATTGAAGAATCATGCTAATTGATGTCCAAGTTGACCTGATTGCCCAGAAAGCAGAGAAGACAACAGTATCCCACCATAACCAGGATCCTTACAATGGTATGCAGGAAGAGCTACTTTATATATATTTATTTTATATTTTATATTTATTAGACTTCATAACTGCTCGGGTCAAGAAAAAAGAAGAGAGTGATACAATAAGTTGGAAATGTAGTAGTAAGCTGGAGTTGATAGACATATGTCAACAATTGGCATAGCTTATCAGGCTGGTCTTGGCTTGGAGCCAGTCACTTCTGCCTGTAGGGATTATGAATTTTTCATGCCCCTACAGGATAGGGCTGAACATATGCCAATGGAGGGCCTTGGAAAGTGGTATGGAGTAGTCTTCCAGAGGCAAGTAAGGACTGAAAAGAATTATTGTGGTGAGAATGAATCAAAGAATATTGGGCAAACTGCAAATGTGCGAAAGCAGTTCTTCCCTGATCACACTTTACCATACTATAATGTGCTAATGACAACTTGTCTAAAGTATATACAATTATTGATTTTGGCACTTAGCTAACGAAATTAAAATATACATACTTATTTGAGGTCCCAGCTACTTCAAATATTTTGTGTTTGTGTTCCATGATACTTTTCGAAATACCAAATTGCTTCATTTGGATAATCCAGTGAAACCCTAGTTGCATAGCATCCTGAATGATAAGTATCTTGTGGATAAAGTGGATTATTAGAATTTTCTATGCATATGAATATGATGATAGTGTGCATGAGCTATATATTTCAGTCCTGTTTCTTTCGCATTATAACTTAGAATAATCAGTTTTCAATGCCCTGTAAAGAGGAGGGTGTTGGAATTGTAATAATAGATGAAGTGATGACTAGTGAAGATTGGCTTGCATATCTTGGTGAAAGTTTCCACTTATGCTCAACAATTATACTCACCAACAGTTATTCTTTGCATATTTAGTGGTCAAAAATTATCAACTTGGAACATTATTGTATTAAAATATATTAATGACAACTAAAAAAATTAAAATGTTATTTCTTTTTTCTTTCTTTCCTTCAAATTGACCACACCCTATCATTCACATATCAGGGCCCACCATCCTGGGCCAGTCATAAGTTTGATGTAGAGACCCCCCAATGTTAAGACGTTGCTATATAAGTTGATGATGTTTATTTTCGTAATTTTATCAATGCTGGACGTACCATATATGGTGTTGATAGTACTACTATTGAGCAGTGCACGTGTGCAGCAGCTTATCATTGAATCTAATGAAGTTCTGTGTCTCTATCCCAAAGTAAGCCGATATTATTTTTCTCCCCATATATGTCATAGTGTTTCAAAACTTATAAAGAATGCCAATAAAAGCATTCGCAATCCTAAAACTCTCCCAATGAAGACAGACACACCTCCAGGAGATTCTGTCAATATACAACCTAATGAAATGACAGAGGTTGATGGCTATATTGACCACTATATCATACAGAAAATTGCTATCTTGTAGTGTCAATGGGTACACTTGCTCCTTGGGGTACTGCGTTGGAGATAGCAGCTTTCTGTACATTGTGAGCAATGTCAACAAATACCCAGTTAGTATCCTCAGCCAACTGCCTCTGGCTTGGAGAAGGAAATTGTTTTCAGCTCTCCCACCCTTCAGGGTGTACGCATTGGAGAAGATATCAATCACAGATGGAATAGACACAGACGAGATTTGGAAAGAGCAGATCAAATTCAAAGGATTGGTTTGGGCGATTAATTTGAAGGACAAAAGAAGCAAAGAAATCTGCTTGCAACCATCAATGTTCTCCCCATTCTCACCAACTTTGACTAAAATTTCCCACTAGGACCAAATTTGTCCTTCCGAGCAGTTCATTGATTCCCTCTCACACCTGCTGTTCAAGGAGATGAACCGAGACTATGCATGGAAGAGGATCACAAAGCTTCTGCACACCATACACGTCAACAGGTTGGAGCCTACAGTTGCAGATGCTCTCATGTATGGCCACATCAACACTCTTTATGTTCTTCCTATTGTACTCCTTGCTCCCATTTTGCTGCCTGAATGTGATAGAAATACAACTCTATTACTCCTTAAACAGAAGGAAAATGAAACAGAAACCCTCGGGGAATTTACACATTAAACATGGACGTTTCTCTGCTCTGGAACCAAGACATCATCAGTCAGGAATTGGTAAGACAGATGTTTCAAAGCTGGAGTCTTGGCAAATATATAACCACAAATACATGACTAACCAACTGGAGCAAGTAATGCAGACAGTCACAAAAAGCAGCATCTACAAAGACCCTCTGTCAAAAACAAAAATTGAACATTCCTATTAAAATAATCAGTTTTAAATGCCCTGTGAAGATTTAATGAGGAACTCGTTGGAAGATTTAGCTCGAATGATAGCTCTCGTCTGAGCGAAGTCAACATGAAAGAAGATGCAACTTCCTTCAAACATAATGACTTTGGTATGAATACTTTTTTTTATATTCTACTTCAATATTGTTCAATAAGTAAATCAGTACAAATTATAAATAACACATCTGTGGACATATCCCACTAGTGGTGCGCTGTGGTGGAGTTTGTGGCCATTGTAATAATAGATGAAGTGATGTCTAGTGAAGATGGGCTTGCATATCTTGGTGAAAGTTTCCACTTATGCTCAGCAATTATACTCACCAACAGTTGTTCTTTGTATATTTAGTGGTCAAAACTTTAACAATCACTAGGAACAATTTTGATTGTATTAAAATATATTAATGACTTCACCAAACAAATAATAATAGCTTGAAACTTAGCAATTAAATATATCACTTCCTCTTTTCTTTCTTTCCTTCTAATTGACCACACCCTACCATTCCCATATAAAGGGCCCACCACCCTGCGCCAGTCACTAGCCCGATGTAGACACCCCCAATGTTGAAATATTGAAATGTTGCTATTTAGTTGATGATATTATTCTCGTCATTTTATCAATGCTGACTGGAACAATGCACTCCGACAAATATATCTGCTGGGCTCCAGGCCCTCCAGAGATTAAGAAACAGATCCTGCACGACTAGAGTAATTTAAAATTTTAAATTTTTAAAAAAAAATTTAAAACATGCTAATGTGGATGACCTCGCATGTGTATGCCGACAAAATAATTTACAATCCTAAAACTCTACCAATGAAGATTGACTCATCTCCAGAAGATCCAAACAATAAACGACCTAACAAAATGCCAGAGATCAATAGCTATATTGACTACTAGATTGTACAGAAAGCTGTTATCTTGTAGTGTCAATGGGTACACTTGCTCCTTGGGGTACAGCATTGGAGATAGCAGCTTTCTGTACATCCTGAGCAAAGTCAACCAATACTCAATTAGTATCCTCAGCCAACTGCCTCTGGCTTGGAAAAGGAAGTTGTTTTCAGCTCTCCCACCCTTCAGGGTGTACGTGTTGGAGAAGACGTCAATCTTAGATGGAATAGACACAGACGAGATTTGGAGGAGGATTTAAAGGTAGAGTCTGGGAGATTAATTTGAAGGACAGAAGAAGCAAATAAATCTGCTGGCAACCATCACCGTTCTTGCTGACATGGACTAAAAGTTCCCACTTGGAACAACCTTGTCCTCCCGAGCAGTTCATTAATTATCTCTCACACCTGCTGTTCAACGAGATGAAACGAGACTACACATGCCAGAAAATCACAGAGATTTGGAAAGAGCTGAACGAACTGAAAGGTAGAGTTGTTGCTTGGATGCAGGCACATTAGTGGAGCTATGTCGCTTCTTCTGGGGGACAGGGAGGGAATGGTGGGAATATGTGGACACTCTAGCTCGCATTGCGTCCTCATTGCTCGTCGTGTATAAGAAGGTCTTCATGTTGTACCTACAAGAGTTAACCTGTGCGCTAGAGGCAGGTTTATTGGTGAATAGTAGATCGAAGCTTATTTTCTTTCAGCCTGTGGAAATATGTTGAACACGTACAGAAATAAATTAAACAGGAGTTGAAGTGTTTATTTTTATTTCTCTCAGCTCCTGTGTAAGCATAATACCATCCTGATGGCAGAGCACTGATGAATGACAAAGGACTGACATATGTTAAAAAAAAGGAATTAAGAAAGTATTAAGGGAGCTTTAAAAGAAGTGTTAAGAAGTATTAAGCAAGTGGCAGTCACAAGAAATCGTCACCACTTGAGTTGTTGTGTGTGGTGATATGAGGCAACTCTGTTCACTGAAAACACTTGTTTTTGGCGTGCAAATTAACTCTATAAGCCAATTTGTCTAAAAACAGATCTTTACCAAAACTAAGCTGATGTTCAAACAACTACCCACCAACTCAAGAATTGTCAGTTGTAAAAAGCCAACAGTTGTGGCCTGGGCTAACAAATGACACACTATATTTATACTTGTGTTAATCTAAATGGAGTTAAACAATGGAACTAGTATTTCATGGTGGTTGGTGGAATTTCCCTTTAAGATTTAAGATGTATGTAGCAGCAATGCAGATAGTTAGTCATCTTTCCTTTCTACTCAAACTTTGATGGTGGTGACTGCACAGGGCAGACACAAGCACAAGGCTGAGTAGGAGGATCAACAGATGGTTTTGTTGGAGAAGGGGACACACCATACATGGTGTTGATAGCACTACTGATCAGAGCAGTGCACGTGTGCAGCAGCTTATCATTGAATCTAATGAAGTTCTGTGTCTCTATCCCAAAGTAAGTAGAAATTATTTTTCCCATATATATGTCATACTGTTTCAAAACTTATAGAGTGGCAATAGAAAGCATTCACAATCCTAAAACTCTCCCAATGAATACTGACTCACCTCCCTAAGATTCTGTCAATAAACACCAAATGAAAAAGAAATAGAAGAGATTGATGGCTATGTTGACCACTATAATGATGTGAGATATCAAGATATTGATAAAAAGCCAACAGTTGTGGCTGAAGGAAGTGCAGGAAGCAGTAAGAGTGTGGTGATAAAGGGAAAGCTGTTTCTCCCCGTATGTCATATAGTTTCAAAACTTATAAAGAGTGCCAATGAAAGCATTCACAATCCTAAAACCCTCCCTTGAAGAGGGAGCTTTGTTGAGGCTTCTAACTCTAGCAAAGGAAATGACACTCCCACTCATCTCCAGAAGATCCTGTCAATAAACAACCTAATGAAATGGAAGAGATTGATGGCTATATTGATCACTATATGGATGTCAGATACAAAGATATTGATAAAAATCAAACAGCTGTGGCTGAAGGAAGTGCCGAAAGCAGTGAGAGTGTGGTGATAAAGGGGAAGATGTTCTGAGCTCACTCAACCTGAGGCAAGAGAACAACTAAAGCCATAAAATGAAATGATGAACTTCATCTAAACTGAACTTAGTATACATAGTGAAATGCATTAGTCTTTACCACATACATCATTGCAATGAAATAGAAAAATTGTTGCATCTATGGGGAAAATGAGGTACAGATAAGGAATGCTATCTCTAATGAATAATTAAGCCCACACTTATTGTAAATACATATATGTATATTATTCGTATTTGGTTGAGTGAGCAAGATCAAAGTAAAGTGCTACCACAATTATTGTAATTCCTCTTTTTTTACTTTTTTTTCCTTTCTTTCTTTCTTTCTAATTGACCACACCTTACGTGACCAAATTATTCACATATAAAGGGCCCACCACCCTGCGCCAGTCACTAGCCCGATGTAGACACCCCCAATGTTGAGACGTTCCTATATCAGTTGATGACATATATTCTCTTAATTTTATCAATGCTGACTGGTGCTATGCACTCCAACTAATATATATGCTGGGCTCCAGGAACTCCAAAGATGGAGAAACAGATCCTGCATGAGTAATAAAAATTTATAAAAACCAAAACCAAAAAAAACGCATTATCATGGGTGACCTTGCATGTTTGTAGCAGCGATGCAGATTGTTAGTCATTTTTTCTTATTGGTCTCTATTCAAACTTTGGTGGTGGTGACTGCACAGGGCAGACACAGGCAGGAGGCAGAGTAGGAATATCAACAAGATGGTTTTGTTGGAGGAGGGGACATACCACATATGGTGTTGATAGACTACTATAAAAGCAGTGCATGTGTGCAGCAGCTTAACATTAAATTTAATGAAGTTCTGTGTGTCTCTAAACCAAAGAAAGATAAAGGCTGGTAAGTTTCCTTGTAATTATGGAGTACATTCTTTGAAGCAGAAAATAAGATGATCACCAATATTATTTATTTCACTTTAGTTTAAAGCAGGCATCAGGTTGTGAGTCTTAGCTGAAGTCCCTGTAACTTGTTGGAATCACCTGTCAGTATTACATTATGTACTTTAAAATTTTTTTTAATATTTTATTGTAAGACGTTCCAGACTTTCATAGTTGAAGTGACTGGACTAAATATGATGCTTCACCCAATGAAGACATTGTGTGTTTGGTGACTCTTTATCTTGAATTGTGTTCGATATGTTGTACTTCATTACTACATCAAGCCAGACATATCCTCCTGTCGCTCCCAATGCCTCAAAGTGAAGATATCCGACTTCCCACTTACTAAAGACATGAAGAATGACAATGAACCATTTCCATCTTCCTCGGGGAGAGTGTTGACAGAAAATTGGTGAGTCTATAGCTCTTTATGACTCAGCATGCGGCATATTAATTCATTCACAGTGCACACACTATATTTATCACTGGTTATGACTCTAAAAAGTTAACATGAAACATTCATTCACCTATTTGTTGCCTAAGTGTTTTCTACATCATCTCATCCGATATTCATGTAGATATATTTGCATTCATTCAATGTTTGCCCACTTACGAATTAATGCTAGATGATGTTGAACATTTGGATGAAATGATATCCTAAAATTTTTTCATGTTGTGTTCAACTTTCCTTGCATACCACTTCAATTATATTTCATATTATGATATGGAGACGAAAGCTTCATAATGGAAGGTCAGAGGGTGAATCATGAATCATGACTGCAGAAGATACTGAGTGTACCAATCTAACTTGGTGTGCATGCAGGATGTGATGTGGATGACTGAACATACTGCCGAAATCCAGGATGAGAGCGGGAGCTATGTCCATGTGCTGCCCCTGTTGACAGAAACATTTTCTCTCGAAAAGCTCGACAAATACACAGATGTATTTTCAGAATACTGTTTTACCAGTGTGACAGGGAGAAACTCAGTGGAATCTGCAAGAAAAATGCAAGGTCACTGGACCAAGACATGAAGAAATACTGTCCACCATCATCAGAGCAGGAAACTTTGCTCTATAGTTTGTGGTCCACTTTAGCTGGCTTGCACTCCGACCCCAAACAAAGAAATCAGTAATTGATTTTCATTAGATTCTTCTTTTTTTTTTTATGACAGTGTTTCCAGGAAAGCATGCAGTGACCACAGGTGCACTGGATCCAAGAAATGAACCAAATTATATAAACAACCCAAAGATCATCAGTGTAATGACATGTTCTTTTGATCACAATTACTAATGCTTTGTGTGATTACAAAAAAAAGAGAGAAAATTGAATTACATTAGTGGCACCATGATGAATTCAAGAAGAAAAAATTTTTAAAAATCACTTTTTTAATTTAGGTGCTTGCTCACTCAGGTCTGTCAATAAGAAGAGATATTATTAATAAATAGAATTTAATTTGTGGCTGTGCATGGACAAGGTGCAACCACACAGCCTGTGATGTCTACAGGAGAGGACCATAGTAAAGAATCCTACCAAGCTTGTTAAACAAAATAATCAAGCAGCTGTACTTCATGAAACAATAGTTGGCAAGCCAGTTGAAAACAAGAAATCTCTGGAGAAAATTTATTAGTTTCCAAAGGTAATATGTTCTATTTAGCTTGCAGGGAGCCTTCATCTGTGAAGAAAAGTGTCAGTCAGCAATATTTTTTGTATATACCTAGAAGCATGTAAATTATAAACAGAGAATACTTCATAAGGAAATCCATAAAAAATATCATGTACTGCATGATTGAAATTTATGCCTTTCATGAGTAGGTGGGTAATATAACAAACATTACAAAGAGGTCCATTTGAAGGAGAAAATTATTAGGGCTTTCTTGAAGGTAGACATTCTAGTGACTCAAAAAGACTGTTTCAGGGAATTATTGGAGGAGAGTGCATAGTCTTACAGGAAGTCAGCATTTGCGTGATTTGATATCTTGCATTTTGAGTGGCGACAAAAAATTATAATCAAGGAGGTTGGTTCCATGCTTGCAAGCAAATGAGTTTAGTACAGCCATCACCAGCTGCAGCTGAAACAGTTTTCTTTCAACTCAAGAATTCTTTCAAAGAAAGACATAATAGTTATTTGTAGAATTACACAGAACCCTCCAAATATGTTGCAGGACAATATTTTACAATAACATTTCAAATTATACTTGTTTGGCATATGTATTTGCCTTTGGTTTGAAATTGATACCTTTCCCTCATTAAAAAAAAAAGATATTATAAACCTTACAAAATTGACAACCTATATGGGGAATAATTAATTATATTTAATGAATACTTGGTCCCTTTAGGAGCATAACTGGATCCAAAATGAAGCATAAAAGAATAGCCTAATTGGCTCACAAATAACATAATTGGGAAAGGTTGGCAAGGTGGGGCAGGTGGACAAATCTATACTTCACCACAATCCCATGGTAAAAAGTAAAACATACATAATCCTAAAAGTGAAAAAGTTGCATTTTTCAAACTTCAAATGCGTTTCTTTTTGCACAATGCTGGTTACTGACCTGCAACAGAGATATAGGTGTTTGGCATGGCAGATGTGTCTCCATCTCCTACACTGGGATATATGAGAGTTGTGGCACAAAGGAATGCTGCTACTCTCCTCCCACACATCCAGCACGTGGCCACAGCAACAACAATCCATTCCAACTATTTTCTTTTTGTCTACTCACCACTTAGATGGCATCTACATACAGTTAAAAATAAATAATTGCAACACTAATTCCACCATCCAGGAATATAACTATATTACACCACACACTATAAATATTGAGGAAAAAAATAACATAAAAAAAAAAAAAAAAAAAGAGTTTCAAATGAAAATATATATATATTTGCACATGAACATCAAACTTCAATGTAAATACTAATTGTGTGTGAGTGTGTGTGACTCACATTTTCCAGGATATATCTGTATATACTCCAATCTTCTTTGTCCTCCCATATACTGCCATGATCACTGTCACCAAACCTGCAACAACACAACAAATGAGGGAACAAAGACACACCTTGATGATATACTGTCACAAATCTAAACTATTAAGTTTGTACACATGTACTGGACCTGTGACACTCTTATTTTTTAAAGTATCATAAATATGCCTCAGAGTTGAAGAATAATCTGGATCATATAACTATCAGAGCACAACTCACTTTAAATAGTTCTTCTCATCATGAATGTATTTCGAGACCATATATGTACATACATAAAGTCCAACTGTGCTCCCACAATCAACCAATCATATTCCTTTACATTTAGCTAAACACCTGCCCCTTATATATATTTAAACAATCAACACCTATACAACCAGACCCTTACATTTATGTAAAACAATCAACACCACTACAACACAACCTTTACATTAACATAAACAATCAACAATGACACAAAACATGTAACTGACATGACATGATACAATAAATTAAAACTCATAACAACATAAATATAAGGTTCACAATTTGTTCTCCATCCCATATACCATAGTATAACCAAATAAAAGTTAGTATCACATGGGGAGATTGCTGTGCAAAGCACTTAAGAGGACAATATCTATAGAGAACCACACCCATCAAAGGCATGCATGCTTCACATTAAGGACATATCTTAAATGAGAGGGAATAGAGCAATGGTAATCATGGTCACTCTCAGTGGATATTTAGAAATAGGCCTTCGAGCACCACTGCCCCTGGCAATTAGGAAATGTACTTCACAATGCTAACTTTTCACATACAAGACATGCAGACTACAAGAATAACTACAGTAAGGGATCATTATTAGTGAAGAATGGTTTAGAAAGAAATGATACAAGAGTGAACTCAACAAGCACTAAAATGCATGATAGCATGAAACTAATGTTTTCCAACAATAACATCATATATTTGGTACCTCTAGGCAGAGCCCTTGCTCCCTCCTAACAGGCAGGTCTCTTCAGAGTAGCAGGCACAATCTCTTGGGACAAGAGGAGACTCTCCCTCAGATATTAGTTCCTTGCAATCAAACACAAGAACAAAACTAATAATTAGAACACAATATATACACCTAATTATCAACAGTAATAATTTTTAATCTAAAACTGTCAGTGTCAGAGAAGTTACAGAATGTGGTGACCAGAATATTTATGAATTTCAAGAGGCAAGTTATTTGTGGTGTACCACAAGCTGTTATATTAGGACTGATCATGGAATGAACTCCTGTAAAGAGTGATTATTACACAACTAATGGTTAACAGGTTACAGAATAGGACAATTGTTAAACTGTGGAAAAGAAACCAAAAAAAATGGAACAAAACCAAACATTATTTCTGAAAGAATGTGCAAGCCATATGTATCATGGTCATTCAGTATTCAAGGGAAGCCTAGAACAGAACAGTGAAATGAGAGCACCAAGAACCTGTAGGGAATGAGTTTCCTGAAAATCAGTGCTATCTATCTCAGGACCCTGGTGGATCTGGAGTGAGAACAGAACTCTTTGGGCTCTCATCAGAGAGTGGGAGGAGAAGCAACCTTGGCTCAAGTCAATCAAGGGGATGAAGAGGAAGAACATCCCATCCCTCACTCACAGAGACAGAGGGGAGACAACATTCCCCAATAGTAGCAAACACAGGATGGAAAATGGCATTGCTTTCAATTCCACGGACCAACTAACAATATCAGTTTATGCCAAATGAGCAGGTTAAGCTAATACGTGCACTAATTTTATACTATTATGATTTTACTTTCTTCATGTTTTATTTTTATATATTTCAACATTTGTGTTTGAATTAATGGATCAACTAATTTTAATCTCTTTTTCATTTAAAAATTCTAAATATTGTTTTACTCTTGATGAATAATTATATCCCACAATTAATCATTACATCTTCAAGGAATGGTGCCACCCAAACGGTCAGTTTTAGAGGAACTGGATTTATGGCTGTTACAACCTACAAAAGCAGCATGGTAAGCCAAATTGAATTTAACATACAAAAAAAAAACAATACTTTTATATTTTTATCCCCTTTACAGATCGAAAATATGAAGAAACATAACCCTCATGCATAATCTACACAAAAATAAATATGTTGACTTTATGATATTATTTATGATGTGGATATGAACTTGCTTATGGCAGTTCCCCAGTTCCTTACATGAGCAAAGTCATTAGGTAAAGTGTCTGGCTATCAAGACTACACACCACAGGCTTAGTTGTATATCTGAACAAATTGCAGAGCCATTCTCATTAAATCACAAAATGAAATTAAAGAAGCTGTAATGCATAGGCTAATCTTTATTAATTAGGCGATGCACAAAAATAATTCAGGAAGATGAAGGCAGTTGAGGGATTAAAACATATATTCGACTTATAAGTATTGTTGGTATTAAAATTGTGATGAAGCTTCAATTACAGCAAGGTATTAATAATCATACACACACATGCACGCGCGCCAACACACCTGTCCTGTTGTACTACTGCTATATTTGGTCACATGGACTTCCATCAATATGTCATCACATCACAAGGCATAGCTAGAGTGCACTAGAGTCTTCCCCTTCACATTTGTGAAGAGCCAGACCTCCTTTGCTTTGGAACCACTCCGACATCCTCCACACTGCACTGCATCCTGCAGTTGTTCAATAGGCTAAATCTTCTCTATCAAACACTTCCACACTATAAATGGGTTTGCACCTCTCTCCTGCAATACCCGGTTCCAAACATTTTCTTTCATCCACACATGCATACGGCTGAACCCGCTCCACATCACCTGGTGGGCTGATTAATTGCCTGGGCAGATTAACTGGTTTTCCTCTACCAAGTATAGAAGCGGGGTATTTTATTCTTTTGTTTCTCCTCAATATCCTCGCACAAAGGAGGATAGAGAGGGGGGAAGGAGCTGATAGTAACTAAATCCCTAATAGCTAACATCGGCAATAAAGCCACAGGTATGTTCAATAAATTTGAGCTGCTTGAAACCTACCCTTCTGAAGGTTTCAGGTGGAATTGGGTAAAACTGGGTAGGATGAAACCGGGTGTAGTATGAGTGTAGTGTAGAGGTGTGGACACCCGTTCCAAACACAGGTGAATCCTGTTTATTATGCAGTGTGGATAGGGCTTTAGTCTGAGGAATATACAATATACCTTCCGAGGTAAATTTTAAAAATTCCTATGAGACCCACAGGTAAATTTTGAGATTCTTCAAAGATAATTTATATAGCTTTGTGATTTTTGGCTTTGCATCCTCCCTGACAATGGCTATTGAAGTAATGGGTCAATTTTTCATGAGTCTATGATATGATGTGAATAAGGCCACAGCACATAAATCTCCTGTTTCTCATCCACAAAGCTATTAAAAATCGATGCTGGCGTGTGGTTAAAAAAAAATACACAAAACAACACACAAAAAAAAATACTAAACAACAAGAAATTTGAATAAAACATTTAAAAACTAGTGAAAATGCTAAAAATAGCAAACCAAAAATTGCCTCTTGCAGTCAACCTTTACCAAATATGCATTTTTGTTTGGTTAGTTCACTTAAAATTCAAAAATTTGGTGCAAACACGATTTCAGTGCAGCATTTTGAAGAGTTCCTTTTTTTAAAAATCAATGTGGAGAATTTGAATTGAAAATTTTATTGTTTTTGTTTTTTTTGAGTGAGAGTTTTGATAAAATTATATGAGGGTAGTGAATGAGTCACAGGAAATTTTCCTGCTGTGGCCTAATTGGGGCAATTGCATCATCAATTATGCAGGTTGCCTTTGTATGATGTGAAGAATATTTGGTTGCTATTTCACTTTCAGGAACTATTTCATGCAAGAGGAGTCAATTCCTCTGCTAAAGCTAAGAGATATTACGCTTGACTAGATTGTAGCTACCTCGACCTCAGCAAGAACATGAATAAATAATGGAAATATCTGAACATTAACTACTCAATACATTGAAGTAACAACAGTATAGCAGCAGGATAACTTGAAGATGTGGGAATCGTGTGTTGTACTTGCATTTTTCTTTTTGCTCGACTGTGTTTATCTCTCCTTACAAGTCGCCTCCCCCTATGGGAGCAGCTCATCTGCGTATTACATATCGTATGCACACAAAAAGCTCTGTGTTTTCTAGCAACATCACCAATAAATGGACAGGCTTCCATCCATGCCTTATTTAACTTAGTTTTGCACACAGCAGGTCCCAGCCTTGCTTGGCCTAGATGTATCATTTACAGTCCATGTCACTGTCACTCAACTCCTCCGAATTAGGAATAGTTGTGGCTGCCATGGTCAGTTTTCAGTTTAGATTAGCTAGCAAGCTAAAATTATAAACTTGGTCTAGCCACAATACTCAGATCTGATAACATTTTTCTCCAGACAAGTATTTATGCTGGAAAAAATTTGCACCTTTATTAATTAGTACACACAAGGTTCATGTCAGGAAAGAAAATGGATAAAGATCCAGCACACTGCCTTGCATGTCTAGCTCACAGCTCACCATATCTGATCAGATAACATTTTTCTCCAGACAAATGTTTATGCTGGGAAAAATTTACACCTTTACTAGTTAGTACACACAAGGTTCATGTCAGGAAAGAAAATGGATAAAGCTCCAGCACATTGCATTGCATGTCTAGCTCACAGCTCACCACATCTGATCTGATGACACTTTTTACTCCAGACAAATGTTTATGCTGGGAAAAATTTACATCTTTACTAATTAGTACACACAAGGTTCATGTCAGGAAAGAAAATGGATAAAGCTCCAGCACATTGCATTGCATGTCTAGCTCACAGCTCACCATATCTGATCTTATAACATTTTTACTCCAGACTAATGTTTATGCTGTGAAAAATATACACCTTTAGTAATTAGTACACACAAGGTCCACGTCAGGAAAGATAAGTGGATAAAGCTCCAGCACACTGCCTTGCATGCCTAGCTCACAGCTCACCATATCTGATCTGATAACATTTTTACTCCAGACTAATGTTTATGCTGGGAAAAAATTATACCTTTAGTAATTACTACACACAAGGTTCACGTCAGGAAAGAAAGTGGATAAAGCTCCAGCATACTGCCTTGCATGTCTAGCTCACAGCTCACAGTAGATAGTGATGGTGGATTTTTCACTCAATTATGCTTGACTAGGCTAAAAATCTTGAGACTTCAAGTGTATAATACAATAATGTATGTAGCATATAAATAGCTGAACAGTGATTATAACAGATCAGAGCTAAACCACAAACCTTTGAACTAGTGTAATATCAGCCATATTACTGATCTAGTGTGAGTGGTCCCAGCCTATTTTAGAGTACTATAGGAACATTAGCAAAGAGCAATTAATACTACAGAATGTGGTGTTGTTTTGGCAACATTCCCTTCTATTTGCAGCTGGGAAGGGGATATGGGATACTACCTTTATCTTCTCAGCCTATTTTCTTTCCAACTTTTCATCAGTGGGATGACACACACATACCTGCACACACCCACACACCTGCACACATCTGCACACACACACACACACACACACACACACACACACACACACACACACACACACACACACACACACACACACACACACACACACACACACACACACACACACACACACACACACACACACACACACACACACACACACACACACACACACACACCTGCACACACCTGCACACACCCACACACACCTGCACGCACACACACCTGCACGCACACACACACACACCTGCACACACACACACACACACACACACACACACACACACACACACACACACACACACACACACATACACCTGCACGCACCTGCACACACCCACACGCACCTGCACGGCACACACACCTGCACGGCACACACACCTGCACGCACGCACACACACACACCTGCACACACACACACACACACAACACACACACACACACACACAACACACACACACACACACACACACACACACACACACACACACACACACACACACACACACACACACACACACACACACACACACACACACACACACACACACACACACACACACACACACACACACACACACACACACACACACACACACACTCCCTACATACCCTGATTTGCAGGAGGTGGGATGCTTGCTTGTCGATCAACTAACAGGTTCTGCAGCCCAGTCTCAACGCTAAGTAGCCAGGAGTTGCCGCAAATGTCAATATGGTGTTAAGAGCACTTAGTTTCTCTCAAATTGTTGGACAAATTGCTGTTCAGCAATGGAAGACTTGCCTGTGATCCATAATTCAATTCAATCTTACCATATCCCATTTACAAACCCATGACTTCAGCAAATGGGACTACTACAGTACCAAAATTCAGAGCTTCTTTTCTACGGAATCAACATCCTTTTACAAAAGCACCCTAATATTTCAATATCATCTACGCCTGGAGCAACGGCAGTAAATAGATTAACAAAGATTTTAAAAGGTCTAAAAACGTGTCACTTACTCCAACAAGGCGAAAGCTTAAGGAGGATAACACCTAGACATGGATCATGCGCCAAAGATCATTTGCTATTTCAAAACCGAACCTAATATTCATTTTCTTTGCAAAATTACAGAATTTTTGTAAGGGAACTAGACTCTGTTTAACTATCAAATCCAGAAGTTTTATCTACAAAATCGAAATTTTACTGAGTAATATAAATATTAAAGGCGTGATTTTTTTTTTTTTTTTTTTTTTTTTTCTTTTTTTTTTTTTTTTTTTTTCTTTTTTTTTTTTTTTTATTAGATGCACTCCTTTGAATATCTTCAGAGGAGAATAAATTCCAAGAAGAAGTGTATCAAATTAATTTTAATGAAAATGCAGATATATATATATATATATATATATATATATATATAATTTTTCAGCACCAACAGATATATTTTGAAAACTTTTTCTGTATGAAAATTAATATTAATTGTAATTACAAGGGGGAAAAATGTTTAATTTTTTTTAAAGAGAATACAGACCACAAAAAGAGAAGAAAATAATGAAAAACTAGTTAGCTATTTAACTTTAAGGCATGCACAATCATTGGTGTAGCTATCTAATTTGAAGTGATAAATTCAAATCATAGTTATGCCATCATTTTTTTTCCACCAGGTAATCCAGATTGGTATCTATAAACTTGTGTCTGAGATATTTATCATTGCTGCTTCTGCTATATTATATAAAAGCATTTGTGGGTGTGTAGTGTGTTTGTGGTGTGTGCAGAGTGTGTTTGTGGTGTGTGCAGAGTGTGATATGTGGCCGTGCCTGTGTGTGGTAGCTACATTCCAAGGCATAAGGTGTCTCCAAGCAAAAACAGAACACTTCTGTTCACAATTTTTGCAACTGAATCCCCTGTTGATCTCTCTGTGCAAAAACAACTTAGTACCGTATTTTCTGTAATTAAAGCACCACCAAAAAATAATTCTAACTTGATATGGTGCTTAATTACAAGGAAAATATATCATATTTATGACTGTCCCTTATAATTATGGTAAGGGATCTATGAGCTAACATATTGAAAATTTTGTTTCAGATTCATTTTGGCCTACAGTTACAGACAAATATAATTCTAGCAGTAGATAGGCACTTTTAAATAGAGTAGCACTTTAAATAAAGACAATTTAGTAATTGCTATTGTTTCTCCAAGAAACAAACCAAAAAAAAAGGGCATCTACTTATGAATAGCTCTTAACCTCTGTGTGTGTGTGTGTGTGCGTGCGTGCGTGCGTGCGTGCGTGCGTGCGTGCGTGCGTGCGTGCGTGCGTGCGTGCGTGCGTGCGTGCGTGCGTGCGTGCGTGTGTGTGCGCTCTTCCGTGTGGTCACTATATATTCCTTCAATTTTAAAGCTACAGATCCAGGGGGGAGAGAGAGAGATCAAAAGAATGGAAATCAAGCATTGCACCCACTCATGTGGTTTTAAATGTCTACATGATCAGATCCATTCTGTATTTTTTTAAAAAGCCAAAAATGGTACTTTTGCCAGAAAAAGGAATGGTGCTACAGGCATGCAGACACAACTCAACTCTTCAAATAACATAGGGTGGGTTCTATCTAGTCACACCTCTTCTTCTTTGTATGTAAAGCTAAAAATGCCAAAATTGTACTACTAAAAAAAAATTGAACACAAGTAGGTATACCAATGAGCTCGGACTTTAGATCCTAATAGACGAAAGTGACCAAAAAGAGATATGCATGTGGATTGAAGATCATTCTCAATGGAAACTTAATCTGCGATTTAATTGTCCAATGAACCCAGTAAAATCCCTGCTTGACCCAGGGCACTTATGTTCAAGAAGATACTCCTTGCATTTGAACCCTATTGAGTGCTTCTAAGTTCCCTCCCCCCCTCCCCCCCCCCCCAAATGTAATAAGTAAAGGAATTCAATTATAATCTCTGGAATCACCATGTCAGACCCAACACAAATATCTAACTCAGTCTGTGAGTGGTTGCCTCAAGGATATTCTGAAGTCAGCAAGGATTCTATTTTTTTTTCTTTCAATGATTCAACCTTAGATCAGTGTCAAGGAAAGGGGTTCTTTGCACCACTATGCTACTTTAATTGCACATCCCCATCCACTAAAAAGGTCAAGTCTGGTGCAATTAGTTAGGGAAAAGTGTTTAAGGACTTCCCTTTCATTAATAAACAAACAAAAAAATACTCAAAATTTCAAAACATAATTATCATCTCATTTACGTAAAACACAGAAAAATGCACACATTCTTTAGTTGTGTGTGTTTATGTGTGTGTGTGTGTGTGTACATGTAATAAAAGTAAAAACATTAAAACTAAACTTTCTTTTCATCATCGTCCTTGAACGTGGACCACTTGTCCATCATGCTCTTCATCTGCTTCTCCTTGCTGCCAGCTTGAGCAAAATCTCCCTTCTTGCTCGCCTGCATCAGACATAATCACAGGAACCAGCAGTAAAATACTAAGGTTAGGGAAGACAGGGGAGAAGGTAGAGGATAACTGGTCGGAAAAGTACAAACAATGAATTAATATTCAGCAGTATATTTGACCTATTAACCCCTTAGCAACAGTTTTTATAGAAACAAAACAGAAATGTTTCAGATTATAGAGACAAAATTTAGAAAGGAATGAGAATGGACAATGCATAACACCATATTTGGTCAAAGGTTATAACGTGCATTATCTTATTATCAAACTGTTTTCCTTCCCAGAGACAAATATTAAAAGGGAAAGCATTTAGCAAAGGTACGCTGATGGCAAAATTATAGCCAGCTTTCTCTCCTCCACCATCTATTTCTCTCCTCCACCATCTATTTCTCTCCTCCACCATCTATTTCTCTCCTCAGGAATCTGCAGACAATTCTCTTCCCACCAAGACTATCAGCAGTGCCTACAGACAGTTCCAACTCCGACAGAACATTCTGGAAATCAAGTTATGAAGATATCTTCTTTATCAAGGTTACACTAGGTGATGTACAGCCATTTTATGGGTAACCAGAATGATGGGAGAATGGTTGTACATATTTATACTAACACACCCACTTTGCAACAATTCGTACTGACTGGAAAATAATAACATCATTTTTCTCTCAATTAAACTAACCCAATTCATCTATGTGTATCGTCAACTGCATAAGTGATAATATTGAGGACAAGGATTTCCCATTGATACCATACCACTTACACTGCTTGGGGTGGTGGTGGGGGTGGTGGTGGTGGTGGTGGTGGTGGTGGTGGTGCCTGTACTCGAGACAGCTCGCACCAATGGAGGAGACGTGATGGTGGGAGTGGGTACAGGATTCTAAGGGGCAGCAAGAAGAGGTCAGTCATAACATGAAGCCATTACATCATCAGAGGACAGGAAGTGGAATAGACATCCTGACAAGCCAGGCAGTTAAATACTTCAACTAAACTAGACAGTAACAGAGTCGGACAAAGGGACAGAATGTACCTTCATGATCGCCTTATCAGCTTTTATCCTTGTAAACCGAAAATTAATTAAAAGATAAGAAAATAATCCCACTCCTCCTTATAAATAACTGAACATAATTATCACTTGTGACTAATACCATCATTAAAAAAGTAAAGAGCTATAAATAAGACATAGATAGCTAGCCCCTTTGATATCCTCTACATATTTAACCCCACCTCCCCCTTCCGTCCTTTACCTGCGTTGGACAGTAGGTAGGTGGAGGAACAGCCGCAGGGGAATAAGATGCTCCTCCGTAGTAGCCGTAAGCAGGAGCCCCATACATGCCATAGTACTGTGCTGCAGGCTGCATCCCATACGCACCGTAAGAGGCAGCAGCAGCTTGCTGCATGTAGGCCTGAGCTGCGTAGTTGAGGTTCTGTGCGTAGGCATAGCTGTAGGCATCTTGTCCGTATGCTGCAGCAGCTGCGGCATAATAGGCGGAGTTGGTGGACGTCGTTGCAGTTGACGTGCCGTAGTATGTGGCAGTGGAGCTCACCACGGGTGTAGCCACTGTCGCTGTCTCCTCGATCTTCATCTCACACTGCACCATGTCGTCTTTTTGTTGTCCACCTGCCCCAGTCTTAGGGGAGAGCACAGCAGATTGATCACTACCACTCAATCCCACACCACCTGTGGCAGACACCGCAGGCTCTGAAACTCCTCCTTCCTCCTGTGCCTCTCCAACCACACCCACACCAAGTTCAGGGGCGTTCACAGCGGCTGCTTTAATTTCCTCCCCCACCACTTCCATATTGTCCGACACTTCCTGAGTAGCCGTACCAGATTGTTTGTTTTGTTCGAGAGAACTGGTGCTTGCAACATCGGCACTACTTTCCTCTGGCATCTCTCCCACCACAATATCGTCAGCGCCCTCAGTCTCAGCATTGTCATCACACTGCATGTCATCATCGTCTGGGAGACTCGTGGATGGTACCATGACACCTGCTTCCTTGTTTTGCGTTTCTACCTCGAGACGCTTCAGAGCTTCTGGATCACCACTTATATCAACAACAACATCTCCGGCGTGTTGCACCTCACCAAGTTTCGGGGGAGGTACAGTTGTGGCTGTAACCATTTCTGCCTCAAGCTCAGCCTTGACAGGTTGCACAGCTTCCTGATCGACACCAGCATCACCAGATGGCACATCCACCTGTCCTGGGGCACCAGTGCTCGCAAGAGCAGCGTTTGCCTTGACCCACCGAGGATTCTCGTCACCTACCCACTGCCACTCCTGCTGTGCCTGGCCTTGCTGCTGTGCTAACTCCTCCGGCAGAGCTCCCTGGGCAACCTGCACATTACCCCCTTCAACAATACCTTTGCCAGACAGGACGCCACTCTGCTCCGGTGCACTTGTGCTTGAAATGGCAACTTGGATCCACCGGGGATTGCCATCCCCGCCCCACTGCCATTCCTGCTGAGGCTCGCTTTGCTGCTGCTGCTGCTGCTGTTGCTCAAATGTCTGATTGGCCGTCACTTGCTGCACATGCACATCTGGCTGTGCAAAGGCAGGAGGAGGAGGAGGGGGAGGCACACTTGGAACATACGGCTCAAGAGGAAGAGGAACAGGATATATAAAAGAAGAAGAGGCACTTGTTGTTGAAGGAACAGTGGCAGCAGAGATAGGCGTACTGGTAGTGATATTCACTTCCACTGGCTTAACAGGAGTGGTAGAAGACTCTTCTCCTTCCTCTGGCTTTCGTTCCTTCCCCAGTTGACGCACAGTGCCTATTTTGCCCACTTTTCCAATAAGCACATTGGCCACTGGCTTTTTCTCACTGGAATAATGCTTGTCGGACTTGTGAGATCTGTTGTGGTGTGAACTTCGATGATAATCCCTGTCGTAGCTATCGTAGCTCTTACGGTGGCTGTGCCTTCGGGATGAGTAGTACTGATCATCTGAGTCAGTATCTCGGTCATACTTATCTTTGTAGCTATCTTTGTAGCTATCTTTGTAGCTATCTTTGTAGCTATCTTTGTAGCTATCTTTGTAGCCATCTTTGTAGCTATCTTTGTAGCTATCTTTGTAGCCATCCTTGTATTCATCATGGCGGCTCCTCCTTCGAGATGAATAGTACTTGTCATCTGAGTCCGAATCTCTGTCATAGCTATCTTTGTACCCATCATGGCGGCTGCGTTTCCGAGAGGAATAATACTGGTCATCCGAATCTGAGTTTTTGTCATAGTCATCTCTGTAACTTTTGTGGTGGCTGTGCTTTCGAGACGAGTAGTACTGGTCATCAGAATCTGAATCTCCTCTGGACTTCTTCTCCCCACTGTAATGCTTGCCTGACTTATGAGATGACTTGCTGTAGCTGGAGTTGCGGTGGTAGTCCCTGTCGTAATCCCTGTCGTAGTCGTCATTGTAACTTTGACGGTGGTTGCTGTCTTCCATCGACCTGTAGCCACGGCGCTTGGTGGAACTGTGTGAGAAACAGTAGGAGAAGAGTGACATAAGGATAAAGACATCCACACAAGTTAGTGTAGAGCACAGAGCAGATAGAACAGAGATTAAACATGGCTTAATGGGAGAGTGCATAAGAGCCATGGCCAGCCATCATTATAATTCCAATGTTTATCGTTAAAACATTATACAATCCCAAAGAAAAACCAGACAAGCCTATGCTAAAAAATCAATAGCAAAAAGAGCGGTTCAAAACTAAGACCTGTGGCAAATAATTACTATAATATTTATTAAAAAGTAGTGTTTCATACCCCCCAAAAAAAATTATTATTTAGAACACTTAAGATGAGGTTAAAGTTATGGCAATATTTATAATTTTTGTGTTTCTATACAGTAAAAAGAACTTAGTTGTAACCACAGGACTTCCATATAATAAAAGCATTTAGTTGTAACCAAATGGTTGTAACAACAAACTTGGTTGTTCCCAAACAGTAAACAACTAGTTAAAAATCCATTCTTGAGTAAAACTGGTGGATGTCCCCATCCCCCACCCACCATTCCAAGTGTTCCTACACCTATGTGTGTGCCACAGGTAAAAATAAAAGGAATACTTTCAGCTAATACGAATTGACCCAATAACTACGCTCATCAACAATATTTTACACGAAGAAATTAAGACTTTTATGATGCTTGGACGCATGCAGAGAGTCCAATGTGGAATGAAACAGACACGGACATCAACACTGCCCTTGGTCCAAGCAACTAGTCATGTACCTTCCCTTATCCTGGCTACTGAATTTCTCTTTCCATACTTCCTCCTTCTCCTCTCCGTTGGATTTTTGAGGAGGGACGTCAGAATCCTGATCCAGTTCACCCTCGCTCTTCTCATAGCCGGACACTGGTTCAATGTCTTTCACGATCATACTAAAACATGCATCATAAAGGTATTTAAAAAAGCATCAGATACCATGCAGGGGGGGCAGGGGGGACAGGGGGATTACAAGGTCACATGATAGGGACTACCCTTTCCCATCATATATATATATATATATATATATATATATATACATATATATATATATATACATATTTTCTTTTTTTCTTTCCTTTTTAATTTATTTCTTTTTTTTATTATAAAAATAATTTTCAGGTTTAGAGATCCTAATATTGGAGAAAATACTTGGGGATAGAGAGTGGGGAGGAAAAATGGCGAAATGCAAGAGTAAGGATATCACGTCACCATCAAATTATGAAATATTTAAAAAAATATATATCACCTCCTCAATCTACTCCTGATTTCCTCTAGTTTTTTTTTCAGCTCGAAAAATATCAGACAAATTCACATAACCCCTTCAAATTGACTATCATTGTGTGCCAATGAATCTTAGTGTATGCGTGTGTGTGTGTGCGTGCGTGCGTGCGTGCGTGCGTGCGTGCGTGCGTGCGTGCGTGCGTGCGTGCGTGCGTGCGTGCGTGCGTGCGTGCGTGCGTGCGTGCGTGCGTGCATGTATGCGATACTTTTTCATGAGTTTAGGATCAGATAAACCTAAACGGATCAAGAAAAGGAAAATGCA
>OZ017786.1:9354727-9414876 GCA_963969325.1 Lycopodina hypogea | reverse complement strand
CCACCTTTCACCCTTCCCCAACAACATTTATTTCAGTTTGACTCTGAACAAGACAATGGGGAAGAGCAGGGCAGTGATGGTGATGATGAGGAGCAGGGAATAGTGATGCGAGCTCTGTTCAACTATACAGGTCAGTCAGCCGATGACCTCAACTTTGTGGAAGGAGATCTTGTCCGTATCATGTACAATGGAAAAGACGGCTGGGCAGAAGGCAGCATGGGAGAGAAATATGGCTACGTGCCCATCAGCTACTTTGAAGCAATAACATACGTCTGACAATGTGTACCAACCATGACAATTTCTGTCTGAATGATCCAGCATCATCTCTTATTAACTGTAGATATTAGTTAGGTTTACTTAACAGTGATAAAGGAAATAGTTGGAAATAGATTAACAGTTCTCTCTATACATGCACTCTGAAGTTTTATTGCCTTCTTCTTCCCCCCCCCCCCCCCTCCATTTTCCCCCCTTACATTTTTATTAAAGAAATTCGTCATCCTTCATGTGTTATGTATTGTGTTCCTGTAGTGCCTACAGTTGGCGCATTAGTCCTACAAATCTATATAGATATATATATATATGTATATGTATATGTATATATATATGTATATATATGTGTATATATGTATATGTATATATATGTATATGTATATATATGTATATGTATATATATGTATATGTATGTATATATGTGTGTGTATATATATATATATATAGAATCAGTTTGCTAGCGGAACGTGTGAAGTACCTCTATATGGCCATAAGCCCAAGAAATGGTACTTTAGCCAGACAAACCCTTGGACCTACATATTGGAGACTTGGTATGCATATACTACTGTATGAGAAACATGGGCTGTATGGGCAACTCTATGTGGATGCAGAGTTGGTGACCCTTCCCAATTCAACGTAGCCATCAACAGATCGACTGATCAAATGACAAGAAATGTTGTGTATCATGAAATTCTTAACAATTGATTGATTTTTACAATTTAAATTACTATTTTAAAATTTGATGGGCTAGTATTGACTTTGTTCTGAAAAATACAAAAGAAGAATCAGAACAATGAAGTGCTCAAAAGTTACCCTCTCTTATTCTAGGTAGTCTGTGTGCCAGTGATGAGGATCCAATAGCAATCATGTTTGACATGCAGGAAATTACTTGATCACTGATATTCGTTATATACATTACATGCATGAACTGAAGTTATAGAAAGAGAAGCTGCTAATTATGCTCACTAGGCCATTATGTAACATGGACTATAACCTACATACGCTCGTAGGCCTCCGCCATGCCAACTTCTTGGCTGTAGCATAAGCAGTTTCAGAGGAGATAGCACTTTAACAGACAGATATTTTGCAAGTTAGTATTAGATAATGCAGTCTGATCGCATGAGCACAATTCAAAAAAAAAAAAAAAAAAAAAAAAAAAAAAAAAATTCTTTCTATTCAAGTTCAAAGATAAGGAAATCTAAGAGTCCACTAAACCACTGGATCTAAAACTATTTTGTAGTATGTTTCAGTCGTCATCAACAACCTTCAGTTTCTCCACGTGTCTACGGATCTTTCCCTTGTGCCTCTTGATATCATCCTCCAGATCACTGATAGCATCTTTGTGGACATTTATTTCTTCCTTGTGGTGTCTTATCTTCTCTTCCTTCAACTTTTTTAGCTGAGCTGTTTCCTGAAGGGAAAGGAGGGAACCAGACAAGGATGTAAGTAGGATATATGAATACAGAAGGGCACTACATAGAAAAAGTGGAAATGAGGTAAAAAGAAATCATATGAAGAGTGGCAATAGAAAGGAAGAAAAATATTAGAACAGCTCATTAAAAAGAATAGTCTGACAAGTACCCATTCTTTACCAGATTCCTGAAATACTGGTCCTCTACAGCTTTTTCTCTTTTGCTAAAAGCACCACCAGCATCCCTTATAGAACCAGCAGTATCCTAAAGTAAGCACACAAAACAAACAAAAACAAAAAAACAAAAACAAAAAAAAAGATTTCCACAAAGTGCACATCAAGAAGAAAACACCTTCCAGCAGCTAAAGCTATATGCTGTGGTTATAAAATTATTACATGGTCGCTCGAATAGCTTCTGGCAAACCAAAAGCGGCTGGACTGCACAAACACAGGGAGTCTCGCCTTTAGCGCCATCCCTAGGCAAGAAACACTTTAAAATCTGGAAAAGGGTATAAAATTGACCGATCCTCCGTAAAAAAAATTAAAACACGATTTCTATCCTCACCTATCGCTTTACCAAGTTCTTCCGTAAGGAAAATCAAGTGATCTTTTGTTTTTAATCTATTTAAGTGTGAACTGTGAATGGGGTGAATCGAATTGAATGAGGAGGTGGATGGTTTGGAGTGGGTTTGTTTTATGCATGGAGATCCCTCCTTCCTTCACTTTTCTTTTCATTACTCTTGTATTCTAGTATTCACCTTTGTGAATACTACTGACTGGTTCATCACAATGAAGTAGATGTACAGCTTTTCTGTACAAGGATAAAAATAACAAAGGAAAGCTGCTAACTCAATTTCTTACCCCCGCCCCCCATCCCCAAGTGTACCCTATACTTCCTTGCATGACTGTCAAGAACAACTCAAACCAATAAATATTCATCATTAGAATGAGAGCACTTGTTTTGTTCAATTTTAGTCAAGTTCTTGTATTGTAGCTTCCTCCAGTTGTTTCAGGTGTCTCTCCTCATTCAGCCTTTCAGTGAGGCTTGTCTTTCTGGAGATCTGGGCAAAACAGTCAAAGTTAGGGAGTGGTGGAAGGCAAGTCCCTCGAAGTTCTTTGTCCTTTTGGCTCCCACAAGGAGCTGTCCTAATGCAAACTCCTGCATTCAAGATAACCTTCTTGACTGTGTCTCCCTGCATCCTATGAACTTGCAGTGCATGCCCCAGGATAATGGGCAGCATGATGGGAGTGCATGTCTGCCTGTGACTGATCCAGGTTCTAGTTTGGGAAAAGATGGGAATAGTGTTGGCTGGCATATCATCTCTCCACCTTGTTCCATTGTACTTGTCAAAGATGCAGATGATTGCCATAGGCGGATGACTTGACCCTCAACTTTTATCATCCTCCCAATACGATCAAAGAGCTGGTGATGGTGAAAAGTGCCAGTCCACAACGTCAAAGTTCTCCATGATGGCTGATCATCTGGACAGGAAATCGGCTTGTTCCAAATGCAGCCCTCCTCTTCTTCAGCTACACTGTTATAGACATCTCTGGTCACCACAAGTTTTTCCAATTGCCAATGGAGGTCAGCTGCTGAGAAGGTCTGGAAGAGGGTGAACATATCCTTATCATCGCTGGTCATGCGGATAAACTTGAGGAAGGACAGCGCCTGATCTGCCTTGTGGCTCAGGTTGAGTTTTTGGAATCGGTGAGCCAAAGTGGATGAGCTTCTTCATCAATCTGTCATCTCCACCTTCAACAGGTACCTTCAGCTCTGCCATGGTCAGTCCATCAGTGGAATGCTTTACAAACACAAACACATTGCCAAGAGTGAGGGCCTCCTGGTGTCTAACCATGTTGGTTGCCACAAAGAAAAATGAGTGGTGCAGTGGAAAGTCTTGACAAACTTGCATGAGGTATTTGAAGTATACCTTGATGGATGGATTTTCCCCCTATCTTGTTTAACTTGGTATCCAAAGGTCCCCCCTTCCCATCTGGGACCAGATTGGGAAATGCTTTAGTAAAGAACCATGTGGTGAACTCTGAAGCAGGCTGCTGTGCTCTTGTGGGCCAAATCAAAGGATCAGGGGTCATTGTTTTCTATAATTAGACTCTGGAGCAAGCAAAAGATTCAATCCAATCCAAATTGCTCTTGTTTTCTTTTGTAACTTTGTTCACATTGACTATTATGACAGCCACATTATATTTACATGATCAATGGCTCTGGAGCTGAAAGAATTAACAAGAGACTGACATCAACTGATGAGAATATGGCTCATGTGACCACGAAGGGTGAGCTGATGACATGGGAACTAGTTGTAAGAATTACGTTCCACCATGTAATTATATTAATCCTGTGATGAACTCTAAATACACCTTCACTCAGAGTGACAATAATATATATATATATACTAACGGAAGTTGAGGTTATAGATCAACTTTAAAAAAAAGGAATTATTAGTGGGGACATATGTGATCTAACAGGAAATTTAACCATTTTTCAAGCCAACTAATCCATAAGTAATAAATTTTTTTTAAATACCCCTTCACTGAGTTCTATGAACCAGAGAGCTGACCACACATAACTACTGAACTATTATTACCGAAATAAGGAAGGTAATAAGATGTAGTAATTACCTTCTGCTCGTGATATTATTTCAATGTGCACAGCATGCATTACCCAACTGAAATATGGTAAATGTGGAAACACACAAAACATGAGTCACCATTGAACACGAATAAGGATGTAATATGAAGGTGGCAGACAACCTGTTACTACATGACCTTTGAATGTGACAGTTGGGTCAGAACCACTCTGTTGTAAACCACTTGCAACTGGTAAGTAAACCTTTCATGCTACATTTATTTTCCCAAGGCATGTATACATTGGCTGTGTATTCCTCCAAAGGTGTTTTTTTCACCAATTCCCACCACAAAAATTACTCGTGAATCAAGTGACATGGTGCTAATAAGACCAGAAACATCATATCAGTGTATGAAGAATGGATAAGAAACATAACCATAGTTATGAAACCAGTAGTTATAGGTATGTCAATAGAGTCCTCTTGTCTAAATTGTTCTAAAACCATGTACATGGATATGTATCCTATATAATTCTCAATTAATTTGTTCGTTTGTCTGGCAACTCCTCCCAGATGACAGGGCCTAAAGGGCTAAAATTTTCAGGATTTGATGGGGATTACACTGGGATGGTTATAAGGAAGTTTGGTGAAGATCAGTTTGTTCAATAACTCCTCCCAGATGATTGGGCCTTATGGGCTAAAATTTCAGGATTTGATGGGGGTCACCCTGGGGTGGCTTCAAGGAAGTGTGGTGAAGATCAGCATAAAATCCTGCCAGTGGGGCTACTTTTTTCCCCAAAAAATTCCTGGGGGGGCACAAATCTATGCCTAAATAAACTCCCCACTTACTACAAACCACAATTGTGTAAGCACATATAAGTCGGCAAAACTGTGTCCAAACCACTTCCTGCTCTTCTTTTCTTCTTTTTTTTTAGCCCTGTACGCCCAAGTATGTGGAATAAGATAACCCAAGTATGTGGAATGAGATAGCCCAAGTATGTGGAATGAGATAGCCCAAGTATGTGGAATGAGATAGCCCAAGTATGTGGAATGAGATAGCAAACGACAGCTCTAGAATAATATTAATAGGTCTTAGTGTCTGTCCATAAGATGGGTGCTATGCTAAAAATATCCTTCGGCGGGGAGGGGGGGGGGTCAATTTCATGCACAAGAACCAGCCACCAAGCTACATTATGAATATCACAAACCACAATTATGTAAACACTCTAATTGAGGTCTTTCCATTTTCTTCTCTGTAGGACCAAGCATCTGGCATGTGACAGGGAACAGAGAAACCATCACAAAACTCAAATTATAGTAAAATATTTTTTATTGCTTCTGTCTGTATGATGGGTGCTTATCTAGTTGCAGAAGTAAGTAGTGGAATCTCTTACGTTATCATATGCCATGCCTACTGATCATTCTTCTTATCAGAGGTCACAGAAGCCAACAATATTAACTCCACGCACAATGAACTTGTGAACTAGTTTGAATGTTAAGTAGTGATATTATCAGGATCAGTAGCCAATCTGGTACAATATGGGAAAACTTTAGTAAATTTATGAACCAGTGGGCCTGTTGCAGCTTTGCTGCATGGTATTGGTGCAGCAAAATATGAAAATGGTATAAGTAACTAAAACCAGATTTGCTGGTAGCAGCTTGGAGAATATGTCGGTGCAGGCATTCATACTTTTACACTAATGTTTGTTGGAGAACCACACTCATAACTACAAACACGGGAAGGTAATAATATTCATGGTCACACCAAGTTTTGGTGTGAGTGGTTCTAGTTAGTGAGAAAAAAAACTTGTATAGGTGTGGCCATAAAAAAACTACACCCATTGCCACACCCATATATAGTTAATGCTCACCAGAGTACTTGGAGACCACATGCGCAATTTCAGCCTCATTGGTCCTTTAATTAGCTTTTGGCAGCCAAAACAACTTCCTATGGGTGTGGCTATGACAAACCACACCCATTGCCACCAATATGTGGTTAATAAAGCTTGTCTGGTTACTTGGAGAATACATACCAAGTTTCAGCCCGATCCATTGGTCATTTAATTAGCTTTTGGCAGCCCAAATAACATTTGTGGGCGTATCTATGATAAGCCACATCAATTACCACTCCCACAGGCAGTTAATAATTAATGCTCACCTAGTTATTTGGAGACCACATGCCAAATCTCAGTCTGGTTGCTCCTTTAATTAGCTTTTGGCAGCCCAAACTATTTTTATGGGTGTGGTTATATTTAAATTACAACTATTGCTACACCCCTATGTAGTTAATAATGCTCACCCTGGTACTTGGAGACCACATACCAAATTTCAGCCTGATTGGTCCAGCGGTTTGGCAGAGAAAACAACTCACTAATGCATATACACACATACGGAGCTCTTTATTTATTAGTAGTTAAGTATTCTATTAGATGGATAGTGTAAGTAGGGATTCTTGGTTTTAAGTAGCCATAATGACTGCAATGACCTGGCCAAACAGATTATTGTAGATATGCCGTGTTTGATTGAAGACAGCATTAACTGCTTGCCCTTATGTTCCAATTACTTATTTTATGTAATGTTCCTAAGTGGTCCATCAATTTACCAAAATACACTCAATGAGTGATTTCGATACCCCTAAACAGTTATCATTCAAAGATGATATATATTAGTTGACGGGTCATTAATAGTTCACAACTACCTGACAACCTAGATCATGCTCATTTTTAATTAAAATTATTGCATTTTCTTCAGTAAACCTGTTCACAAATATTTAAATGCAGTTCTTCCATGGGATTCTATAAGACATGTGTTTTCCATTAGTCAGAAAGTTTAACTACTTCAGTTCAGTTCAATCCTTAGACTCCAAAACTGTAAATGGATTGGATTTGATGCGTAACACCTTCTTGACCAATTGGCATATTTATCTTTCCAGTTTACATTTGCACTTGTGGTGATTTCATATACTTCTTCTTCATCTTTGTTAACATGATTTGGCTCAAGGTCATTTTCAATAGCAGAAATTCTTGTTGGGTTTGTTTTCTCACTGAAGGTTGCTCTGTGGAAACTTTTTCCATACCTATATGTTGGAACTATGTATTCATACCCACATGAGAACCACACCCATTACTATTAATTTATCAGGATATTATTTTTCTAAATAGCAAGCAATAGTTTCTTCAATCCTTCCCACATAAACTCAAATAACTAAATTAAATATACTAGATATATTAGATATTGGAATTGACAAGAAATAAGAAAAGAGAAGTTTATGAAATGTGAAATTCACGATAATCTCAACTAGATCAAGAAGTCAAGATGGGCAGAAAACAATATGGTTCATAAAAACGTGCCTATATTTTCAAATGTAGATCAATCATTCAAACAATGTTATATAGCAAATGTGAAAGTTATAAATTGAAGTTATAAACGAAATTTAAAACATCCCATAATATTTGTGAGGTTAATGTGATGCAATATAAAAACAAAGAACAAGAAATATTCAGGTGGTGGTAGTGGTGATGTGTGTGAGAATGTGTGTGCGTGAGTGTGTGTGTGTGTGTGTGTGTGTGTGTGTGTGTGTGTGTGTATGCGTGCGCGCATGTGCGTGTGTGGGAAAAGATTGTTAATGGAAGTTATCCTTACACATAAATATTGTGTAATAGCATTGTGCTATTGAGCAGCATCAACACTGCAACATGCTGGACTATTGTTTAAGACTTCAATACGTTCCACACAAATCTCCATATTGTCGTTACCCTTTTTAAAACATTTCATGACCAAAAATCCCTGTATTGTTAAGCTGTCCGAGCTTGAATCAGTGACCTTCACCATCTTTTGGATGTGAGACTTGCCATTTTCTAGATCAAAGATTGAAGTTGTGATGAACATGGTGAATGATGAAACTACTTGATATGTATTATCAATAAACTCATGGTGGGGAGCCCGGAAGGAGTAGTCATAGCTGCATACTTTTGGTTTTGGTCAGTGGAATTGGTCATATGGTAGGAAAACCACATAGAGCAGCTCTGCCAAACTTGTAAGGTTTCCTCTTAAACCAAAACAAAACACAACTCTAATAATAAAAAGAACACCGAAATAAAATACGCACAACATTAAAAGTATTACAGCTATAGGTAGAGGGTGGGAAGCGGAAAGAAATTAAATTTATGTAAAGAACCCCAGGTTAAGCTAAAGTTAAGGTATCAACAACAACAAAAAGAGCCAGGAAAAGAAGTGAGGTTATCATTAAGACTGTTTAAGTATCTACAATTATTAATTATGTAGAAAAAAAATCTTTTGGGGGAGGGGGGGGGGGGGGAGGTTCCATTTTTTTTTATTTTTTCTTTTAAAGTGGGGGGAGGGCTTTTTTTCTTTCTTTTCTTTTTAAGCTTTCAGAGCTTTCACCAACACAATGTAGTAGAAAGAAATTTTTAAAAAACACTGGAGTTTCCAAAGAAGAGGTCAGAGGATTATACAGAATATATTCACTGTAATGATTTTTTTTTTTTTTTTTTTTTTTTTTTTTTTTTTTTAATATATTAGTCAATGTAAGTGATATGACGGTTCCCAATCTGGATCAACCTGTTTAAATTTAACAAGATGAGTTATTTGAAGAGTTGTGTATGCATATAAAGCTTTCATGGGTATTGAAAAAAATGAAGAGGTGTGAATTTCTAAGAGGGGAAGGGAAGATTAAAAATATGGATAATCCTTCAGGAATTGTGGTTTACTATACACAAAATATATACTTCAAACAGTCACATATGTATTGGAATCCCCGTTCTTGAAGAATGGTCTACCACTAAATTTACTACTCCCCAAGAATTACTGGTTCTTCTCCAGCACCTGCCCAAGGACATTTATTTCATATTCCTTATCTTAATGAACTTTTATCTCTTCTTCCTTCCTAATTCATTCACTTTTTTGGGTCAAACATGCCTGGCATAATGGACATACATACCATAATGCTCTAGTGAAGTACCAGTTCTACTGACCGAAACAAGGATATCTTACCATAAGTTGAGATTTGTTTTTTTTTCCATTCGCTATCACTACCCAGAGTTGGAGTCCCAAACTGAATAAGAAAAGAGAATGTGCTGGGATAGTTTTTGCTGATCCACTTTGTAGGTTGACAATAGCTCTATATGGGGACACACACTGGACCATGTTTGAAACAAGTACTTAATAATGCCCAATTAGAGTTTTTACATAATTTTGGTTTGTAGTACACACAGGCAGTGTGATAGTTAATTAATGCATGAAATTGATCCCCCCCCCCCTCCCCCAAAACCAAATAAATTTTGAAAGAAAAAAAAAGCAAGACCAACAGGCAAAGTATTATTTATATCACCACCAAACTTTGCCTAAAACCATTCCAGGTTGGCTCCCATCAACCCCTGAACATCAGAGCCCTGCAGGCCCAAGCATCTGGGAGGAGATAGGAAAAAATAGTGAATTGTAGTAAGATAAGAAAATATTTTCATGACATGACCAACATCAGAGTTCATATACACTCTTTGTGACGATATAGACACAAAATTATCTGTAGCTACTTGTTTTCTTTCTAATGTAATATAGTTAATTACACTTTACTGAAAGAAAAAAAAACTAACAAAACAAACCAAAACAAAAAAAAAAAAAAAAAGAACAAAAAAAAAAAAAAAAAAAAAAGACCAAAAAAAAAAAGACCAAAAAAAAAAGACCAAAAAAAAAAACAAAAAACAAAAAAAAACAAACAAAACTAAAACAAAAAAAATATTTGGTGGAAAATGTAGGAGGAAAACAATAAAACAGTAGTGCTAGTCATTATATAAACCCTGAAGATTTTCCACTTCACTACTCACTATCATGCATAACTTCAATGCGTTCTACACAAATAGCCATATTGTCATTCCCTTTATTGAAACACTTCGTGACGGACATTCCTTTTGTTTTTAAGCTCTCTGAGCCCAAGTTGGTGACCTTCAGCTTCTTGTTCACAAGAGGTTTACCACTTTCTAGATCATTAATTGAAGTTGTGATGAAAATTGTGAATGATGGGTCCACTTGAAAAGCACTACCGATGAACTCATACGACATACAAATATACTTTATCCATGTTTTATTCTGCACAGAACACCATACTTTCAGTCGCAACTTGTAACCACCAATGTGACTATAAAATGGTTCAGAAAACCATTCATTGAAATCAATTAGGTGGCATACAGGCCCAGACCACCGAGCATGTTTCTTCCACAGATATTGAATATGAAATGGAGGAAGGCGAGAATAAAAACTGTTCATGAGAATTTTTTCCATTTCTAAATTTTCTACACGCTTTTTTACATCTCTGAGCTCATTTTCAAGCTCTGACTTAAGTCGGCTTTTTTCCGCAGCTAGCAGAGATATATGGCTCACCATGTTGTCACTCAAATGTGAGGACATGTCCTTCCTCAGCATCTTAGCCTCACATCCAGCATGCCCAAACTCACACTCCACCTCGGATAGTTCACAATGGTGGGATAAGTGTTCCTCCAGTTCTTGGTGCTTCACAACATCTCCACACTGGTTAGGACACTCCACTGGTCTGCACTTGCAAATTGCCAGATGGAAAAACACTACGTCATTGTAGGTGGACTCGTATTCTTGACACAGCTCACAGGTATAGGGTCTCTTTACACACTCCGTGCTCCGATGGTGATCAATTTCACAGCGCTGGCATGAACCTTGACAGTAGAGACAATCCACATACACAAACTCACAACCATCCATTTTCCGTGATTCTTCAGGATCTAAGTGTTTATCTAACACTCCCAATTCCCCTACCCAATTGCATCCTTTAGCTTTCTTTGGGCAGTAGACTGATGCTATAAAGTTCTTGCTGTAGTCCTTTATCTGGGTAGCATGCAAAACTCTCAGCCTTGCAGGTAGGGCAAGGCTGTTCTTTGTTCATAAGCTTACAGATGCAAGCCTTGCAGAAAATCTTACCACAACAAGTGACTTGGTGTGGCTGTCTTAGAACGAGAAGGCAGATTGGACATTCAGACCGCTTGGGGCACTCATCCGCAAACTGGCAATCACGACCAGTGGTGACATCGACTGACTTGGTTTGGGTAGAGGTATTTTCACAATCCGTAGTAACTGACTCTCTCTCCTTCGCTTTAGCAGTATCTGATACTTCCGCCATACTTCAGTTTACAATTCATGAGTTTGTGGTCTGCCAGGTTTATTATTAGATTTTATTTTAATTGTTTTTTTTTTAATTGGCAAGCGTGCCAGATGACACTGGTTTCAGATTACTCCCACAGTCTGAGATTACTCCCAGTCTGTGATTACTCCCAGTCTGAGATTACTACCTCATTCAACGCCCATGCGCAAGGGAGGTTAATTCTATGAAGCAACTGCAGCAGTCTGAGTTTGCCCCGCTTGAGTTTCTTTCTCAGTACTGGTAGACGGTCTGTTTTAGATTTGACACTACAGCTATTTCTCTTTTATGTGTGCGTGCCTGCCTGCCTGCCTGCCTGCCTGCCTGCCTGCCTGCCTGCCTGCCTGCCTGCCTGCCTGCCTGCCTGCCTGCCTGCCTGCCTGCCTGCCTGCCTGCCTGCCTGCCTGCCTGCCTGCCTGCCTGCCTGCCTGCCTGCCTGCATGGGCTTGTATTGGTCCAATCCAATCATTTGCAGTAACTCCAGGTAAATCCAAGGACATCCAATCTGCAAGGGAGGAAAGATTTGAAGTATACAAAGTGAACTCTCTGAACCTGTGTGCAGGTCTCTCGCCTTAGCAATATCACTTCAAACTGGATGGTGTGTAGAAGCAAGTCCCAAAATGCTTTCGTAAGGACATAAGAATCACATCCCCATCAAGGCAATCAGCAAAGTGGAGGTGTGGTCTCTGTTGAGGACATACCAGATTATTGCCATTGCAAGACACCATACGAACCAAGGAAGTTCATGATGAAATGTCAGGGATATTTTGACTGGTTCAACCCTTGTTGTCAGACATTTCCATATGAAGTATCAAAAAATGGAAAGAATTCATCTAGCCATAGAAACTGTAAAATGGAATGATTTGTTGAGTTGCTGTAAATAAATTCTGAGGGATGAATTCTTATTTTTGAAATAGTACATATTTTCATATATTCAAATGCTATCAGCATATACTCGGGTGGCCAATGTCAGCATGAAACATTATAGAAGCCACTCGAGTTTCGGCCTTATTGATCGTTTGATTAGCTTTTGGTGGCCAGAACAACTTCCTGTGGCTGTGGCCATGAACAAACCACACCCAATATCACACCCCCATGCTCACCAGGTTACTTGGAAATCACATTCCAATTTTCAGCCTGCTTAGGACTTTGATGACCGAAACAACTTCCTGTGGGTGTGGTTATGGTTATACCGCACCCATACATGGGATTGTGGGTCCAACTCCTAAGGTTCAAGCATTGTTTAAAAATTATAGTCTTGGCATTTTTAGCTTTACACACAAATAGGGAGAGGTGTGGCCAGTTGAGACCCCGCCTATGCTGTCCCTCCAAGAGTTTGTCTGGCCAAAGTATTGTTTTAGGCCTCTTTTGGCCTGACATGAGCACAGAAGGGGGTGTGGCCATATTTATTACTTAAAATATTCCCCAGATGATTCTGATTCCAAATATATAATGTTCGTAGGTCTAACACCCTGGGTCCAATTGTTATTTCCAAAGTACCATTTTTGGAATTTTTAGCCTTAAACAATGAGAGAAAGAGGTGTGGCCTGGTGGGACTCAGCCCATGTTACTCCAGAGTCAAGTTGTGCATGCATACCAAATTTTAGTTTCGTAGTTCCATAGGTTAGTCTGATCAAAGTACTATTTTTGGCTTTTTTTCATCACCATAGTAACTATTTACCAAATTTTTAGCCCATGTTTTAAGTTGAGTCAAAACCTATGATCATGCCAAATTTCAGAGAAATCTACCCATAAGTTTGGCCAGAATGATGGTACAGACAGACAGACAGACAGACAGACAGACAGACAGACAGACAGACAGACAGACAGACAGACAGACAGACAGACAGACAGACAGACAGACAGACAGACAGACAGACAGACAGACAGACAGACAGACAGACAGACAGACAGACAGACTGACTGACTGACAGACATCTCCTTTTATAGATAAAAATATTGAAACCACAATACCTAATACATTTTCATTCAATGGTTAATCACAAGGCGAAGTACAACTGTCCACCTCTATATTAGGTTCAGGCAGAACGTCATTAGAACCAAAAGCATCTTCAGGAAGAGGAACCAGGTGGCGTAATGACACAGTTATCTCTTGACCATAGGCATACCATACATAAATGTATTAAAAGTTGGCCTGTAGATGTTCAACTTCATCCACCAGGGGTTTATCCTTGCTAGTACAGACATGACACTTTGAGTAGTACTGGTCACAGCGTAATAATCCAGGAGGGCACAGATCCACCAGTGGATGATCGTCTCTCATAGTTAAAGAGCCTCTCATGTGTGTTACAGTTGGTTACTGTGCACAGGAAAGAACTAAGTGAGTGTAGTGTGTCTGGAAGTACATCTTGCCAATGTTCCATCAATGGGCCACAGGTCTTGAGAGCCGTAATTATGGCCTTCCAAAATGTAACATTGTACTTCTCCACCTGTCCATTGCAAGCTGGGTTGTATGCAGTCATTTGGCTTGCAGCGATCACTTTGTTCAAAAGGAACTGGTGCAGTTCTGCACTCATGAAGGAAGAGTTCCTATCTGAATGGACATATGCTGGCATCCCAAAAATAGAAAATCTCTGACACAGATATTGAATGATAGTTTATATTCTGACGTCCTTGAAAGGGAAAGCAAAAGGGAACCTGCTGTATTCATCGATTACATTGAGAAAGAATATGTTACTATTGTTTGATTTCAGTGGGCCTCTGAAGGCAAGGTTTAGTCTTTCAAATGGTTGAGTAGCCTTTATCAGATTGCTTGAGGTGGTTTGTGAAACTGAGATTTATGTTCAGCACACACTCTACAAGCTTTAGTCATCTGTCTCACTTCAACTACTGAAAATGGTAGATTCCTAGTCTGCATGAAGTGACACATACAGGTAATTCCAGGGTGACAAAGTGAATTACGGAGTTCAGCTATGTTAACACCAGCTGGGACTGCAGCACAGAAAGATTGAGAAATGTATCAGGGGCAATATTCTCAGCCCCAGGACCATAATCGATGTCAAAGTAAGTTATAACAGGATAGCTATGTCCTCCAATGCATAAATAAAAGGAAATGAGAACAGGTTTGGGCACACTTTTGCTGACCCCATTTCAAGTGTTTACATAATGTGGTTTGTAGCACTTGTAATGCAGTTTGATGGTTACACATGTAAGGAATTGACCCCAAGGAACTTCTTTTTATTATTCAGCCCTATGAGCATGGATTTATTCTGATCTTCACCATACTTCACCTAAAACCATCCTCAGGTGACCCCCTTCAATCCTTGTAAATTTGAGCCCAGTAAGTTCATTGGTCAATGTCTTGGTGGAGATAGCGAACTAATAAACCAACAAACAAGAAAATAATGAATTATAGTAAGATGTGCTCCTCCAGGGAAAAGAAAGAAATGCACTCTGAACCTCAATACTTATACAACTCTTCTTTCTTTTTTAGTGGTCATCCATGGACATCTAAAAATTCGTCAAGCAGGAAAATTGCTAACCTTGAGGTTTACATACATTAACCAAAAACATTCCCATGTTCATAACTATGGGAATCCACCCCCAAGATTATTACTAACTGACTAACTCAGTGGTGTGTTGACTAACTCAGTGGTGTGTTGATCAACAGAAACACCAAGTTTAAACATACTTTTTTTATATATATATACATATATATATATATACTACCTGAACTCGAAACTCAACCTGCCGACACATAAAAAAAGAACACAACTAAATATTTTACAATATCAGATATACTATCTACTTCAAGTCAATATTGATTTACAAGGGTATGGACAATACTGCTATGCCCTGGTATATTAAAATTACAAGGTTAAAGATATAATAATGGGTGTAAATACATTAATAGATGCCTCCAAATTTCAAACCAATTCGATGTCAGACCCCGCCCACCCATTTTTGAAAAGGGGGGGGGGGGGGTAAGGGGAAGCAAAAGAGGCATTTCCCCCCCCCCTCCTATTTTTTCTGGAAAAAAACATTGCTAATTTTTTGTTTAGCTTTACTGAATAGTTACTCGGGGTCTAAGATTTATTCTAAGCAATTATCAGACTAGCCATCTTTAGATCCCCTATTCTGAAAAAAACTTACTACATACAAAATAGTACAAGGTTCATGTCTAACTTCAGTGCTGCTGTATTTTTCTAGCCAAGTGGCACTGCTGGTTATCAATTGAATATACGTTTATTTGTGGATGTATCTATAATAAACCACACACGTTACCACACCAACAGGCAGTTCATAATTAATGCTCACCTGGTTACTTGGAGACCACATGCCAAATTTCAGCCTGGTTGGTCCTTTAATTAGTTTTTGGCAGACCAAATTACTTTTGTGGGTGTGGCTATATTTAAACCACAACCATTGCTACACCCACATGTGGTTAATAATGCTCACCCTGGTACTTGGAGACCACATACCAAATTTCAGCCTGATTGGTCCAGTGGTTTGGCAGAGAAAACAACTCACTCATGCATTCACACATACACACACATACACACACAGATACACACAGTTACACACACATACACACACATACACACACATACACACACATACGGAGATCCTATTTATAAGCAATTAAGTATTCTGTTAAATGGATAGTGTAAGTAGGAATTCTTGGCTTGCAAGTAGCCATAATAAATTAAATGACCTGGCCATACAGATGCAAGCAAAGACAGGAAGTTACACAAATTATTGTAGATATGCCGTGTTTGATTGAAGACTGCATTAACTGCTTACTGATGATTGATTACCCTTATGTTCCAATTACTTATTTTATGTAATGTTCCCTATGGTCCATCAATTTACTAAAATACATTCAATGAGTGATTTCGATACCCCTAAAAAGTTACCGTTCAAAGATGATATATATTAGTTGACTGATCGTTAATAGTTCACAACTACCTGAGAACCTGGATCATGGTCATTTTTTAATTAAAATTATTGCATTTTCTTCAGCAAACCTTTTGTTCATAAATATTTAAATGCAGTTCTCCCTTGGGATTCTATAAGATATGTGTTTTCCGTTAGTTGGAAAATTAAACTACTCCAGTTCAGTTCAATCCTTAGACTCCAAAACTGTAAATGGATTGGAGTTTGATGTGTAACACCTTCTTGACCAATTGGCATATTTATCTTTCCAGTTTACATTTGCGCTTGTGGTGATTCCATATACTTCTTCTTCATCTTTGTTGACATGATTTGGCTCAAGGTCATTTTCAATAGCAGAAATTCTTGTTGGGTGTGTTTTTTCACTGAAGGTTGCTCTGTGGAAACTTTTCCCATACCTATATTTTGGAATTATGTATTCATACCCACAGTAGAACCACACCCACTACTAGTAATTTATCAGGATATTCCTGTTTCTAAATAACAAGCAATAGTTTCTATAACCCTTCCCACATAAACTCAAATTACTAAATATGCTGGATATATTAGATATTGGAATTGACAAGAAAAAGAAAAAAAGAGAGGTTTATAAAATGTGAAATTCAAGAAAATCTCAACTAGATCAAGAAGACAAGATGGGCAGAAACCAAAATGGTTCATAAAAATGTGCATAAATTTTCAACTGTAGATCAATCATTCAAACAATGTTATATAGCAAATGTGAGATTTATAAATCGAAGCTATATACGAAATTTAAAATATCTCAAAATATTTGTGAGATTAATATGTGGTTAATATGTGATGCAATATAAAAACAAAGAACAAGAAATAATCAGGTGGTGTGTGTGTGTGTGTGTGTGTGTGTGTGTGCACACGCGCATGTGTATGTGGGAAAAAATTTTAATAGAAGTTATCCTTACACATAAATATTGTGTAATAGCATTGTGCTATTGAGCAGCATCAACACTGCAACATGCTGGACTATTGTTTAAGACTTCAATACGTTCCACACAAATCTCCATATTGTCGTTACCCTTTTTAAAACATTTCATGACCAAAAATCCCTGTATTGTTAAGCTGTCCGAGCTTGAATCAGTGATCTTCACCATCTTTTGGATGTGAGACTTGCCATTTTCTAGATCAAAGATTGAAGTTGTGATGAACATGGTGAATGATGAATCTACTTGATATGTATTATCAATAAGCTCATACGACAAGCATATACTTTTTATCCATGTTTTATTCTGCACAGAACACCATACTTTCAGTCGCAACTTGTAACCACCAATGTGACTATAAAACGGTTCAGAAAACCATTCATTGAAATCAACTAGGTGGCATACAGGCCCAGACCACCGAGCATGTTTCTTCCACGGATATTGGATGTGAAATGGAGGAAGGCGAGAATAAAAACTGTTCATGAGAATTTTTTCCACTTCTAAATTTTCTACACGCTTTTTTACGTCTCTGAGCTCATTTTCAAGCTCTGACTTAAGTCGGCTGTTTTCCACAGCTAGCAGAGATATATGGCTCACCATGTTGTCACTCAAATGTGAGGACATGTCCTTCCTCAGCATCTTAGCCTCACATCCAGCATGCCCAAACTCACACTCCACCTCGGATAGTTCACAATGGTGGGATAAGTGTTCCTCCAGTTCTTGGTGCTTCACAACATCTCCACACTGGTTAGGACACTCCACTGGTCTGCACTTGCAAATTGCCAGATGGAAAAACACTACGTCATTGTAGGTGGACTTGTATTCTTGACAAAGCTCACAGGTTAAGGGTCTCTTTACACACTCTGTGCTCCGATGGTGATCAATTTCACAGCGCTGGCATGAACCTTGACAGTAGAGACAATTCACATACACAAACCCACAACCATCCATTTCCCTTTCTTCAGGATGTAGGTGTTGGTCTAACTCTCCCAGTTCACCAACCCAATCACAGCCTTCAGTTTTCTTTGGGCAGTACACTCTAATGCCATAAAGCTCTTGCTGTAGCCCCTTGTCGAGGTAGCATGCAAAACTCCCACACTTGCAGGCTGGGCAAGGTTTCTCCTTGTCCCTAAGCTCACAGATGCAAGCCTTGCAGAAAACCTTACCACAACAAGTGACCTGGTGTGGCTGTCTTAGAGCAAGGAGGCAGATAGGGCATTCCCATCTGTTTGGGGGCTGATCTACAAATTGGCACTCATGACCAGTGACAGGAAACGACTTCTTCACATTGCAAGTGGATTCATCCACATAGCAGGTACACTTCTCCACATTATTGCTGGTAGTTTTCTCCACATTATTACAGGTAGATTTCTCCATGTTACTGGTGGACTTCTCCACATTATTGCTGGTAGATTTCTCCCCGTTACTGGTGGATTTCTCCCCGTTACTGGTGGACTTCTCCACGTTACTGGTGGACTTCTCCACGCTATTGCAGGCAGACTTATTGACGTAACCTATTGTCTCCACATGAGTTTTGAATTTCTCTTTAGTTTTGGAAGCTGACTTTTCCGAGATATCAATAGTGGACATTCCCGCAGGTTCTCCTATAATTCAATTCTTCTTTAGTTCCTTATTTTCAACTTCAGTAGAGAGCGAAAGTTTTCTTGTGTTTTCTTTAACCAACGGAAGTAGTCATGGTGGAGAGCCTGGTGGGGAGCCCGGAAGGAGTAGTCATAGCCGCATACTTTTGGTTTTGGTCAGTGGAATTGGTCATCTTGTAGGAAAACCACATAGAGCAGCTCTGCCAAACTTGTAAGGTTTCCTCTTAAACCAAAACAAAACACAACTCTAATAATAAAAAGAACACCGAAATAAAATACGCACAACATTAAAAGTATTACAGCTATAGGTAGAGGGTGGGAAGCGGAAAGAAATTAAATTTATGTAAAGAACCCCAGGTTAAGCTAAAGTTAAGGTATCAACAACAACAAAAAGAGCCAGGAAAAGAAGTGAGGTTATCATTAAGACTGTTTAAGTATCTACAATTATTAATTATGTAGAAAAAAAAATTTGGGGGGGGGGGGGGGGGGGGAGGTTCCATTTTTTTTTTTTTTTTTTTTTTAAAGTGGGGGGGAGGGCTTTTTTTCTTTCTTTTCTTTTTAAGCTTTCAGAGCTTTCACCAACACAATGTAGTAGAAAGAAATTTTTAAAAAACACTGGAGTTTCCAAAGGAGAGGTCAGAGGATTATACAGAATATATTCACTGTAATGATTTTTTTTTTTTTTTTTTTTTTTTGATTTTTTTTAATATATTAGTCAATGTAAGTGATATGACGGTTCCCAATCTGGATCAACCTGTTTAAATTTAACAAGATGAGTTATTTGAAGAGTTGTGTATGCATATAAAGCTTTCATGGGTATTGAAAAAAATGAAGAGGTGTGAATTTCTAAGAGGGGAAGGGAAGATTAAAAATATGGATAATCCTTCAGGAATTGTGGTTTACTATACACAAAATATATGCTTCAAACAGTCACATATGTATTGGAATCCCCGTTCTTGAAGAATGGTCTACCACTAAATTTACTACTCCCCAAGAGTTACTGGTTCTTTTCCAACACCTGCCCAAGGACATTTATTTCATATTCCTTATCTTAATGAACTTTTATCTCTTCTTCCTTCCTAATTCATTCACTTTTCTGGGTCAAACCTGCCTGGCATAATGGACATACATACCATAATGCTCTAGTGAAGTACCAGTTCTACTGACCGAAGCAAGGATATCTTACCATAAGTTGAGATTTGTTTTTTTTCCATTCGCTATCACTACCCAGAGTTGGAGTCCCAAACTGAATAAGAAAAGAGAATGTGCTGGAATAGTTTTTGCTGATCCACTTTGTAGGTTGACAATAGCTCTATATGGGGACACACACTGGACCATGTTTGATACAAGTACTTAATAATGCCCAATTAGAGTTTTTACATAATTTTGGTTTGTAGTACACACAGGCAGTGTGATAGTTAATTAATGCATGAAATTGATTCCCCCACCTCCCCCAAAACCAAATAAATTTTGAAAGAAAAAAAAAGAAAGACCAACAGGCAAAGTATTATTTATATCACCACCAAACTTTGCCTAAAACCATTCCAGGTTGGCTCCCATCAACCCCTGAACATCAGAGTCCTGCAGGCCCAAGCATCTGGGAGGAGATAGGAAAAAATAGTGAATTGTAGTAAGATAAGAAAATATTTTCATGACATGACCAACATCAGAGTTCATATACACTCTTTGTGACAATATAGACACAAAATTATCTGTAGCTACTTGTTTTCTTTCTAATGTAATATAGATAATTACACTTTACTGAAAGAAAAAAAAAATAACAAAACAAACCAAAACAACAACAAAAAAAAAAAAGAACAAAAAAAAAAAAGAACAAAAAAAAAAAAAAAAAAGACCAAAAAAAAGACCAAAAAAAAAAAAAAAAAAAAAAAAAACAACAAACAAAACTAAAACAAAAAAAAATATTTGGTGGAAAATGTAGGAGGAAAACAATAAAACAGTAGTGCTAGTCATTATATAAACCCTGAAGATTTTCCACTTCACTACTCACTATCATGCATAACTTCAATGCGTTCTACACAAATAGCCATATTGTCATTCCCTTTATTGAAACACTTCGTGACGGACATTCCTTTTGTTTTTAAGCTCTCTGAGCCCAAGTTGGTGACTTTCAGCTTCTTGTTCACAAGAGGTTTACCACTTTCTAGATCATTAATTGAAGTTGTGATGAAAATTGTGAATGATGGGTCCACTTGAAAAGCACTACCGATGAACTCATACGACATACAAATATACTTTATCCATGTTTTATTCTGCACAGAACACCATACTTTCAGTCGCAACTTGTAACCACCAATGTGACTATAAAATGGTTCAGAAAACCATTCATTGAAATCAACTAGGTGGCATACAAGCCCAGACCACCGAGCATGTTTCTTCCATGGATATTGAATATGAAATGGAGGAAGGCGAGAATAAAAACTGTTCATGAGATTTTTTTCCATTTCTAAATTTTCTACACGCTTTTTTACATCTCTGAGCTCATTTTCAAGCTCTGACTTAAGTCGGCTGTTTTCCGCAGCTAGCAGAGATATATGGCTCACCATGTTGTCACTCAAATGTGAGGACATGTCCTTCCTCAGCATCTTAGCCTCACATCCAGCATGCCCAAACTCACACTCCACCTCGGATAGTTCACAATGGTGGGATAAGTGTTCCTCCAGTTCTTGGTGCTTCACAACATCTCCACACTGGTTAGGACACTCCACTGGTCTGCACTTGCAAATTGCCAGATGGAAAAACACTACGTCATTGTAGGTGGACTCGTATTCTTGACACAGCTCACAGGTATAGGGTCTCTTTACACACTCCGTGCCCCGATGGTGATCAATTTCACAGCGCTGGTATGAACCTTGACAGTAGAGACAATCCACATACACAAACTCACAACCATCCATTTTCCGTGATTCTTCAGGATCTAAGTGTTTATCTAACACTCCCAATTCCCCTACCCAATTGCATCCTTTAGCTTTCTTTGGGCAGTAGACTCTGATGCTATAAAGTTCTTGCTGTAGTCCTTTATCTGGGTAGCATGCAAAACTCTCAGCCTTGCAGGTAGGGCAAGGCTGTTCTTTGTTCATAAGCTTACAGATGCAAGCCTTGCAGAAAATCTTACCACAACAAGTGACTTGGTGTGGCTGTCTTAGAACGAGAAGGCAGATTGGACATTCAGACCGCTTGGGGCACTCATCCGCAAACTGGCAATCATGACCAGTGGTGACATCGACTGACTTGGTTTGGGTAGAGGTATTTTCACAATCCGTAGTAACTGACTCTCTCTCCTTCGCTTTAGCAGTATCTGATACTTCCGCCATACTTCAGTTTACAATTCATGAGTTTGTGGTCTGCCAGGTTTATTATTAGATTTTATTTTGAGTATTTTTTTTTAATTGGCAGATTGACGGATGACACAGGTTTCAGATTACTCCCACAGTCTTAGATTACTCCCACAGTCTTAGATAACTCCCAGTCCGAGATCTGAGATTACTACCTCAATCAACGCCCATGCGCAAGGGAGGTTAATTCTATGAAGCAACTGCAGCAGTCTGAGTTTGCCCCGCTTGAGTTTCTTTCTCAGTACTGGTAGACGGTCTGTTTTAGATTTGACACTACAGCTATTTCTCTTTTGTGTGTGTGTGTGTGTGCCTGCCTGCCTGCCTGCCTGCCTGCCTGCCTGCCTGCCTGCCTGCCTGCCTGCCTGCCTGCTGCCTGCCTGCCTGCCTGCCTGCCTGCCTGCCTGCCTGCCTGCCTGCCTGCCTGCCTGCCTGCCTGCCTGCCTGCCTGCCTGCCTGCCTGCCTGCCTGCCTGCCTGCCTGCCTGCCTGCTTGCCTGCCTGCATGCATGGGCTTGTATTGGTCCAATCCAATCATTTGCAGTAACTCCAGGTAAATCCAAGGACATCCAACCTGCAAGGGAGGAAAGATTTGAAATATACAAAGTGAACTCTCTGAACCTGTGTGCAGGTCTCTCGCCTTAGCAATATCACTTCAAACTGGATGGTGTGTAGAAGCAAGTCCCAAAATGCTTTCGTAAGGACATAAGAATCATATCCCCATCAAGGCAATCAGCAAAGTGGAGGTGTGGTCTATGTTGAGGACATACCAGTTTATTGCCATTGCAAGACACCATTCGAACCAAGGAAGTTCATGATGAAATGTCAGGAGTATTTTGACTGGTTCAACCCTTGTTGTCAGACAATTCCATATGAAGTATCAAAAAATGGAAAGAATTCATCTAGCCATAGAAACTGTAAAATGGAATGATTTGTTGAGTTGCTGTAAATAAATTCTGAGGGATGAATTCTTATTTTTGAAATAGTACATATTTTCATATATTCAAATGCTATCAGCATATACTCGGGTGGCCAATGTCAGCATGAAACATTATAGAAGCCACTCGAGTTTCGGCCTTATTGATCGTTTGATTAGCTTTTGGTGGCCAGAACAACTTCCTGTGGCTGTGGCCATGAACAAACCACACCCAATATCACACCCCCATGCTCACCAGGTTACTTGGAAATCACATTCCAATTTTCAGCCTGCTTAGGACTTTGATGACCGAAACAACTTCCTGTGGGTGTGGTTATGGTTATACCGCACCCATACATGGGATCGTGGGTCCAACTCCTAAGGTTCAAGCATTGTTTAAAAATTATAGTCTTGGCATTTTTAGCTTTACACACAAATAGGGAGAGGTGTGGCCAGTTGAGACCCCGCCTATGCTGTCCCTCCAAGAGTTTGTCTGGCCAAAGTATTGTTTTAGGCCTCTTTTGGCCTGACATGAGCACAGAAGGGGGTGTGGCCATATTTATTACTTAAAATATTCCCCAGATGATTCTGATTCCAAATATATAATGTTCGTAGGTCTAACACCCTGGGTCCAATTGTTATTTCCAAAGTACCATTTTTGGAATTTTTAGCCTTAAACAATGAGAGAAAGAGGTGTGGCCTGGTGGGACTCAGCCCATGTTACTCCAGAGTCAAGTTGTGCATGCATACCAAATTTTAGTTTCGTAGTTCCATAGGTTAGTCTGATCAAAGTACTATTTTTGGCTTTTTTTCATCACCATAGTAACTATTTACCAAATTTTTAGCCCATGTTTTAAGTTGAGTCAAAACCTATGATCATGCCAAATTTCAGAGAAATCTACCCATAAGTTTGGCCAGAATGATGGTACAGACAGACAGACAGACAGACAGACAGACAGACAGACAGACAGACAGACAGACAGACAGACAGACAGACAGACAGACAGACAGACAGACAGACAGACAGACAGACAGACAGACAGACAGACAGACAGACAGACAGACAGACTGACTGACTGACAGACATCTCCTTTTATAGATAAAAATATTGAAACCACAATACCTAATACATTTTCATTCAATGGTTAATCACAAGGCGAAGTACAACTGTCCACCTCTATATTAGGTTCAGGCAGAACGTCATTAGAACCAAAAGCATCTTCAGGAAGAGGAACCAGGTGGCGTAATGACACAGTTATCTCTTGACCATAGGCATACCATACATAAATGTATTAAAAGTTGGCCTGTAGATGTTCAACTTCATCCACCAGGGGTTTATCCTTGCTAGTACAGACATGACACTTTGAGTAGTACTGGTCACAGCGTAATAATCCAGGAGGGCACAGATCCACCAGTGGATGATCGTCTCTCATAGTTAAAGAGCCTCTCATGTGTGTTACAGTTGGTTACTGTGCACAGGAAAGAACTAAGTGAGTGTAGTGTGTCTGGAAGTACATCTTGCCAATGTTCCATCAATGGGCCACAGGTCTTGAGAGCCGTAATTATGGCCTTCCAAAATGTAACATTGTACTTCTCCACCTGTCCATTGCAAGCTGGGTTGTATGCAGTCATTTGGCTTGCAGCGATCACTTTGTTCAAAAGGAACTGGTGCAGTTCTGCACTCATGAAGGAAGAGTTCCTATCTGAATGGACATATGCTGGCATCCCAAAAATAGAAAATCTCTGACACAGATATTGAATGATAGTTTATATTCTGACGTCCTTGAAAGGGAAAGCAAAAGGGAACCTGCTGTATTCATCGATTACATTGAGAAAGAATATGTTACTATTGTTTGATTTCAGTGGGCCTCTGAAGGCAAGGTTTAGTCTTTCAAATGGTTGAGTAGCCTTTATCAGATTGCTTGAGGTGGTTTGTGAAACTGAGATTTATGTTCAGCACACACTCTACAAGCTTTAGTCATCTGTCTCACTTCAACTACTGAAAATGGTAGATTCCTAGTCTGCATGAAGTGACACATACAGGTAATTCCAGGGTGACAAAGTGAATTACGGAGTTCAGCTATGTTAACACCAGCTGGGACTGCAGCACAGAAAGATTGAGAAATGTATCAGGGGCAATATTCTCAGCCCCAGGACCATAATCGATGTCAAAGTAAGTTATAACAGGATAGCTATGTCCTCCAATGCATAAATAAAAGGAAATGAGAACAGGTTTGGGCACACTTTTGCTGACCCCATTTCAAGTGTTTACATAATGTGGTTTGTAGCACTTGTAATGCAGTTTGATGGTTACACATGTAAGGAATTGACCCCAAGGAACTTCTTTTTATTATTCAGCCCTATGAGCATGGATTTATTCTGATCTTCACCATACTTCACCTAAAACCATCCTCAGGTGACCCCCTTCAATCCTTGTAAATTTGAGCCCAGTAAGTTCATTGGTCAATGTCTTGGTGGAGATAGCGAACTAATAAACCAACAAACAAGAAAATAATGAATTATAGTAAGATGTGCTCCTCCAGGGAAAAGAAAGAAATGCACTCTGAACCTCAATACTTATACAACTCTTCTTTCTTTTTTAGTGGTCATCCATGGACATCTAAAAATTCGTCAAGCAGGAAAATTGCTAACCTTGAGGTTTACATACATTAACCAAAAACATTCCCATGTTCATAACTATGGGAATCCACCCCCAAGATTATTACTAACTGACTAACTCAGTGGTGTGTTGACTAACTCAGTGGTGTGTTGATCAACAGAAACACCAAGTTTAAACATACTTTTTTTATATATATATACATATATATATATATACTACCTGAACTCGAAACTCAACCTGCCGACACATAAAAAAAGAACACAACTAAATATTTTACAATATCAGATATACTATCTACTTCAAGTCAATATTGATTTACAAGGGTATGGACAATACTGCTATGCCCTGGTATATTAAAATTACAAGGTTAAAGATATAATAATGGGTGTAAATACATTAATAGATGCCTCCAAATTTCAAACCAATTCGATGTCAGACCCCGCCCACCCATTTTTGAAAAGGGGGGGGGGGGGTAAGGGGAAGCAAAAGAGGCATTTCCCCCCCCCCTCCTATTTTTTCTGGAAAAAAACATTGCTAATTTTTTGCTTAGCTTTACTGAATAGTTACTCGGGGTCTAAGATTTATTCTAAGCAATTATCAGACTAGCCATCTTTAGATCCCCTATTCTGAAAAAAACTTACTACATACAAAATAGTACAAGGTTCATGTCTAACTTCAGTGCTGCTGTATTTTTCTAGCCAAGTGGCACTGCTGGTTATCAATTGAATATACGTTTATTTGTGGATGTATCTATAATAAACCACACACGTTACCACACCAACAGGCAGTTCATAATTAATGCTCACCTGGTTACTTGGAGACCACATGCCAAATTTCAGCCTGGTTGGTCCTTTAATTAGTTTTTGGCAGACCAAATTACTTTTGTGGGTGTGGCTATATTTAAACCACAACCATTGCTACACCCACATGTGGTTAATAATGCTCACCCTGGTACTTGGAGACCACATACCAAATTTCAGCCTGATTGGTCCAGTGGTTTGGCAGAGAAAACAACTCACTCATGCATTCACACATACACACACATACACACACAGATACACACAGTTACACACACATACACACACATACACACACATACACACACATACGGAGATCCTATTTATAAGCAATTAAGTATTCTGTTAAATGGATAGTGTAAGTAGGAATTCTTGGCTTGCAAGTAGCCATAATAAATTAAATGACCTGGCCATACAGATGCAAGCAAAGACAGGAAGTTACACAAATTATTGTAGATATGCCGTGTTTGATTGAAGACTGCATTAACTGCTTACTGATGATTGATTACCCTTATGTTCCAATTACTTATTTTATGTAATGTTCCCTATGGTCCATCAATTTACTAAAATACATTCAATGAGTGATTTCGATACCCCTAAAAAGTTACCGTTCAAAGATGATATATATTAGTTGACTGATCGTTAATAGTTCACAACTACCTGAGAACCTGGATCATGGTCATTTTTTAATTAAAATTATTGCATTTTCTTCAGCAAACCTTTTGTTCATAAATATTTAAATGCAGTTCTCCCTTGGGATTCTATAAGATATGTGTTTTCCGTTAGTTGGAAAATTAAACTACTCCAGTTCAGTTCAATCCTTAGACTCCAAAACTGTAAATGGATTGGAGTTTGATGTGTAACACCTTCTTGACCAATTGGCATATTTATCTTTCCAGTTTACATTTGCGCTTGTGGTGATTCCATATACTTCTTCTTCATCTTTGTTGACATGATTTGGCTCAAGGTCATTTTCAATAGCAGAAATTCTTGTTGGGTGTGTTTTTTCACTGAAGGTTGCTCTGTGGAAACTTTTCCCATACCTATATTTTGGAATTATGTATTCATACCCACAGTAGAACCACACCCACTACTAGTAATTTATCAGGATATTCCTGTTTCTAAATAACAAGCAATAGTTTCTATAACCCTTCCCACATAAACTCAAATTACTAAATATGCTGGATATATTAGATATTGGAATTGACAAGAAAAAGAAAAAAAGAGAGGTTTATAAAATGTGAAATTCAAGAAAATCTCAACTAGATCAAGAAGACAAGATGGGCAGAAACCAAAATGGTTCATAAAAATGTGCATAAATTTTCAACTGTAGATCAATCATTCAAACAATGTTATATAGCAAATGTGAGATTTATAAATCGAAGCTATATACGAAATTTAAAATATCTCAAAATATTTGTGAGATTAATATGTGGTTAATATGTGATGCAATATAAAAACAAAGAACAAGAAATAATCAGGTGGTGTGTGTGTGTGTGTGTGTGTGTGTGTGTGTGCACACGCGCATGTGTATGTGGGAAAAAAATTTTAATAGAAGTTATCCTTACACATAAATATTGTGTAATAGCATTGTGCTATTGAGCAGCATCAACACTGCAACATGCTGGACTATTGTTTAAGACTTCAATGCGTTCCACACAAATCTCCATATTGTCGTTACCCTTTTTAAAACATTTCATGACCAAAAATCCCTGTATTGTTAAGCTGTCCGAGCTTGAATCAGTGATCTTCACCATCTTTTGGATGTGAGACTTGCCATTTTCTAGATCAAAGATTGAAGTTGTGATGAACATGGTGAATGATGAATCTACTTGATATGTATTATCAATAAGCTCATACGACAAGCATATACTTTTTATCCATGTTTTATTCTGCACAGAACACCATACTTTCAGTCGCAACTTGTAACCACCAATGTGACTATAAAACGGTTCAGAAAACCATTCATTGAAATCAATTAGGTGGCATACAGGCCCAGACCACCGAGCATGTTTCTTCCACGGATATTGGATGTGAAATGGAGGAAGGCGAGAATAACAACTGTTCATGAGAATTTTTTCCACTTCTAAATTTTCTACACGCTTTTTTACATCTCTGAGCTCATTTTCAAGCTCTGACTTAAGTCGGCTGTTTTCCGCAGCTAGCAGAGATATATGGCTCACCATGTTGTCACTCAAATGTGAGGACATGTCCTTCCTCAGCATCTTAGCCTCACATCCAGCATGCCCAAACTCACACTCCACCTCGGATAGTTCACAATGGTGGGATAAGTGTTCCTCCAGTTCTTGGTGCTTCACAACATCTCCACACTGGTTAGGACACTCCACTGGTCTGCACTTGCAAATTGCCAGATGGAAAAACACTACGTCATTGTAGGTGGACTCGTATTCTTGACACAGCTCACAGGTATAGGGTCTCTTTACACACTCCGTGCTCCGATGGTGATCAATTTCACAGCGCTGGTATGAACCTTGACAGTAGAGACAATTCACATACACAAACCCACAACCATCCATTTCCCTTTCTTCAGGATGTAGGTGTTGGTCTAACTCTCCCAGTTCACCAACCCAATCACAGCCTTCAGTTTTCTTTGGGCAGTACACTCTAATGCCATAAAGCTCTTGCTGTAGCCCCTTGTCGAGGTAGCATGCAAAACTCCCACACTTGCAGGCTGGGCAAGGTTTCTCCTTGTCCCTAAGCTCACAGATGCAAGCCTTGCAGAAAACCTTACCACAACAAGTGACCTGGTGTGGCTGTCTTAGAGCAAGGAGGCAGATAGGGCATTCCCATCTGTTTGGGGGCTGATCTACAAATTGGCACTCATGACCAGTGACAGGAAACGACTTCTTCACATTGCAAGTGGATTCATCCACATAGCAGGTACACTTCTCCACATTATTGCTGGTAGTTTTCTCCACATTATTACAGGTAGATTTCTCCATGTTACTGGTGGACTTCTCCACATTATTGCTGGTAGATTTCTCCCCGTTACTGGTGGATTTCTCCCCGTTACTGGTGGACTTCTCCACATTATTGCTGGTAGATTTCTCCCCGTTACTGGTGGATTTCTCCCCGTTACTGGTGGACTTCTCCACGTTACTGGTGGACTTCTCCACGCTATTGCAGGCAGACATATTGAGGTAACCTGTTGTCTCCACATGAGTTTTGAATTTCTCTTTAGTTTTGGAAGCTGACTTTTCCGAGATATCAATAGTGGACATTCCCGCAGGTTCTCCTATAATTCAATTCTTCTTTAGTTCCTTATTTTCAACTTCAGTAGAGAGCGAAAGTTTTCTTGTGTTTTCTTTAACCAACGGAAGTAGTCATGGTGGAGAGCCTGGTGGGGAGCCCGGAAGGAGTAGTCATAGCCGCATACTTTTGGTTTTGGTCAGTGGAATTGGTCATCTTGTAGGAAAACCACATAGAGCAGCTCTGCCAAACTTGTAAGGTTTCCTCTTAAACCAAAACAAAACACAACTCTAATAATAAAAAGAACACCGAAATAAAATACGCACAACATTAAAAGTATTACAGCTATAGGTAGAGGGTGGGAAGCGGAAAGAAATTAAATTTATGTAAAGAACCCCAGGTTAAGCTAAAGTTAAGGTATCAACAACAACAAAAAGAGCCAGGAAAAGAAGTGAGGTTATCATTAAGACTGTTTAAGTATCTACAATTATTAATTATGTAGAAAAAAAAATTTGGGGGGGGGGGGGGGGGGGGGAGGTTCCATTTTTTTTTTTTTTTTTTTTTTAAAGTGGGGGGGGGAGGGCTTTTTTTCTTTCTTTTCTTTTTAAGCTTTCAGAGCTTTCACCAACACAATGTAGTAGAAAGAAATTTTTAAAAAACACTGGAGTTTCCAAAGGAGAGGTCAGAGGATTATACAGAATATATTCACTGTAATGATTTTTTTTTTTTTTTTTTTTTTTTGATTTTTTTTAATATATTAGTCAATGTAAGTGATATGACGGTTCCCAATCTGGATCAACCTGTTTAAATTTAACAAGATGAGTTATTTGAAGAGTTGTGTATGCATATAAAGCTTTCATGGGTATTGAAAAAAATGAAGAGGTGTGAATTTCTAAGAGGGGAAGGGAAGATTAAAAATATGGATAATCCTTCAGGAATTGTGGTTTACTATACACAAAATATATGCTTCAAACAGTCACATATGTATTGGAATCCCCGTTCTTGAAGAATGGTCTACCACTAAATTTACTACTCCCCAAGAGTTACTGGTTCTTTTCCAGCACCTGCCCAAGGACATTTATTTCATATTCTTTATCTTAATGAACTTTTATCTCTTCTTCCTTCCTAATTCATTCACTTTTCTGGATCAAACCTGCCTGGCATAATGGACATACATACCATAATGCTCTAGTGAAGTACCAGTTCTACTGACCGAAGCAAGGATATCTTACCATAAGTTGAGATTTGTTTTTTTTCCATTCGCTATCACTACCCAGAGTTGGAGTCCCAAACTGAATAAGAAAAGAGAATGTGCTAGAATAGTTTTTGCTGATCCACTTTGTAGGTTGACAATAGCTCTATATGGGGACACACACTGGACCATGTTTGATACAAGTACTTAATAATGCCCAATTAGAGTTTTTACATAATTTTGGTTTGTAGTACACACAGGCAGTGTGATAGTTAATTAATGCATGAAATTGATTCCCCCACCTCCCCCAAAACCAAATAAATTTTGAAAGAAAAAAAAAGCAAGACCAACAGGCAAAGTATTATTTATATCACAACCAAACTTTGCCTAAAACCATTCCAGGTTGGCTACCATCAACCCCTGAACATCAGAGCCCTGCAGGCCCAAGCATCTGGGAGGAGATAGGAAAAAATAGTGAATTGTAGTAAGATAAGATATAGCTTCCTGTAAATCTTTTCATGACATGACCAACATCAGAGTTCATATACACTCGTTGTGACAATATAGACACAAATTATCTGTAGCTACTTGTTTTCTTTCTAATGTAATATAGATAATTACACTTTACTGAAAGAAAAAAAAAAGAACAAAACAAACCAAAACAACAAAAAAAAAAAAAAAAAAAAAAAAAAAAAGACCAAAAAAAAAAAAAGACCAAAAAAAAAAAACCAAAAAAAAAAAAAAAAAAAAAAAAAACAACAAACAAAACTAAAACAAAAAAAATATTTGGTGGAAAATGTAGGAGGAAAACAATAAAACAGTAGTGCTAGTCATTATATAAACCCTGAAGATTTTCCACTTCACTACTCACTATCATGCATAACTTCAATGCGTTCTACACAAATAGCCATATTGTCATTCCCTTTATTGAAACACTTCATGACGGACATTCCTTTTGTTTTTAAGCTCTCTGAGCCCAAGTTGGTGACCTTCAGCTTCTTTTTCACAAGAGGTTTACCACTTTCTAGATCATTAATTGAAGTTGTGATGAAAATTGTGAATGATGGGTCCACTTGAAAAGCACTACCGATGAACTCATAAGACATACAAATATACTTTATCCATGTTTTATTCTGCACAGAACACCATACTTTCAGTCGCAACTTGTAACCACCAATGTGACTATAAAATGGTTCAGAAAACCATTCATTGAAATCAACTAGGTGGCATACAAGCCCAGACCACCGAGCATGTTTCTTCCATGGATATTGAATATGAAATGGAGGAAGGCGAGAATAAAAACTGTTCATGAGAATTTTTTCCATTTCTAAATTTTCTACACGCTTTTTTACATCTCTGAGCTCATTTTCAAGCTCTGACTTAAGTCGGCTGTTTTCCGCAGCTAGCAGAGATATATGGCTCATCATGTTGTCACTCAAATGTGAGGACATGTCCTTCCTCAGCATCTTAGCCTCACATCCAGCATGCCCAAACTCACACTCCACCTCGGATAGTTCACAATGGTGGGATAAGTGTTCCTCCAGTTCTTGGTGCTTCACAACATCTCCACACTGGTTAGGACACTCCACTGGTCTGCACTTGCAAATTGCCAGATGGAAAAACACTACGTCATTGTAGGTGGACTCGTATTCTTGACACAGCTCACAGGTATAGGGTCTCTTTACACACTCCGTGCTCCGATGGTGATCAATTTCACAGCGCTGGTATGAACCTTGACAGTAGAGACAATCCACATACACAAACTCACAACCATCCATTTTCCGTGATTCTTCAGGATCTAAGTGTTTATCTAACACTCCCAATTCCCCTACCCAATTGCATCCTTTAGCTTTCTTTGGGCAGTAGACTCTGATGCTATAAAGTTCTTGCTGTAGTCCTTTATCTGGGTAGCATGCAAAACTCTCAGCCTTGCAGGTAGGGCAAGGCTGTTCTTTGTTCATAAGCTTACAGATGCAAGCCTTGCAGAAAATCTTACCACAACAAGTGACTTGGTGTGGCTGTCTTAGAACGAGAAGGCAGATTGGACATTCAGACCGCTTGGGGCACTCATCCGCAAACTGGCAATCATGACCAGTGGTGACATCGACTGACTTGGTTTGGGTAGAGGTATTTTCACAATCCGTAGTAACTGACTCTCTCTCCTTCGCTTTAGCAGTATCTGATACTTCCGCCATACTTCAGTTTACAATTCATGAGTTTGTGGTCTGCCAGGTTTATTATTAGATTTTATTTTGAGTATTTTTTTTTTGATTGGCAGATTGACGGATGACACAGGTTTCAGATTACTCCCACAGTCTTAGTTTACTCCCAGTCCGAGATCTGAGATTACTACCTCAATCAACGCCCATGCGCAAGGGAGGTTAATTCTATGAAGCAACTGCAGCAGTCTGAGTTTGCCCCGCTTGAGTTTCTTTCTCAGTACTGGTAGACGGCCTGCTTTAGATTTGACACGACAGCTATTTCTCTTTTGTGTGTGCCTGCCTGCCTGCCTGCCTGCCTGCCTGCCTGCCTGCCTGCCTGCCTGCCTGCCTGCCTGCCTGCCTGCCTGCCTGCCTGCCTGCCTGCCTGCCTGCCTGCCTGCCTGCCTGCCTGCCTGCCTGCCTGCCTGCCTGCCTGCCTGCCTGCCTGCCTGCCTGCCTGCCTGCCTGCCTGCCTGCCTGCATGGGCTTGTATTGGTCCAATCCAATCATTTGCAGTAACTCCAGGTAAATCCAAGGACATCCAGTCTGCAAGGGGAGAAAGATTTGAAGTATACAAAGTGAACTCTCTGAACCTGTGTGCAGGTCTCTCACCTAAGCAATATCACTTCTAACTGGATGGTATGTAGAAGCAAGTCCCAAAATGCTTTCTAAGGACATAAGAATCATATCCCCATCAAGGCAATCAGCAAAGTGGATTGGTGGTCTATGTTGAGGACATACCAGTTTATTGCCATTGCAAGATACTATATGAACCAAGGAAGTTCATGATGAAATGTCAGGAGTATTTTGACTGGTTCAACCCTTGTTGTCAGACATTTCCATATGAAGTATCAAAAAATAGAAAGAATTCATCTAGCCATGGAAACTGTAAAATGGAATGATCTGTTGGCTTGCTGTAAATAAATTCTGAGGGATGAATTCTTATTTTTGAAATAGTACATATTTTCATATGTTCAAATGCTATCAGCATATACTCAGGTGGCCAATGTCAGCATGAAACATTATAGAAGCCACTCGAGTTTCGGCCTTATTGACCATTCGATTAGCTTTTGGTGGCCAGAACGACTTCCTGTGGCTGTGGCCATGAACAAACCACACCCAATATCACACCCACATGTGATTATTAATGCTCACCCGGTTATTTGGAAATCACATTCCAATTTTCAGCCTGCTTAGGACTTTGATGACCGAAACATTTACCTATAGGTGTGGTTATGGTCAAACTGCACCCGTATGTGGGATTGTGAGTCCAACTCCTTACGTTCAAGCATTATTTAGAAATTATAGTCTTCATTTTTCAGCTTTACACACAAATGGGGAGAGGTGTGGCGAGTTGAGACCCCGCCTATGCTGTCCCTCCAAGGGTTTGTCTGGCCAAAATACCGTTTTAGGCCTCTATTGGCCTGATATGAACACAGAAGGGGGTGTGGCCATATGTGTACTTAAAATATTCCCCAGATGATTCTGATTCCAAATATATAATATTCGTAGGTCGAACACCATATGTCCAAGTGTTATTTTCAAAGTACCATTTTTGGAATTTTTAGCCTTAAACAATGGGAGAAAGAGGTGTGGCCTTGTGGGACCCAACCCATGTTACTCCCAGAGTCAAGTCGTGCATGCATACCAAATTTTAGTTTAGTAGCTCCATAGGTTTGTCTGACCAAAGTACCATTTTTGGCTCTTTTTCATCACCATAGTAAGCATTTACCAGATTTTAGCCCATGCTTTAAATTGGGTCAAAACCTATGATCATGCCAAATTTCAGAGAATTCGGTTTGCAGCAATCACTTGGTTCAAAAGGAACTGGTGCAGTTCTGCACTCATGAAGGAAGAGCCCCTGTCTGAATGGACATATGCTGACATTCCAAAAATAGGAAATCTCTAACGCAGATATTGAATGATAGTTTGTGATCTGACGTCCTTGAAAGGGAAAGCAAAGGGGAATCTGCTGTATTTATCAATTGCAGTTCCTACACAACCAGTTATATACATTTGACAGACATAGCAGCTGCCACTTATTGTGCTCCAAAAATTTATAACAGAATCAGATTCTAAGGTTTGATAATAATAACATAAAAGATAAAACCATTATAGCTTGTGGTCGAAAGAATAATCCTACTTGAAATGTAAACCAGTATTCAAATAAGGCAAGCATCTTTGACTTTTCCCCATCCAAGTAGTTCAGTATTTCAGCATCAAATCTAATTGACTCATATCTACAAATAACAATCTATTCAGGTTCTTAATCCAATAAAAAAAATTAAAAAAATAAAAATTGCTAATTTTAAAATGTTTTTTGTTTTGTTTTTTTTTTACATCTGAGCAGTATTAGAATTTGAAAGAGAAAAAAAAAAGGCAAAAGAAGGAACTATGTGAGGAAGGAGGGGGGGCTGTAGAAGAAGAAGAGAAGGAAGGAAAGAGAGGGGGGGGGGGGGGGAAGAATAAGAAAAGAATCTACCATGTCCAGGTTTGAACCACTAACCTTTAGCTTGAGAGACCTGTGCTTCAACCACTGAGCCACGGGTTTTTTAAAGCCTTTTTAATGGAAAATTTAAATTCCTTTTTCCCTATCCAGGGATGACATTTTCAGTAGGCACCCAAGAATCATTTCTGCAAGGTTTCAGCAATATCCATTCAGCCATTTGGCTGTCCATTGAGCCCACACACCCCCCCCCCCCCCCCCCCCCCACACACACACACACACACACACACACACACACACACACACACACACACACACACACACACACACACCAAAGAAACATTCAAATAAAAATTAAACCGGTTTAAAAAGAATGAAAAGTTCTGAACCCTGTAGACTGCAATTTAGACAACCCTGTACCAATTCAATAAAACTCCATCTTCAATTTGATATGTTGTTTTACCTCCTATTCACACTGGAAAAAAAACAAGACAAAACGAAACTAAGGTTTTGCTGAAGTTGGTTCTCTTAATGACCAAGGTTATTTCAATATACATGAGGAAAAAAAATTGCAACCCCTGAAAAGGTTATAATTGGGTGCAGTTAGACATTGGTAGTTCACTATCCAAATATTTTAAACATTCTTATTTAGTTAAAGTTTAATAATATGAAACTTCATCATATCGTTCACTAGGAAGCCACCTTCTTTTAGCTCCTCATGGCGAAGGAACTTGACTTTCCCCCATGGCTTAGCTTTTATGCCTTCCTCCATTATTCGTCCTGAACTTGCTTTCGGAGTACTTGCATGATACTTGATAACTTCAATGTGACGCATTTTTGGATCAGTTTGACTCAAAAGCTGGACCATAATAGAACCTCTAAATGGCCATGACAGGGCCCCATCATATTTTCCCTTTAACAAGCTAGAGAACACAGATAAATACATGCCCTTTCCAGATCTATTGCCGCCAATATCCACCCACAGACACATTCGGTAGCCATTCCTGTGCGTGTAAAAGGGGGTGGAAGTCCAGCTCATATCTTTCTGTTTTGAACGTTTTATATACTCTTTCAGAGTAACAGTCAATGGAAGAATGGATGAGTTGTTCTGAAGCATCTCTATGGACTCCCTGTCGTGATGTTGCATTGTCTTGAGTTCTTCCAGTTCATACCGAAGATCTCTAATTTTTGTAATTTCCTCCTGGAACTTTTCTTTCATGTCATGTTTCTCCTTAAAGAGATTGTCGATGAACTTATTATTGTCGTCCAAGTGAGTTTGCATTTCTCTCAACCTCTCTTTCATGACCGAATATGCACTAGCAACCAACGAAAGATGAGTTTTAACGTTCACATCGAGATGTTCTTGGACCTTCTCTGGTACAGACAATTCCATACAACCAGCAAAACTGAACTCGCATGCCACTTGGTCCTGCTCTTCTACGATGGGATGTTGTATACTTCGATGATAGGGCAAGCAATGCGGCTGATGTCTTTCTGTGACATCAATAAAAGTGGAACAAAAATCTTTACACACAGGACAAGTGTAACGCCTCTGTAAGCACTCCAAGTCTTCATGCTTCTTCAATATTTTTCTAGCAACTCCCTTGGAACATTGGGAGCAGTTGACAATCACAAATTCGCATCCTTCAGAACGAAGACCATGAGTGAAATCATCATTCAGGTGGGAGGCAAGGGTTCCTAGTTCTCCAGCCCAATTACAACCTTCTGCTTTCTTACTACACCATACCTTGAAGGCATAGAGGCTTTTGTGAAGACCCTTATCTGAAAATATCATAAACTCAGTGCTGTTGCAAGTTGGACAAGGTTTTCTACTGGACTGAACCCACTCTATGCAACTATGGCAATATATGTAGCCACAGCAAGTAGCTTGGTATGGATTTCGCAGTACCATGAGGCAGATGGGGCAATCTGTTTGCAGCTCTTTGGGACGTTCAATAAATTCACACTCGAATCCTACTGGTGGGGCAGGTATAGGTCCTACATTCCGGCTCCGTATGGAAGAACTGCCGGTAACCAGGGAAGAACAAACCGATGCTGCTGCTGCTGCTTGTTCGTTGTGGTTACTGGGCTCTGCCATGTCCCCTATGAAAAGCTTACTTCTTGGGGTGGGGTCAGAAAAACTTACTTCTTGGGGTGGGGTCAAATCTAACACATGAATAAACTGGCCACATTGCATTTTCAACCATAGCAGAAACCCTTTACCAATATCAACTGCAGCAATCCGCATTTCCAATTGGTAAAGGGTATGGGTTTCACTTTTTTTTCACACAATCCCAGGCAGGTTAATTTTTAAAGAAAGGAGTGGTTTGGGTCTGTGCTATCAGTGGTATATAAAATATCGATAGCTACCAAATAAATCCCTTTTTTGCAATCTGAAAAGAAAAAAAAAGTGACAAAAAAAAACAAAAACAAAATAAATCTCTTAAAATTTTGGTGTATGGCTAACCAGTGGTACTTGACTTGAAGCTGCAGCTCAGATCCAGTATGGACCAAGACTTCTAAAGGATTGTGGTGGAGCTGCTCCAGTGTGCAGTGATAGTATTAATTATGTTGCCTGGATGCAATACCTTGCTAAATGCTACTGCTGAAGACTGTGTCAACTCCAAAAGTTCCCAGGCTCACCGTTTAGCTGCACAGACAATCTAGCAAAGCAACATCATCTTGGTGTACTGAAAACACAGGACAAGATTATTGCATAGAGTTTTCATGAATCTCATTTGGAATGGCTGCTGACCCCCACTCAACTGTTTTATTTCAAGAAATGTTTATCCCTTTCTCTGGGCATGTCAGGCTAAAAATGGTACTTAAGAAAAATCTTTGCACATGGGATTGGTTACACTTGGTTATATAGTTCTTCATGTGGGTATGTAATTATATCCTAGGCAACACCAGATATGTCTGCTAGTATAAATATTTATAAAAAATTTAAAAAAAAAGAAAAAGAAAAAAGGACTACTACTATAAATTACATATCCTAGTCAACTTTTGATATTGTAAACATCAGTAAATCTTCAAACAAAATCCACCACACTCCAATTCAATCTGGCTATATACTAGGGCTTTCCCCACAGTTTAGAGGTCCCAATGTCAGCTGACAGTTTCTCTGCACATTTAATTGGAGTGCCAAAATGATATCTGATAACACCAACATAATTAAGTTGAGCCTCTGTTAGGCTCTGCGTAAGCAACTCAATGGTGAGAGATCCTCTGATGGGCCACTTCACTTGACCACAAAGCATCCCTTTTCAACACGAAGGAATACTGACAAGGGTGTTCCTCTTGCCTGTCTGTCTCCACAACATCTACCAAAAGGCACATACAATAGCCGCAGGGGTATGTGTAAAAAGGAAATTAAGTCCATCCAGATGTTTGCTTGACTCTGCACTCCTCATAGCCATTAGATTTAAAAGTAACTGGAAATATTAATAGGTAATTTTTCAGGGATGCCAAAGATTGGTAGTATTCCTCCTTCTTGGACTTAAGCACCTGCTATTCCTTAAAAAATGTTTGATACTCAGAAAGGACAACCATAAGATGCTTCACCTCTTCTCATCTCGTAGTTCATCTAGCTTGCTGTCATTTTCTTGTGCAACACTTCTCACAATTCCAGAAAACATGTTCCTAACTTTAGCTTCTACGCAAAGTTCAATTTTTTTCTTCCTACCTCTTCTTATGACATGCTATTTATCACTTGTGCTGGTTTGGTATTCTTTTTTTCAACTTCTTCAGTAGGACATGAACGCTCAATCTCAACATCATCTGAAAGTGCAGGTCCAATATTTTGCTCTAAATTTTCAGTACGATGGCTACATTCACTCTTCACATGGTCTTCAAAGTTCTTCCTAAGAGGATAAACACCACATTTGTAAAGGCACAGCACAGAATGGCATGAACACTGTGGCCATTGCCTGTGCACCACATCTTCAAAAGAATCTTCATAATCACAATACTCACACGTGTACCATCACCTCAGTGTTTAGCCTCATGTACTGCTAGCTCCCCTCTGGCTAGGGCTAGGGCTAGGGCTAGATTAGTTTATTTCTAGTTAATTGTTTGTAGTGCTAGTCCAATAAAGCTGGAGTTGACCATCAGATTCAGGGGAAACTTTTAATAGACAAATTGCAAGAGCAATGCTTCAGTCATGGGTTGACTAGCCCTAGCCCTTGCCCTAGGGGGTTCATATTCTTGCAACTGGAACACAATAGTTGAACCAACTTGCATCCCATCAAGCAGACAGTCCATTTTGTAACTATAGTTCAAGTGGTTGTCAAAATTTATCAATTCACCTGACCAATCATAGCCTTTGTCCATGGCTGCAGCCTTTGTCCTTATGGCTGCAGCCTTGAAGGAGTAGGGCAACTTAGGAAGAGCTTGGTCTGGAAATATACTAAATTCAATATTCCTGCATAAGGGACATGGTTCTTCAGCCTCTTTGACTCTCACTATGCAAGCATTGCAATAGATAGAGCCACAGCAGGGAGTCTGTTGTGGGTCTTTCAGAATAAGGAGACAGACTAGACAACCAGTTTAGATCTCTCTGGGAGGCACCACAAAAGAACAGGCAAAACTGACACCTATTGCTTCACTTCCATCTTCAAATGAAGGGAGACGAAGACCCCTAACTGCCCCGACCCAGTCGGCCAGCCCAGGATCTCACCATCTAGCTAGGTTGACAGCTTAGAAAATTATTAGTAGGCTTTCTATTCACCATCAACATTGCCCCACCCCTCAACCCCAACCCAATTTAAAAGAACAGAGTTCTAAACTTCTAATACATAAGAATGTGAAGCTATTTGGCGCGTTTTTTTTATGGCGGGAATCTCAATACACATTACCAGGAACTATGCGAAGAAGAAATAAGCAGAAATCGACCCTTTACGTTCTTACCTGGGGAGAGTTATTCTTCTCTCTTGTGCCATTGTTTATACATGGTACCATGCGTTCTATTGGATGAATTATTCTATTGACTAAAATCTGCTACGTCCTTATTCCACCTGAGTGTACCGTTTAATATATTTCTAACTAGAGGTGGGAGATCATTTTCCATTCTGTAAGTTGTTTGTTGTTTTTTTTCATTAATTTTTTTTTAATATTATTTCTTCTCAGTGTCATAAATTTGCATTATATTTTGCGATACAATGAGGTGCAGAGTTCTAAAGATCAGCTAGACAAGTGCACCATTTGCAATTCATATGAAATTTTAAGCTGCATGGTTAATTTCAGTTCATCAATGATTCTGCCCCTTAGAGTACTGATTTTTTTCTCTATTTACTCATGTTAGGATTAATCTGATCTGTGATGACCATCTTTGTCATGGCTGATCCTTGGAATATTTCTCCATAGAATATTTGGTGGAGTATATCTATGTAATGATCTTTACCATATATTACATTGGATGTAAGATCAGTTCCTGTTCAGCACCAAGGACTAGTTCACCTCACCAAGCCAGGTTGTGGGTTTGTGTTAAGTTTGAGAAATCTTTATTATAGTCAATCAGTTTTGTTTGGAGTGCCTCAAAGATGGCAAAGATAGTCAGCACCATTGATCCATTGATGATCAGATCAATTATGCTAACGAGTATTTAGTAGAGAAGAAAATCAGTATACACACACACACACACACACACACACACACACACACACACACACACACACACACACACACACACACACACGGACATGTGCCATTGTACTTCTTCAGGACAAGCATCTCATTATTTTTATGGCAGGCAACATTTCTATACTTCAGATGTGAGACTTGCTCATGTATGACTAAAATCTCATTAGGTTTAAGAAGATAACGTTTCATACTTAGAACAGGGGAGCTGATCATAGGATATGACCAGCAGCCTAGATTGTATGTGAGCTTGGCGAGTGACTCACTCGTATTAGGGATGTGTGACATGCTCATTTGTACATGACCACTACATGTGTAAATCCTGAGTTAAGGGCAATGAGTTGCTGTGGATGTATTGAGTGGGCGGGCAGTCACCTTGTTTGGGAAAGAGAAGAATGGAAGTGCTTTTTTTTTGTTTTTGTCCATAATCACATAAGTATGTCTGCCTGTTTCAATTGTCAGTAAAATGTTGTTTATTTCATGAAGGTTTTGGTGGTCATGGCATTCCAAATAAAGCGACCTTTGGACTCTGATCTATCCTCAACGTCAAATTTGGCTTCTTCATCACATCCAGACAAGAGGGTAAAAGTTGACTACACCAAAGACTTCTCTTCTGCAGGGAACTCTTCTCTGATAGATGAATGGGATGACTTGGAGGAGGAGGAGCAGCTAATGAACGAACCACACCTTACCTGTACACCTCCTAGCAACAAGGCAAATCCGGAATTTAATCAGCACAAGAAGCATGCATACTGTCGCCCCTTGCCCCCTCCGATCGATGCCTCCAAAGATGACATCTCATTCCAGCAGATCGATATCGACCACTATGTGGGGGATTCTGTTCCAGAGATGCCAGGACATGTGAGGGGTCCAGTTCCAATCCTAAGGATGTACGGGGTGACCATGGACGGAAATAGTGTGTGTGCACATCTGCACGGCTTCCACCCATATTTCTATGTTCCTCTACCTTGCTCTGAGTTCAGGAGTGAACATTGCAGCGACTTCAAGAATTCTCTCAACAGTGCTGTTCTAGCTGACATGAGGTCGAACAGAGACGCTGTAGTCACTGCCATAGAGGCGGTGGAAATCTGTGAGCGTTGCTCCATTTATGGGTTCCAAAATAACAGTCTCTTTCCATTCCTGAAGATCATTGTCTCTCTGCCCAAGCTGGTGGCGGCTGCCAGACGACTAGTCTGTTCTGTGCAACTCCAGCCGTTCCGCACCATCTGCCATCAGTCCTACGAGAGCAATATTGAATATGAGATTAGATTTATGGTCGATTCAGGCATTGTCGGTTGCAACTGGATTGATTGCCTGGCAGGTAGGTTGTTATTGTTATAGTTGTTATTGTACGTACAATAACTGATTGTTATTGTTGTGGGTGTGCTTTAGAGTTGTTGTTTTGTTCATTTGTTGTTTTTATTTAGGGGGAGGGGAAAGTGAAATAAGCAATTGGAATAATAGAATTTGGGGATCAGTCAATATACTTTCAGGATTTTCAATTTGCACAAAAGTATTCAATACTTCTTTCCTCATTGTGGAATTTCGAGATTTAGGAGGCCACTTCTGCCATCTATAGTTTATATTTGTTTGGTTATGTTTGTATCAAATGATTGTGTACTGTTTAAGGTGCAGCTGCATTTGTTGTATTGGTAGTTGCAGCTGCACATAATCATCTCTTAATGTGTCAGTGATAAGGGAAACTGACTACAAGATAGATGTTGATTATCCACATGTTAAGTGTCAGTATATCAATGTTGTCTTATGCTAATTTTTTGACTCTAATTTCACTGGTTATTTTAAAATGCTAAAAATAACTTAAACAGGTGCTCATGCCTTCTGTGTGAGGGCAAGTGATTTGAACAAAAAAAATTTTTTGTTGTATTTTAGAACAAGTTAAGGAAACTAGAGATTTTAATATCTCTATTTAGGAGAGTATTGCCTTACCTGTAAAGTTAAGTGGAGTTGCAAAAAAAAAAACAACGAACTATACGAACAAAAAAAAATACTCACAAAGTCCTCTTTTTTTATCACTCTCCCTCCTCCCTTATCTTGGTGACCTATGTGGTTGTCACCTGATATCTTTGTGAAATATTTGGATCAATAAATACATTTTTGGCATCGCCACACCTGAGGTCACCCTCATATGTCAGTGGTCAAAGGATTAATGTAAGTCTCCCTCGTGTGTTAGAGATCAAATGGTTAATGTACTCTGTTTTGTAAGTTTTGTGAGTGCCGGCCTTCAGATTGAATGATAATACGCTCCCTCTCTCTGTGTTTCTCTCCTGATGCTGCTCTCTACCTGCCATTGTGGCAATGTTACTACAAGTGACGTCACATGTGCAACCATGTGCTTGTTTGTTGATGTTTTGTTGCTTGGAAACACTCGGCATTGCTATGGATGTCTTGTTGGCATTGGACAAGTAGATAGTGTGATAGACTACTACTAGTGAAGTGAATGAACACAGCTGCTTTTCAGCTCGGAGATGAAGGCACTTGAGTAGCCACAAGGAGTGTGTGCTCTTGGAAGGGAAGTAATGGCCATATGTGAATATGGAGTTCAACTAAGAGGTCAGGCAAAGATCGTCCATAGCTCCTCCCCCTTGCTTGGTTGGTTTAGGAGACTATTGTGGTCATTGGTTAGTGGAGTAGCCACATGCTATTCTCTCTCTCTCCCTGATTTGTTTGTTGTTGTTTTTCTCTCGCCATGCACGGTTAATTTTCTAGAAAATCTCCTCAGTGTTAAGTTTCTCGAAGAAATTATGGTGAAGAAATCTTAATGACTTTCCCTGCACTCCTTGTGTTTAATCTAATTGCAGGGGCCTACTCTCTGAGGTCCCCCGCTTCCTCTCCTTCCACTTCCAACCAAAATGGCTTCACCACTATTGGCACCCATTCGGCCCCACCCACATCCAAGTGCCAGATTGAGCTGGATATCCCCTGGAATAAGCTCGTCAACCACTCTACAGAGGGGGAGTGGCAGAAGATTGCACCGTTGCGGATCCTGAGTTTCGATATCGAGTGCTCTGGGCGGAAGGGCATCTTCCCGGAGCCTGAGAAGGACTCGGTGATCCAGATAGCCAACATGGTGGTGCTCCAGGGGGAGAAAGAACCATTTGTCAAGAATGTCTTCACACTGGACTCCTGCACTTCCATTGTCGGCAGTGATGTGATCTGTTTCCAGAAGAATAAGGAGTCTGAACTGCTCAAGGTGTGTGTACATGTGTGTAACCAACCATCACACACACACACACACACACACACACACACACACACACACACACACACACACACACACACACACACACACACACACACACGGGAATGTGCTGTATAGATTACAACATTTACCAGCTGTGTTAGTGAAAGTTTGTATTGTTTTCACTTTGTGTGTATGTATGATTCTGTCTGTCTGTCTGTCCACTCTCTCAAGATTACTTATTGAAGTCCAATAAGATTCAACAAGTTTCTAGTAATAGCATTAGCTGGTGTGAACCCTTGAAGTAAGTTTAATGTGCTGCAGACACGTCTGTATGCACTTCCTGGCTGAGCGTCTTGTGGTTACTTATTTCTACCTTTTGTTTCTGAGCACTGAAGAGGTGGGAGGGGTTTCCCCTCAAGTAGCACTAGTCTGGTTCATGACAAGGGGTTATCAGCTACCATATCAGAATGAACAGTGGAGCTTGCAGCAGGTCCCATGGGCCAGAGAGGTAATACCACAGTCTAGAGTGGTGTGTTACTACTTGCTAGCGTGTCCTCCTCCTCATGATGTAAATGCCTGTACAAGTCACCACTCACTCACATTGACTATCCCAACCACCACTTTGGATGCAAGTTTTGAAAGTCTGCATTGCCTGAACCTCCTCCATGATCAAACTGCTTCCTGACACCCTCCAAAGATAATAGTTGCGGACCATGTCCTGTCATTCTTCCCTTCTTACTATCATGTGCTTGTGTCTCTCCCTCTCTTCTTCCAAAGGTCGGTGGTTGCATATGAGCAATGTCCTCTCTCTCCCATAACTTTGATTAACTGTCCACCCAGCTTGTCACATGGTGTGTGTGGGTGGGGGGTGTGTGTGCTCTCCCATAACTGTGATAAACTGTCCGCCCAGCTTGTCACATGGTGTGCTTGTGTGTGTGAGTAGGTGGGTGTGAGTGTGCTAAACTTTAAATATATTTTATTATTGTAGTTGATTTGATGTGTAATTGGTTTGTACAGCGATGGAGTGAGTTCGTGCAAGAAGTGGATCCTGACATCATCACTGGATATAACATTGTGAACTTTGACCTTCCTTACCTTCTGAACAGAGCAAAGAAGTTGAAGGTGAATTGGTCACATAATGGAGGAAGTGGTTTAGTTGAGTGAGTAGGGGGAGGGAAAAGACAGACACACAATGTTAGTAGTAGTATGTGCACATGGAGTTCCTCCAAAATCCTACCAAATTTGGATGATTTTAGCACCTAGTAGATCAGGAACTTTACTTGTCATGCTACACTGTATGACATCCCCTTGTTCCTGCATGTATAATACATAATACAAGAACCTAATTAGTTAGAATCACTCCTTCAGTAGAAACATTGTTCTTTTTTAAGATTAGGAAAATCATAATTTTAACGGGTACTCTACACATCGTGTAGCTGTTATATGAAGTGTGCCACACTGTACTACTGAATATAATACACTGTATGTAATGTACACTGTATTACATATACTGTACTTTCTGTGTGTATTATGCTGTGTACTGTAGGTCGACAGTTTCCCCTTCCTGGGTCGTATACGCAACTCCTTCACCTCCATGAGGGACAGCACATTCGAGTCCAAGGCTTATGGCAAGAGGATCAACAAGATCATCTCCATTGAGGGAAGAATCCAATTTGATCTACTCCAGGTAACCAAGCAACGGCACACTGAGAATGTGCATATAGGCATGCACGAATGTGCATGTGAGAAATGTTTCACTAATTCATGACATGGAGAAAAAAATTGTGAAATTCAATTTCAAAGAGTTATCATTTTTATGATAGGTGAGGTCCACATGGACACTTATACTGTACGGTAAAGGATAGTGGAGGGGAAAAACTCATTCCTTTCATCTCAATTTCTCTCTCCTTCTCTCCTTGTAGATTCTTATCCGAGACACCAAGCTTCGCTCCTACACTCTGAACTCTGTCAGCTACCACTTCCTCCAGGAGCAGAAGGAAGACGTGCACCATTCCATCATCACTGACCTTCAGGTAACCATGACAATACCAGCCCTAGGGCATTTGCAACACAAGCAATCACATTGCCTGGCGAGGGATGCTTGTATGTAGTTTCTGAGATAGCTAGTCCAACACTGACAGCACAGGGAGATTCACAGATAGTGAGGTTTGTGTGGGTGGGTGGGTGCACGTGTGTGTGGTGCGTGTGTGCATGCAAATTATCATATGTATGTGTCCATGTTTGTATGGCAATTCTGATATCCATTACCACATCCACTATACCTGTTGTGTTCATGGTGGACCTCCACTGTCCACAGAATGGCAATGAGCACACACGGCACAGACTAGCCGTCTACTGCATGAAGGACGCCCTGCTACCCCTCAGGCTGCTGGACAAACTCATGTGCGTGATCAACTACATAGAGATGGCGCGAGTGACTGGCGTCCCTCTCACCTACCTCCTGTCACGTGGGCAGCAGATCAAGGTCGTCTCCCAGCTGCTGAGGAAGGTGGGTGGGAAGAAATGTTCCAGCTTCAGGAGTGTTAGTTAGTTAATTGTTTATCACATCGTGGGAATGTACTGTAATATTAGGGGGAAGTTTTCATAATGAAGAAGAGAGAAGGGTAATTTGATAATCACTGATGTTTGGGTTTTATGGGCTGTGTGGTGTGTGTGAGAGAGTGTGTCTATTTGTGTGTGAATATGTGTGTCTATTTGTGTGTGAGTATGTGTGTGTGTTCATGAATGTGTTCGTGATGTGATGGTGTGTGTTGTGGGTGTGTTAAGGGATAATGGGTTGGAGTGTGTACAGGTATGGATTGACTAAAATCTCCATTATTTAAATAAGCTGAACTAAGTGTATCTGAGATAGCCACACCCATCCTTACTGCAATATCCCTCCCTCCCTTTTTGTCGGCCCTGCCCTCTCTCCCCTGCAGGCCAGGGAGTACAAGTTCATCATGCCTGTGGTCAAGGCCGAGAGCAATGACATGTACGAGGGAGCCACTGTCATTGAGCCAGAGAGAGGTTACTACGATATCCCCATCACCACGTTAGACTTCTCGTCTCTCTACCCTTCCATCATGCAGGCACACAACCTGTGCTACACCACTCTACTGCAGAGAGGGGTGGACAGGGAGAAACTCACCCCCGATCAGTTCATCAAGACGCCCTCGGGCAACTACTTTGTAAAGAGCAGTGTCCGTAAGGGAATCCTGCCCGAGATATTGGAGAGTCTTCTCTCGGCTAGGAAGAAGTGAGCACTGAGTGTGTATGTTACTATTGTGGTTGTTGTTGTGGTGATAGTTGTATTCACAAGATTGTGATGGTGTCTGTTGTTGTGGTCATGGTTGCTGGGACAATGGGTTTTTTTTTTAATAAAATATTAGAGCGTCCATACATAGACCTGATGAGAAGTCAACAAAAGCATTTTTTTTTTTTTTTTTTTTTTTTTACAAAAGACGCACAGCAATGGAATAATCTTGTATGTGGGCTTTGTGGAATAAGTTCTCCATATTGGAGGCTCTTGTTGTTGTTGTTTTCCCTTGGTATCAGTAGATGCTATTGTTTGTGTTGTGGTCACCCCTGTGTATTCCTCTCTCCCACATTCAGAGCCAAGGCAGACCTGAAGCAGGAAACTGATCCATTCAAGAGAAAGGTAATGGAGGACGTGCCATTGTCACCTGATCCAGTGCATGCTCCATCAAGAACATCACCTGATGGTTGCAGACGCTGTGTTTGGTTGCTTCATTTATTAATATATACATGTGGTAAATATAATCTTGGTACTGTACTCATGATGTGTGTACGCCTGTGTGTGTGTGTGTGCCTGTCTGTGTGTGTCTATGCGTGCATGTCTGTCTGTGTGTGTGCATGCGTGTCTGTGCATGTGTCTGTCTGTGTGTGTCTATGTGTGCTGTGTTGTCTGTCTGTCTATGTGTGTCTGTCTGTGTGTGTCTGTCTGTGTGTGTCTGTCTGTCTGTGTGTGTCTGTCTGTCTGTGTGTGTCTGTCTGTGTGTGTCTGTCTGTGTGTGTCTGTCTGTGTGTGTATATTTCAGGTGTTGGACGGGCGACAGCTGGCTCTGAAGATCAGTGCCAACTCTGTGTATGGGTTCACTGGGGCTACAGTTGGCAAACTGCCATGCATAGAAGTGTCTCAGGTGAAGAATAGCCTCTCAGAGTGTTATGTTGTTGTTTAAGGAACTCAGTGCATACACGAAACATGTACTCGTTTTTGCATGCAAGCCATCTCTTTCACTCGATTATTACTCACCACATGTATATTGGTTTGCTGCTCGTTACTGTGAACACATTGTTATGTGTAGTGAGTCAATATGTTGTTGTTTTCATTAGTATATTGTATTGTCCTACTCATGCAATAATGGGGGGAAATGCGTGTATTCTACATATATGTATACACACGCGCGCACACGCATGCGCGCGCACGCACACACACACATACACACACACTGTAACAGCAACTGGTAATGATCATCTTATTGCATGCGCTGTGTGTCAGAGCGTGACTGCGTTTGGTCGGATGATGATCGATCAATCTCGTCAACTGGTGGAAGAGAAGTTCTGCACTAAGAATGGCTACAAGCACAATGCCAAGGTCAGTCTCCAGCTGCTCTAGTCTCATACAGCTGTGTGTGGTCTGCCGCAATAGTGCCTCGCTGTTTCTGTCAGCTAGGGCAAGAGTTTGTGGCTAGGACTAGTGCTTCAGTAGGGTCAGGGCTTGTGTACGGATAGAGTTAGGGTTAGGTCTGAATAGCTGGTGCTGGAATGCAGCTAAGATTAGTGTTAGCCCAAGAGCTAGGGCTAGGCTTGAGTAGGACTGTGGCTTGCATGCAACTAGGGCGAGGGCTAATTGATTCATATGGCAGGCTGGTGTGGGCGTGGCAATGCTTAGCTATGCAATGGATGATGCGTATGTACACGAGCAACTCCTTACATGCATGCACATGAATCTGCGTGTAGGTGATCTACGGGGACACAGATTCGGTCATGATAAGGTTTGGAGTCGACTCTGTTGAAGAGAGCATGGAGCTGGGTAAGGAAGGTGCTCACTACATCTCCAGCACATTCCCTTCCCCCATCAAGTTGGAGTTTGAAAAGGTCTGTTGCTGTTACTATGGCAATAGTGCATGTAATGTACGCATGTAATATGTATACAGTTCATGAACATGAAATGACTGTGTGTATGGTACTGTTACTGCATTAGATTAATATGATACATGCACAACACACACAAACACACGCATGCACGCACGCACGCACAATGCAGTTTTGACCTTAATCATAAGTATTAGGATATATATGTATTTAATTCATTAGCTTTGTTATTGCCTGATTCCCAATGGTATGTGTCTTGAGTTGTACAGATCTACGGCTGCACCATACCAGCTGTTGAATACTGCAAGCTCTCCAGCAAGGGCACCAACTAATTACCATCTACTCCCTCCCTCTCCCCCCACCCCCTCCCCTGTGGATCCCTCCATGCAGGTCTACTTCCCATACTTGCTGATCAACAAGAAGCGTTACGCTGGTCTCCTCTTCACCAAGCCAGCCACCTACGACAGAATGGACTGCAAGGGCATAGAGACCGTCCGCAGAGATAACTGCTTACTCGTGGCCAATCTCATTAGCACCTGCCTCCACAAAATACTCATAGACAGGTGTGCATGTGTTTATGCATATGTGTGCGGGTAGGGGTGTCATATGACTCCACTCCCCTCCCTGCCCCGCACATGCCCCCACTCTCACACACACACACACACGGCCATGCTCAGAGATCCTAAGGGCTCCCTGTTCCATGCCCAGCAGACCATCTCCGATCTGCTGTGCAACAGAGTGGATATCTCCCAGCTGGTCATCACCAAGGAGCTCACCAAGAGCAGCAAGGACTATAGCGCTGGCGGTGGCAACAAGCTGGCCCACCGAGAGCTGGCCGAGAGGTGTGTGGAAAACATCAGTAGACTCCCTAATCTTGGCTGTGTCTAATGTCATATATGGCAGTGATTAGAATTATGTCCTTTTACAATTATGCTACGTGCTAGTAACAAGTTATTACAGCTATTTGGTCAACCATTTTCTGTAGGATGAGGAAGCGTGATGCTGGTTCTGCCCCTAACCTGGGGGACCGGGTGCCCTACGTCATCATTGCAGGAGCGAAGGGGTCGGCTGCTTACATGAAGTCTGAGGTGAGTGGCTTACTGTCCCGTCTGGGGCCGACACTTTTTTCATGGGAGGAGGGAGGGGGAGGTTTTGAATGTTTGACAGTGTATCTGTCAGGACACGCACTGGAACACTGGGTTGAGGCTGGTTGTAGTGGGTTAACAATAGCTCTATGGAAACACACACTGGATCAGCATCACACTGGGTTGAGGCAGGTTGAAGTAGGTTAACAATAACTCTATGGGGACACACACTGGATCAACATCACACTGGGATGAGGCAGGTTGAAGTAGGTTGACAATAGCTCTATAGGGACACACACTGGACCAACAACTAATACTAAATCCAAAAAATTAAAAACCTTTCCTTTGATAGAATATATTTTCCTTACTTCTATTACAGTATTAGAATGTGATATTGTTCATTCCAATTCTGACAGGATCCCATCTACGTACTGGAGAACAACATCCCCATAGACACCGCCTACTACCTGGAGAATCAGCTGGCCAAACCACTCCTCCGCATATTCGAGCCCATTTTGGGCGAGTTCAAAGCTAAACAGGAACTGCTGAGTGAGATAATAATGGAATTCATAATGGACTTCAACCTTGTAAATGCTTTATTAGTGGGATGTACATGTTACTGCACAGAGGCTGTTTCTCTGTCTCTTGTTCTCCATGCTTAATGTGATGTCTTAGTCTACCACTTACCAATTTCTCATGCTCATGAGATGTTGTACACAAGGAAACACTGAACCAATTCATCGAAATTTTAGCTGGTGATGGCAGGAGGATGTGACGATCATTTCCTTTTATCTTGAGCATGTCGTGTTAGCTGTGGTCATGTGAGGCTGATCACTGGCTCATGATTGATTCCCTATGTGATCAGTGATCACACACGTAATACTAAGTTTCCTTACTCCAACTAGTAGAGGGTGTGGTTGTTTGGCAAGCCCCATGGCCATTGATCAATGTGTAGTGATCATATTAAAACCATTTCCTCCTTGAGCAAATTTGTATCTCCTGAGATTCCCAACTCTCTCCTTCTTTGTTCTTGTAGAGGGTAAGCAGACATTGTCCAAGACAGTGGTCATATCCTCGGGCAAGGCCGCTGGAATGTTATCACGCTTCACCAAGAAGAAGGCCAGCTGCATTGGCTGCAGAGTGCCTATCAACGGTGAGAAAATACTCTCTTTATGTTGAGAGCTAATTCATCTTGACAGGTTCACAGTAACATGGTGTAGAGCATGGTGAACACAAACTACCAATGCGGTTGATCGCCCTGTGTGTGTGTGTTCTGGAGAACTCTCGCATCTCACCTTCATTAGGGGGTGTGTGTGTGGCCAACTCTTACATCACACCCCAAGATAGGTGTGGCCAACTCCTACATATCACCTTCATTAGGGGTGTGGCCAACTCTCACGTCTCGCCTTCATTAGGGGTGTTCTTTGGATATTTCTGATGGACTGCACTTTATGTGTACTCTGTCAATATTTCTTGGGACCCGTGTAAACCCTCCTTCCGATAGTGAGACATAAAAACTAAAAGATACCTCATTAGCATTAAATTTATGGTGGGTGTGGTCATGCATAGAAGTTTGCCTCAATAAATGGGGTGATATTTTTATAATTCTTTAAAAAAGGGGAAAAGGTCGACTAACTCCTTTTTTTTTTTTTTTTTTTATTTTTTTAATTAGCCAGTGGTGAAGATATAGTTGGACTATGTGCACGCCTACACGCATTAGTGGTACATTTATAGTTGGTGGTCTCTGTGTGGTTAACATATTTCCTGTGTGAATGTTAGTAATCTCTGAAAATACTACACCCTAACCTGTATGACCATTAGTAATCTCGGCATATACTATGTTAATGTCAACAGATGGAGCATTGTGCCAGAACTGTCGAAGCAAGGAGTCAGAACTGTACCAGAAGGAGTTGTCCCACCTCTCCACTCTGGAGGAGAAGTTCTCTCGTCTGTGGACCCAGTGCCAGAGGTGTCAGAGAAGCTTACACGAAGATGTCTTGTGCACAAGGTTGGTGATGGATGTCTTGGCATCTGGAAGAGCATTACTGCTGATTTTAGTGATCCTGTCATTTCCCATCGACAAGATGGATTTATTATATTTTGATAAGAGAAGAAAAAATTTTGTTTATTTTAAAAGAAACAACTTGTTAGATTGATTTGTGGGAATCGAAGCTGAAAACTTGTATATGTATTGTGTGTACCGAAAGACACTGCATTGTACTTAGTCAAACTTTGGACAGGAAAGTTGTGTTAAGGCATTCTGCAACTCGTGTGTGTGCGTGTGGTGTGCGAGTGTGTGCATGCATGTGTGTGTGCATGGTGTGGTGTGTATGCGTACATGTACTCACTGATCCTTGTGTGTTGATAAATCTGTCTCACACTCGCTGGTCTTATTCCAATGCATCACACTCAGCACCACCTACATTGCTGTTGTTTTTGTGGTTTAGCCGAGACTGCCCTATTTTCTACATGAGGAAGAAGGTGCAGAAAGACCTGGCCAACCAGGACAAGCTCATCCAGAGATTCGGAGTGTCTGAGTGGTAGCTGAAGACCTTATTGCCTCATCAGCATTTTCATGTTGACAATAGCTCAAGCTGAATTGTCTGCCTTCTTATTGTTGTTGTCCTATGTATGATGTACATATGTAGACACTGTAAGAATGCATTACTGTGTAAGTGCTCTTCTGCTTATTTTATCTGGACTGCAAACTAATTACAGGCTAGTGTAAGGTCTTGTCCCGATAAGCACAGTCTATTTTTGTATGATTGGGGGGGGGGGGGGGGGAGAGAGTTGTGACAGCTATACAAAAAATCATCATTTAGTAGAATAGTTTTGCAATGCAACACATACATCCACTTCAGTATTCACTTCCTGCCTTACTTTCTCATTTCCCCTAGCAACAAAAACAAATGACTGGTGTCTTTACTCATCCAGGATTTCCATGTGATTGCAGAAAAGAAAATTGCACAGGATATCTACTTTTAATGTTCAATACAAAAAAGGAAATATGATCAAGAATATCATTCCTGATTCTAACTGAGTCTGTGTAATTGCATCTGATGCCACCTTATTGGTTGTCTGTGCATTCCCTACCAGAAACACTGGGATAATTGAGATGTTTCCACACATTTTAAGTGATAGAATCTTCTGTTTAGGCCTTTGCTTGGGAATTGAGATAGCTCATGGAGTTTCACAACAATTCTGTAGTTCACTTCAACTTCACCGAGTCCTAATTAGTTTTCAAGTGGTCAACTACCATAGTAAAAGTGTTGAACTGGTAATTGAATTTATAGGCTCTGGTTTTACAACAGTTCCTGGAAGTGGTTGTCCTAAGTTCACAAGGGTTTAAGTTTGTATTGGCCTTCGTGCGCTCGCTGGGATGCATATGCAGTGTACCGCTGCCTCCTTGCTGGTGGGTACCTTCTTGACTGTTGCTGCTGCCTACCCTCTTCACGCCTCCTGCAAGCTAACCTGGTAAGATTTTTTGGGGATTGTTTTTTTTTTGGGGGGGGGGGGGGGGTTTGGGCTGCTGGTAGCTCCTGCTAATGCAGCAATGCAGCACTGATGTAGACAAGGGGTGGCTTCAGGGGCTAAACCCCCACCCCATTTTTTTTCATGATCAATTATATTTAGTAGAAAAATTTCAATTGTCCAAATAAATTCATTTTGTTACAATTTTGACTAACAATTTCGTAGTCACACATAGCCACCCCAGTGCAGATCTTGGTGGTAGTAGTAAATATTCAATCCCTACACTGGTATAAGGATCTGGCTAACTGCCATAGGCGGTGGTTTTGTTCTGACAATCCCAGCTAAGGAATGCAATTAAGCATGTTCACATTGGGGGGGGGGGGTGTCATTCATGCCAACAGTAACAACTGAGGCAGGCCAGATGTGAACATGATTAATTTTCCCCCAATATTCTGGGATTATCAGAACAAAACCACCTATGGCAGTTTGCCAAACCCTTATACCAGTGCAGGATTAGGTAAAGGGTCTGGCTACACGAAGCTAATGAATTCATTGGCAATATGTGCTCTAATGGGGAGGGAGTCATAAAAAGAAGAACCAAAAAGGACACAAAACCGGAACAAAAAACAAACAAAAAAAAACAAAACCTTATTTCTAATAAACAATTGAAAAAGGATACAAAACCTGATTTACAAGTGCCACAGGAATTTGTCTCACATAGCATCTGTTGCTCAATTTCTCATCTAAGTTTAGTTTGCATTTGTGGTTACTCTTGCCTATTCACTATGTTTCTACACCTTACCTGCCCAACTTAATGGCTTGAGCAAGCTGCTTTTTAAAACTTTGTTTTGATCCTGATAAATTTTAAGACATTAACTCCAACAATAAATGAAAGTGAAGCATGGGAGTGAAAAGGAAAGTGAGACCATCTGTAAGTGTTATAGTGGTAGGGGCCATTGTTGGATGATGCTGATCCAGAATCAGTCTTGAAGTACAGTGTATTCCATATCCCTACCACATACTTCACCTGTAAAATTATCTGCGGATAGCCAAGTAGTTAGCCAAGTAACTAACCAGCCATAGAACTAGCAGTACATGTCTGTCCTGGATCCATTTAGAGTCATAGTTTACTGTTGCTGAAGTGTTGGGGTCACTCACACTATCATCACAACACCAATTACCCTAGTGAACCTAGCTGACCTGCTGAGCAGATCGCATGCAGATCACATGGCAAAGTAGGATTGGATAGTAGTCCTGAGAGAAATGGAACAGAGCCTAAGAAGAAATATGGAAGAATGTGCAAGATAGAGGCTTAGATGAGAGTGGTTGGTTCAAAGGTATCAAGTCACTAGTGCAACACCTACTTCACTTCTCTATCTCTTCATATCTAGCTATGTCTTTCATGTGATACTAAGTTTAGGTTCGTTAGGGCTCAGGCTAGATGAAGATATGGCTTGTCTGTGTTTTAAGCTCAAACCATATTTCTAGAGCAGGATTAGGATACACCTTGAGCTAGATCATGACTGACTGTGGGCTAGTAAGTCTCAGTGCTAAAGTTGGGGGTTCTGTGTGTCACTCAATGGTCAGTCACTGAATGGTGTTTGGCTTGCAGGACCATAACGTTGGAATGTGCTGAGGTGGGTACAAAGTTAGCGGAGCAGATACTGACATGGAACATGGATACTGAAGACCTTTGCACCTCCACAGGCTCCGAGAAGTGTCTCTATGATGTGAGGATGTGTACAGCTCCTTTCTTGTGTTTTATTATTAGCATATGTTGTGGTACACTCAAAACTTTGAGATGTATATTTTGTGGAACTTCATGAAATATATCCTAAAATTTGATACTACACAAGTTTTTCTCTTCTGTCCTCACCTTTTCCACCTTACTCTCTTCTACCTCTCCTCTCTAACCTCTTCCCTTTCTACCCCCACCTCCTCCTCCCTTTTAATCTCTCCTTCCTTTCTCCCTCTCCTCCTCCCATTCTGCCTTTCCTCTCTTTATCCCACCACCACTTCTGCCTTCTTCCCTCTCCCCACCTCCTTGTAGCTGAAGTCTGTCACTGCGGATGAGATCAAGGCCACCCATACCACCCCAGTCAAGCACTATGTGGACAGCCTAACCTTCTCTCTGTCCAATAGCAGCTCAGGGGGATGCACTGTGCAGGTGATACTCTGACCTGCTGACCCTTACCCTCTTTAGTTCTGCCACATCTGCTTAATGTAGAAACCTGTACAACACCTCACCCAATGAACTGCATGCACACGGATTGCATGAGTGCATAACAGATATACACTCACCAGTGTCACACCCAGTACAGTACAGTAGTGTAGAGACATCAGTTGTCCATTAGTTGTGGCTCTGCATAATCCAACAGCCTGCTATGCATCAAATCTCTGTAATGCTCTGTAATGCTCTGTAATTTGATTGGCTACAAATGATGATCAATGCATTGTCTAGGTTGTTGCCAATACACCCTAGGAAGGGGGTGGAGTGGAGGAAATATATCATCTATTCACTGGGTGGGATTCCTCCTTCTCTTCCCCACCTCCACCCTTTCTCCCTCTCCTCTCACTTCCCCTCCCTCACTTCCCCTCCCTCACTTCCCCTCCCTCACTTCCCCTCCCTCACTTCCCCTCCCTCCTCTTGTTCTGCTAGGGCAGCAATAAACATCTTGCTCTTCCTGCAACTGAACACCTCCTAATGGAAACCAGAGAGAGTGCATTGTGTTGTGGTTAATATTGCTGTCCTCCCCTCCTAGAAATATAGTACTGCTGGTTGGATGATGTGAATTGTATGGTACTACTGATACCTTAACTTGCAGATAGTTAGGGCTAGGTGCACATACAGTGATGCTCTGTGTTTGCTGTGTGCAGGTGGGAGGGGGGGGGGGGGGGGGGGGGCATCTATTACTGTTGTTTTACTACTGCTCTTAATTAAAAAATACCCTCAGTCATGAACCCAAGCAGATAATGATGCAGCCTATCACAATATTATTCTCCCAACTCTCTCTCTCCGTGCAGGGTTACTCCTCCTCACAGATATATTATGCTGTATTAGATCAAGGGACCAACTATTGCAACCTAAGAAACCTGGCTGATGGCTCAGGACTCTCTGCTGCTCCAGGATTCAAGGAGGAGACCAGCAACTACATCTGCACCCAATACTCCTCCAAGAATTGTGCTATATATTAAACTTGGACCTTTTACTCAAAATATGTGTGCACTATAACTGTTGGTGATTGTGTGATGTTGTTTATTTGCTTTTACTATTTTTGTTGTGTTTTTTTTATTAATTTTTTTATGGAAATGTATTCCTTTCTTCCGATTGAATATCAGTGCTGCCATTTTGTCTCTAAAATTCACTTTTGTTTTTCAAAGTGAAAATTTAATTGTAATGGTCTTCCTTCGTCACCATCTCATATCTTCTTGTAGATTGGCCTGTGTGGCTAGTGGGTAGAGCATATCCTGCCAGAGGTTGTGGACCCTCAATATTCTGACATGCCCCCATAACATGTACAAGGGAGAAATGGAAATGATCAGCCAGCCACCACAGAGCTGTGGGAGAGACATGGCAATCTTCCCTACTGTGGAGAGTGAGAAGTGCATAAGTTCAAACTCCAATGTAATCTGAACAACAGAGTATGTTACTCTAGGGTGAAGGTATTCCTATTATTAGAGGTGTACCTGCATCCCTGAGGAGCTTAAATCATATCAAGAATTAAGGGAGCTGAAGAACAGATAAGTTATCATTGTCTTCTCAGTTACACATAAATTAACACTAATCCACTGTTACTATGGTGACAACATTTCTTAGAACATGGTCAGTTACTATAAAGGTTTTCCATGTATAAGAGAGAGAGAATGTATGTATAATTTGAACAGGAGCCTCCCCAATTCCATGGGGACTTACCAATAACAAAGACCATTTAAATGCTCAAAAGTCTTGCTTTGCATCTAATAATACCCACAATTTATGGTGCTGTACAATTAAATTTCTATAACACTGGAAATGATATCAACGAAACAGAATTGTGGTTGTACTGGTAAAGTGCCTACTTCATTATTTCATGCTATAGATTTCGTTTATCTACACTAGATTAGTGTTTACATTAGATGACAGTGTTCACAAAACACAATTATGGTAACAATATCTGTTGACTGTTTTTGTTCCATAAAATTATCTACACAGGAGGAAAAAATTGCCAACACCCTAAAGAGAACTATTGGCCCAACTAAGTAAGTTAAACTATTTGGTGTATACTTCCATGATTATTTGTTCTCTGTTACTATAAGCAACATGTGTAAAGTGTTCTATGTAGCATTATGCAACATTGCTTTGTATAATAAGCTTCTACCCAATATATTCCTTTTTGTGTAGCAATGCTGAATATTAGACTTTGCTTTTTTTTCCAGATAAGTTAAATTCTAATTGCAAAACGTCAGCAGTACCTATGGATATTACTTGTGTGAAATGCCAGCAACCTTCAGATAATTTCAAGCTACTCAACTGCTTCCACACATACTGTTCTGATTGTCTGGGAGCGATTACATCATGGAGGAATGGCCAGGTGTTGCTTGGATGTTCAGTTTGTAACCTTGTAACTCAAGTAGCACCCAATGGAGTTCAGAGTCTTCAAGTTGGTCGCAAGATCCACTGCAAGGAGCATGATGGCAAGGAGCTGTCTCTCTATTGTGACATGTGTGAGGTGCCTATATGCAGTGTATGTGCCAGCCAAAGTCATCGTGGTCATCAACACAACTCCTGGAAGAATGCTGTTCACATGCATCAGGAAGAGATCAAAGTAACCATGGCAACTATGAATGATTACATCGTAGCTCTAAGCCAAGTGTTATCATGTCAGAAAGCAGTCATCGCTGAAAGCAGAAAAAAGACACAACTTGTTGAGACTGACATCATCAGCACGCTCAACTTGCTCCACAGTATTCTCAACGTTAGGAGAGATGCTCTCACATCTCAATTACATGACATGACCCAGGAGAAGCTTGAAGGCATAGGGTCCTGTCAGAATCATTTCAACATGCTTTTGGCACAACTAAACAGCTGTCTTAGCTTCGTAGAGGAAGGTTTTGCAGCTTGGAACGAAATTGAGTTACTGTCGCTGAAAGGAAGCATGGTAAAGCATGTCAATCACCTTCAAAGCGTGTGCAGGAAATCTCTCAAGTTTGCTGAGAATGATTTTCACGTGAAATTAGTGTTAACACCAAACAATATGAGCGAATTGTGCTCCGAATTTGGTAGTGTGGAGGTGTCTGATAACTTTACAGACAAAACTATGGAGCCTGCTGTGGGTCCAACGCTCTCCCTCAAGCTCTCTGTCAAACGCCTTAAGTCTCCGCTGTTCCTCTTCATGAATATGAAAGGCCCCTGTGGCGTAGCTTGGAATCAGAAGGGAGAGATGATTGTGGCTGAGGGTCGTGCAGATCAAGTCTCGGTTTTCAATTCCAGTGGAGACAAGTTGCATTCAATAGGGACTTGTGGCTCGGCAGCAGGAGAGTTCTGCTCTCCGTGTGCAGTTGTTGTGGATGACATTGGAAACATTATTGTTGTGGACGGGTGCAATAGTCGAATTCAAAAATTTGCTCCTGATGGTCAATTTCTGGCAATGGCAGGCAACAAAGGTAGCGGCAGACTGCAGTTCTGTGAACCAGATGGAATTGCTATCAATTCTGCCAACAAGATGATATACATTGTTGATAATAATGCTCACCGGGTCCAAGTGTTGAATCAAGACCTATCTTATCATTCAATGTTAGGCTCGAAGGGACACGAGGGAGGTCACCTGTACTATCCGTGGGGTGTGGCTTGCTCCTCCAATGGAGATGTGTATGTGACAGACAGTGGTAACTGTTTAGTAAAAGTTTTCTCCTCTGGTGGGCGTTTTTTGAGGGAATTTGGCGGTAAAGGTGATGCCAAAGGACGCCTAAAATGGCCAACAGGTATCTGTGTTACCAAGATTGGCACTGTGTATGTTAGCGAGTATG
>OZ017786.1:9228970-9354527 GCA_963969325.1 Lycopodina hypogea | reverse complement strand
GACAAGAATACCCACAAATATAATTTCCCTCCAGATCTTTGTACTAACTCCCTTCCCGATAATGATGAACTGAGTGTGTGCATGCATGTGTGCGTGTTTATGGAATCCTGACAGATAGGGCCAGGATTTAGTACACAGGCAAGAACATACTGAAGAGATGTTTTTTAAAATCAAGTTTGTGTCAATTCTCTTTATTATATTAATATCCTTTTGAACGGTAAATTAATTCTTATCATGCAGTGCAAATGATGTACACATTACATGGACACTTATGCCCAGTATCACTCCGCATGTTTGGTGTGCTCCCAAGTATAGTGAAGGGAGAAATTCTAAATGTTTCCTTATAGGAAGTACCACCAAACAAAATTTAAGAATAAAAATAGGTGCCAAACACAATTTAGGTTTATTTATATACAAGATCATCCAATTATTGATCAGAATATTGGTAGACCTGTTTAAAGTTTTTGCCAGGCTGTGATATTTTTAATTATCTAAAAGTTGCACACCTGGGGGGGGGGGGGGGGGAGGAGGAGGGGCAGGATTCAGTTTTTCATAAAAAATTTAATAAGTAAAAAAAGCCTGAAAAACTATGGCCAAATGGTTAAGGCGCATTGGGTTCCTAAGCAGAGCCAATGTGAACATAAAATAGCAAGTCCGTTTTCTCTGCCTAGAACCTATCAGGCTGAAAATTGGCATGAGGTCTCCATGTGACCGGGTGTGGGAACCCGGGCACACTTGGTTTTTGTTCTTTAACTTGCATTAGTTTAACATTTGCATGATGCACTACTTCTACTGTTGCAATGTGAAAGGAAACCTTTCCTTTTAAATTCATTTCTACATAAAGATTGAAGTTTGTATGTTTTCGATTCACGCTTGAACGGGGAGTTAGACCCATGAACCCACATATATTTAGAGTCGGTGTCACCAGGGAAGCATTTTACATATTTTTATATGACCACACCCCTTTTTGTATTCAAAAGAAGCCAAAAATGGTCATTTTGCCAGAAATACGCATGGAACAGGCCTAAAACTAAATTAGGTTTGCATAAACTTGACTCCAAGAGTAACATGGACTGGGTCACACCTGGGAACACCTTTATAATTACAATAATAATAGTAATAATAATAATAATTATTATTATTATTATGATTTTAAATGGGTGGGAGGGAGTAGGAATCAATGACAGTTGGTGCTTGTTACATTAAATGGAACAATAAACAATCTGAACAGTACATGCAAAGAACAATTATAAAAGTTAATCATATTTGTTAATATGAAGCAATACAGAATGGAATAGTTCACAAATTAAATAAAATATTATCACTACTCAGAGTAATATTATGTACGTTGTCGAATGCCAGATCTACCATCGTTATCTCTTCCAAAGGACTGATTGGAATTGGTATGATTCCCATTCATTACTCCATTGGAACTGGTATGGTTCCCATTCATTGCTCCATTGGAACTGGTATGGTCCCCATTCATTACTCCATTTGAACTTGAATGATTCCCATTCATTTTTCCATTGGAACTGGCGTGATTCCCATTCATTTTTCCATTGGAACTGGTATGGTTCCCATTCATTACTCCATTGGAACTGGAATGATCTCCATTCATTTTTCTGTTGGAACTGGAATGATTTCCATTCATTTTCCCATTGGAATCTGATTTCTTTCCTTTGTAGGACTTGGAATAGAAATTCATGAAGAGGAGGAACTGGGTGAGGAGGTAGATGATGGCGGCCCACTGCACTCGTCTGTCATAGTCGCATCCAGTGCTCAAGTTGTAAGCACTCAGAGCGATGATCAGCAAGAACTGTCCCTGCAATCAATATAGTAATATCAGTAAATTTAAACACACGCTCACACCGCCATTCTATTTGGACAAGGAGATATGGAGAGTTTCTTCTTAGAAATAATTACCATGCTACAGCAGGCTTGTTTGTCAACAGGAAGTAGATATCCCTGGTCATCATTGAACTGGCTTGAGTTTGTCTCTCTACGTTGGATTGTCATGGACCTCCAGCACAAGTTTAGCAGTCAAGAAGAGGTAAGTGTGAAAGGTGAGCAGGTTCAAAGAACACCTTCTTTAATAAACCTCCTTGGTAACTAAGAGGAACTTTCAAAAAGCTCAGAGATAGGGTCAGTTCTAAGAACACTATAACGCTATATTTTCCCTTTTTTAACGGTTACTCAAATAAACACAGAAGTACTTTGTTAGTAAGCTTTCCATTTCATCCACCTCTTATTATTTCGCCAGGCTCTGTAGCCATGATGTATGTGGGGCATACAGCCTCAGTGTGTTGCCACCATGAGTGTGCCACTGTTGTTCTCTTGGTCACTGTCTGGAGCTCTCTCAGGGAAAATCTCAGTTGATATTTTACCCAAAATTGAAACTCCTGCACTACCTGCTTATCTTTCTGCTAATTCCCTCCCACCAAATAGATACTAATGAACTACATGTAGAGAACACTATAGTGGACTGCCAAGATGGAATGTTACAACTTACGAGTTGAATCATGGTGAGGTACTTCTTCCACCACAGGTATCTCCGCAGGGATGGAAACACAGAGAGTCCATAGTAAGTATACATTAGAATGTGCACAGAGCAATTCAGCACTGGAGAAAGAAAAGCTGCAGAGAAAAATAAAAACAAAAAAAAAGGAAATGTTAGACTCATGATGCGACACACTTCAAGTAAAGTTGAAATAGAGGCCAATGAGAATTATTTAAATTGATTTAGTAGGAATTGTTGCTGATATGGCTACTAAAGATGGTTTTTTTTCTTTTTCTTTTTTTTTTTTTTCTTTTATGGATTGCAAGAAGGCAAAGGGTTGCAGTAGCGTCTTTACTCCATCATTGCCAACTGTTCATGCAGAGTTAGTATCATCTAACTGTCCAGAGAGGTGGGACTCAGTAATGCACTAGCACCCAATACACTCCCAGAAATTACAGAAGTATTTTTTTTATTTATTAATGATATGAAATGACGTGCAAGGCAAGGTTCCTCAAATCACATTCAGATCCAATCTGGACTGAAACTGGTGATGCTAAATATGTGACATGGAATTCCTGCCCACCCAAACATCCTTTGCTGTGGGACAACTGAACTCACCTAGACCACCAGCAAACCACTTGGCTGCTATCCACCAGATGAAGAAGATGGAAGAATGGTGGTACACATGGAGGAAGGTAACCTGGCTGTTCTTCTTGCGGAGGATGAAGAACAAGGTGTCCAGGAACTCAATCAGCTTGGAGAAGTAGTACAACCAGATGCCCGCAGCAAGCTGCATGCAGAGAATTATGTATTACAAAATGCCCAAAAGAATAGTCACATATGCCAAAACGTGAAGGTTAATATATTGTGTATGTGTAGAACAAGTGACCCAATATAAATGGATATAAAAAATATATATATTGTTCTCATTCAAAAGTTACATGTTGGTAAAGGAAGATAATAAAGCTCGACTCATCCAATAGTTACACAGCAATCTCACAACTGGAAATTAGCATCTACCTAAACATTTATGAGGAGCTTCGGTGTATACAAAGCCTTGAAGACAGAGGAAGGTGGGTGGTCAGGCCCTTCACCATACCATCCACTCCCCCCCCCCCTCCCCCTCAATCCAAGTGAAGGTGGTTCTAACCCAGACCAAGCCTCATCCCCAGTGCCGGTGGCCGACCCACTGACATGACTAGTTGTGGCCCTAGGGTGTGATATAGGTATTGCATGGTATGAGTTATACATGATCATCCATAAATGACCCAATCCTTTGATAACACTGTGTGTGATGTCCTCAGTAGCTGGGCCAGCCATAGTGGCACAGGATGCACGACCACAGCACAGCACACGTATGGAGTAGAAACAAGACAGGGAAACAGAGAAGTGATGTCAGGCTCTGTCATGGGTGGAGGACTGTTGTGGACTTGGGAATATCAGGGACCTGACTGAAGTGAGACCAGAATTGTTCTTGTTGAAAATTTGATTTAATCACGCTACTTAATAAGACATTCAAAGATAAGAAAGATGATAGGGGTGAAAAGTGGGGCATACCCTGTTATTCCTCTCCTCAATATATCCTGATATATATGAGCAGTTGCATAGTGCATATGCAATATTATATTAATTATTGTAGTGATTCCTCTTGTGGTCAACACTTGCCATCATGTGATTGCCTCATGTTCTCTTACCTCATAAGGCTAGCTAGCTCCACCTCAGACACAGATCATCATCTCTTCTCTGTGAAGTATTAATATCCAACAAAGATGGTTTTGTAGCAGCCAGTTTATCAAATCATATCATTACAAGCTGTGTCAGTGAAAGCTTATTCTGTTTCCACTGTGTGTGTGCATGATTCTGTCTGTCTGTCAACTAACTGCATATCAATTAATTAATCAATTAATTAAAGTATAAACAACAGCAATAGTAATTGAAATACTTCCCCTAAGTTGTTATTGTAGTTGTTGGAGTGGTACACTTACCCTACAAACCATACTACGCAAACGCACTCTGTCACTCTAAAAATGACCTGTGCCAGTGATGAGCCATGCACAACAGCAAAAATATGAATGTATGGCGCGGCTTGTGGGATTCTTCCATAACATGAACTGAACTATCATATTGATTGTTATTACTATAGTATTGTTGATTTGGTTATTGTTTGATCCCACCTGGTCACACCTCTTTCTCTGGACGCGTCAGGTTAAAAAAAAAAGAGTGAAACATGGGCTGAGGACTGAGCCACCATTTTCCTGCCAAACCACTATACCTAATGACACCTGCTCTTCTGTGTAGCAACATCCTAAACCATGGAAGAGTATAGACAAAAATTTTGGGTTACTTTACCACACCTCTTCCTGGGGGCACATCAGGCCAAAAATGCCAAAATGATGTGACCTATTTTAAATGGTACTATGACCGATCAAATTCATGAATTTGATTCTGGTGGGGAAATGGGCTGGGTCACAATTGGCCACACTTCTTCCTGTGTGCATATCATATGCAGGCATCACTGGTCTGTCTGCAAGTCGGATACCTACGATTGAAAAATTTTTGCCAAACCAGCAGGTGGTCAGATGTTTACCCAGTTAGATATGAGTCAGGCTTTCCAGCAACTCCTTCTTTCAGAGGATTCAAAGCAATATGTGGCGATAGACACACACAGCGGTTTGTTTAGGTACAACAGACTACCCAATGGAATTTCACCTGCACCTGGGATATTTCAAAGAACAATGGAAAGCCTTCTACATGTATAGAGCACCCCTAATGCAGTAGTAGTAGTATACATACATTCTCATAATGGGTGAACTGACCAATTGCATTTGGAAACGTTAGGGAGGTTTTAAAGAGAATCCAGGAGGCAGGTCTCAAATTGAGAAGAGCTAAGTGCTGTTTTGTGTCTCCCTCTGTAGTGTATCTTGGTTACAGAATAGATGCACAAGGGTTGCACCCCATGCCAGAGAAGGTGAAAGCAGTAATGGATGCACCTCAGCCAACAACAGCAACTGAGTTGAAGTCTTATTTAGGACTATTAAGTTATTATAGCAAGTTCCTGCCTAATATCTCTACTATCTTAGCACCACTCACATCCACTTATGAAATGGGAGTGATCTGACAAGCAACATTCAGCTTTTAACACTCCAAAACAGCTGCTAATATCCTCGAAGTTATTAATACACTCACCTAGAAAGGAATATGGCATTGGTTCTGTGTTAGCACATTGATTATCTGATGGATTAGAAAAAACATTAGGTTTGTATATTGCACTTAAACAACAGCAGGAAAAAAAAAAAAAAAAAAAAAGGATTCTCAAATCGGGAGAGGTTTAGCATATATATATATTTGGAGTGGAGATTCCACTCTCATCTCTGTGGTCCTGGGTTTGAATTAGTGACTGACCACAAACCACTAATGACCCGCATGTTGCTGTGTTGGTCAGGAATGACCCAGACTTCAAGACAAAGTAAGAAATGCACTGAATGGCTGATCTTGGACTAGACTTCCTATAGATTTTACAGATCCATTCTTAAATCACTTTGATTGACTCACATTCCAAATTGATGGAAGTAGATCCTATGCATTCCATTACAGCATCAGTATTTACGTATTTATTTTAGTGCACAGTTTGGGATACCAAAACAGGTAGCCCCTGATGATGCGCATACTTTTACAAGCATACTAATAATAGATCGCCAATGTCTGCCTGCCTGCCTGCCTGCCTGCCTGCCTGCCTGCCTGCCTGCCTGCCTGCCTGCCTGCCTGCCTGCCTGCCTGCCTGCCTGTTGTTGAATTCCTCCTAGACACCTGGGCCAATTTTGATAAAAATTAGTAAGAATGTTCTATAAGGCCCCAGGATACCTGATAAAAATTTTGGTTTTGATTGCTTACGTATTGTGGCTGCAATAGGCATTTTCTGCATTTTGGATAAGATTCTGGTAACAGGTCCTTAATTTCACATGCCCCCCCCCTCCCCCCCCCCCCCAAAATACAACCAAAAAAAACAACAAAAGAATAATAAATCACTAAAATTGGAAAAAAAAAATTTTTTTTAAAGTACTACCAACTTAAAAATTTTCCTCGTTTTTTTTATGCTCACAATCCACAATTGTAGTTACTGCAGCTGTTTTCTCCTTTCTTGAATGCGGTTTCTTTGCTCCCATGAAAGGAGAGGGAATAGAGAAAACACTGCAGCATTTCCAATTGTAGAGCTGGGAATTCAGAAAAGTGAGGAAATTATTATACTCTGCTGCTATTCCTTAAGTGAAGTTCAAACAGTTCTTACAGAGAAATGGAGTTAGGCACACTACTTCCATACCTTCCAGATACCACCCCGCCAGTGCAATTTTTAAAGCAAGGCTTACAAAATTGAGTGCAGGAACAGTCAGTGCAGACTAAAATTGTTATATTCTTATTAAATTATATAATCACCCTCGGACAACTATAGGAACATCTCCCTATTTGTTGTTAGGAATAAGATTGAAATCAGCACTTAATTTACTAAAACCTAATCAACATCATTGAGTTGAGAAGGAACAAGAATGATGGATTTTTGCATACGATCATCGAGCATTTAATTGAATATTTGATGCTGGAGAAAAAATGAATGCAAACAAATTACGTTCCAAAAGAGAAAGTGGTTACCAGCCAAGATATTAAAAAAAAAAAAAAAAAAAAAAAAAAAAAAGAGAGAGAGAGAGAACAACTAAAATACACAGCTTGTTTTATAATTGTTCACTGTGGAACAATTTTGAGATGAGATAGTACAGTGTCATCATGTCAATCAACTGTGCCAATGATATGAAGAAGATTCTGACCTCATATGAACAAACCAAAATAAAACAACCACAACCTCAGCTCAAGCACCAAGAGAGCCTATTGAGTATCCATACTTCCCAATTGTAGAATCAAGGGTCCAGAATCCTGTAGATATTGCAGTGGACGTAACACCTGAGTCTGCTGTTGAACAGTATATACTTCCTCGCCATTTCACTCAAGATAGGCAGGCAAACCCCCCCCCCCCCCCCTTGATAGATATTCCTAGAGAAACCCCACATTTACGAGGAGAGAAGCTGTCATAACATAGGCTGAACTATCATGCTAATTCTCATTTCTATGTATAGTGTTGATGATAAGTACTTGTGGTATTGTCAGATTCCTTTATTGTCATATGGTCAATGTTATATCCTGTCCTGTTCTGTTCTCTTTTTATCATCTGTGCACTACTCGTCATTTCACTCATTGTTCCTTTGGCTTCTTTTGATTATTGTGGATTACTTGATGATATTTTAATACCACTTCATTAATCTCCAATATATTAGAATAGTTCAGTTACAAGCTATTACAGATGTCATCCTCAGATGGCGTCTAGTTTTAAATGGTTATATTCACACACGCACGCACACACACACACACACACACACACGCACACACACACGCACGCACGCACACACACACACACACAGTGTGAGAAAGAGCACGCTTTCTTGCTTTTCTTTAATATATTGTAAACCAGACGTACATGTGGTGCAAGGAATGTACATGTGCATTAGTAGTCTCATGGAATATCTTTGCCTTGCACTATCATGCACTATAGTCTGAGAGTGATCTATACATGTAGCCTGCTACAGAGCTGGAGTTCACACGCTAACCCTGTAGTGCCTAGTCTGACAGACTTACCCTCATGTGTGCAGGACTTGTCTTGTACTCTATTGCATTACACACCAAGTTATAGCGCAGTTCAATGGCACTCAGAATAAGCTGGAAAAAGAATGAATATGCAGCATAAAAAAATATACACTACATTTATAATTAATTCAATATTACTTTTTCTAAATTATAAGTGATTTATGCTTGTCGGGAGTTCTTTATTGAGAGAGTACAAGAAGAAATGGCGGCTTATATATTAATACATGCTTATTCACTGTACTAAGAAAAAGCAACTACAAAAAAAATGTATACCAATAGTTACAAACAAAATAAAATTAGATCTAATGTAACACTTTTTTTCTTCTTAATTTCAACACTAACCAAAAAAAGAAAAAAAGATTAATTACACTTGACTCCTCAAACATATCATATCTCCACAGTTCACTATAAGCCACTAGATTACTGCACTATAAACCACTAGATTACTGCACTATAAGCCACTAGATTGCTGCACTATGTATGAGCAATATGATAAAAAGAAATGATGGGTGGGTACAGCCAAGGAGTGGTTAGATAGCCTTCCTGTTCCTCAGCCTATCTCTCCCTTACATGCTCTAACTGTTGTGTAGTGGAGGTCTCTTGTACTGCTATAGCAGCGGCCATTTTAGCTGCCATTTCCAGTACTTCTTTTTTCTAAATATTGAAAGACTAAGTAATCCAAGCTATGCAGCGATATTTTTCCTTAGAGATTGGGCATGATTTTACTCATCTGTGCTCAGATAGAGAGCTTGCACATAGCTTCTTAAGAAGAGAAGTTGGTGTCAAATCATCTTTAATAACTACAGCAGCCATATGTATGTTTGGAATCAAAGCAGAGAGATGGACATCATTATCTAGCCCACGTGAGCTTCACTTTACTCATACTTAGGTTATCATCACTCCATTATTCTTGCTATAATTTATGTTTAAACCATGCAGTTAACTGCAAAAGTAGCCACAATATCAACTAAGTGAAAAAAGAGAGCACATAGTGAATACTGATAATTAAGTTAACACCTAAAGTGTAAATTTACTCTTCGAGTGCATTGAATAACCCTTTCTAGGGGGCTCGAAATAAAAATGTAAAAAAAAAAATCCTTCAAGGGGGTATGTGTCCTCTCTCCCTCCCCACAATATATTATGATATATGTATACTTATGGTTTAATAGTTATCTTATACTAATATAGCTAGTGGTGTTTATATACTTATATATATGTGTGTGTGTGTAAGATAACCTGCAAAACAGCTGTAAGGATCCTGTTGAAAATTGGCAGATATGGTATTCAAGTAAGTGAAAGTAACCTCTGCTATGTCTCCTTTGTCCAAACCCCACTGTTCAAGTGTAGCAACTGAAAGAAGCCCAAAAGGTACTTCCACATCCACCATTTTGTTTTCATCAAAGGGAATGCATAGCCTTTCACACGATACCACATCAAAGAGACGTTAATGCATTTCAACATGGCCCACCAAGTTGACCAGATAAAAACCTATCAGCAATTTAAAGAAAAAATTGATGAACTTTGAAGTAGTGTTCCATGAAATACTATTGCTGCAAGGGACTACTGCTTCTTGACAGCTGCTGAAGGTACAGAATTCTGTGCTCCCACTAACCACCTTCCCCCTCCCTCCCCCCCCCCCCCCCCCAACCTCCACTCACCACTATTCCTGTAAAACAAAATCAATTTCCTGCACAACGAAAATAATGACTATCAAGAATTTCACAGGAGGATCAGTATAGAAAGAAAGCAAAATTAGTGTGCCAAAAAAGCTTATTGCTAAAAGAGCCACAGACATAGTATTAAAATAAAAATTGTTCCATAGAAGATTACAAACTAATCTTATTGATATATACTACTGACTAAATCTCTCATCATTGTCTGGCACATTCCAATTACAAATTTTAAAGCTGGTACATACACACCATAGTTGAGGGGATATGTTTGTCAAGCATACATGAAGCCAATTGGCTTATCAAAAAAAAAAAAAAAAAGGTAGACCAAGAAGACCACAAAAATTAACCTACAATATCCTCAAGTAAAACAGGACCTCCAGTAAGACATGTCTTTCACTAAAACACAACAAATTGTAAGATATGCCATCCTGAAGACATGCACTCCACCAATACTTGATATCCCATAAGAGATTTCCTACAACAAAGCATGACCTCCCTCAAGACAAATGCTATCATAATACATGTCATCCTGAAAGACATGTAATCCAGAAAATCATGTCCTCCAATAAGACATATTCTTTCTTAAAACAATTTTATGACCACAGCCCACCTTCGGGGTGGGCTTAGTAAGAAATGTGGCCGAAGGCCGCAATTGCATGCTAGTAATATAAATTGAGGTCACCCCAAGATAAGTGGTTTCCTTTTCTAGGAAGGATATGTCATGAAAGGTCCTATCAAATGAAAGTGTGGAACACTATAGCTACTTGACATCTCACCTCTTTGCAGATATAGAATGAGAGAGCAACCATGGCCAAGTTGTAAACCGCCATGATGTATTTCAAGTCGAAAGGTTTCCGGGAAGCCATGAGTCTGGGTCCGATGGCACACATGCTGAAGTAGGCCAGACACACACCAGTAGTGATCCATGGGGAGTACACCAAGGGCCAGTCCTCTACCCTCACATCTGCCACAACACAACCACGTCACACCAAATATCTATTATGGGCATGCAGCATAATTAAATGTGAAATTTTATTGATAACATAAAAAATTTAAAAAATCTGGTGCTTGGTAAAGAGTTACTTAACTTCATCAAATTTTGTTGGATTATAAATTGATAAGTATTTGTAAATCTATTCCCCCTTCTCATCAGAGACAAGTTTGAATAAATTTCACTTCTTTTGGTATCAGAACAAAAATAAAAATCCTTATAAACCTTCATAAAATTCTAAGTATTATCATTCCACATTGAAGCCTCCCACTCACATACACTGGCTGGTTAAGTCTCTAGGGATAAATATCAACAACCAAAATTGTAGAAAATATGAATATAGCATTAGCTTTCTATAAATAAATTAAGAATATAATAGCAAGTTGAACACCATTTCATGCAACTGTAAAAATTTGATCAAGTATTTTTTAGAAGCTAAAGAATATCAACGCATAAATATGGTTGAAGCATTCCACATTACAACAAAATAATTGCCTCACCGCCATTTCTATGGACTGATTCCACATAGCCAGACTGTATTGTAGTCCATAAATTGGACATCGCGATCTCAAAGAATTTGTATCAGCAGATGTTTAGTAGCAGCCAGCTCAGCTAGCAGGAGCTCCAAAACAAAGTTTCAACCGGTCAATCAAATAAATTCCTTTTTTCCTTCCCGCAAATACGCACCTATTAAATTCCTGCCACTACCAGCGCTCAATGTAGAGTTAAGTGGGTCTGAGAAACGGCTCTAATGAGTTTAATATATACAATTATAAGTTTAATGAATGACCACAATATGAACTTAAGCAATTACCAGCAAGTAATGCAATGGCTTCACTGTTGTCTATTGTGGACTTAACCGGGCTGGTGTCTTTCAATAAATAAATAAATAATTTTGATTTGCTTTGATTTTATTTGATGTTTTTTTTGTTGTTTTGTTTTTGTTGATGCAAACTTAATGCCTGATGCATAGCCACATATGTTGCTACATGAACATTGAAATTTTGGGGGTTAGTTCACAGCAGCAGAGTCTACATATATATAAAGTTATGCACACGACAGCAATCTGGTGGCAGTGAGCCAGAGCTGCACAGCTTCAGTGTGCACTGGTGAGGCCATTTTCAACATCTCTTTAGTGGCTGGACTAGCATCTTGCTCCAGTGCAGCATAGAGTCCTGGGTTGGCCTAGAACAACAGGAGGAAGGGAGAGGAAAGGGGGGGAGAGGAAAGGGGGGGAGAGGAAAGGGGGGTTGTTTTCACAAGAAGGAGAAGGAAACAGAGTGAGGAAAAGAGAGAGGGAAAAGGAAGGTTAAAAGAAATAGATGTGAGAGAGGAACGATTATATTATATTGCACACAGGGGAAAGGTGCCACATGCCACATTGCTCATGCTCAGCTTCATCACCACACCATAATAGAACCCTTTACCACATGGGCTTTGGAAAGGAACAACACTGTCAGTCACAGTGTTACCCTCAGTGCATAATAGTTGCAAGTTTTTATGCAACAGGGTAAAGGCACGAAATAATTCCATGGGATGTGTATATGATCCAACAGATTTTACAGTACTCACAGAAGATCCATCTTCCATAACCAAGGAGAAGTCATCGCTGTCTTCAGTAACCTTAAGCTTGTAGCTTCTCTTGCCACCAACATAGTTTCGCCATGTCAACTGCAGAAAAGATAGATCAACAGTCGATCAGTATTCAACTCCCTCACACAATATACTCATTATTACAGCAAGAAGGGGGACAAATAAATTTCTAAAATATTTGAGGTAAAATGTTGAACATGTCCCACCCACCGCATGCACAATTAATGCAGAAATTAGGTTTAAATAATGTTTCCCCTATTTTTAACAAATATAAATCAATCATATGATTTGTTAAGTCTAACATCAGTGCTAGTGATAGCTTGGTATTGCAGTGCTTCCAGAGTTTTGCAATGTTATACAGTTTTCTCCATCCAGTAATCAGAGCTATCTCAATAAGAATAGCATTTGCTCTGCGCATTCCATTGTTCTATCTGTGGAAACCCAACTGCAGCTACAAGTGAGGACCAGATGGAAGCCAAAATGGAAGCCTGGATTGGGGGGGGGGGGAAGTATGGATGGAGGGAGGCTTGAACGGATGGAAGCCAGGGTGGCAGAAAGAAACTCTAATAAGCACAGCATAAGATGTAGGGATTCTATGAACATACTTTTGTTTTTCTGTTTCAAATCAAGAGTTGTGTGAAATCCTAACAAAACTCACTAAAATCCTAATTTTGAGTCACCATAAAATCTTAACATATCTCGATATTCCTGTTGAGTATGGTATCCCACACTTTCCTTGCATAATATGCACATATTATATTGGAAACTATTACTGTTGTAGTACAGAGTTTCTATAATTATAAATCACATATTGGATCATCGTGTCTCTCCACTTCAACAGCATCTGCTTTTTGGCTTGGAGGTAAAGAATAAAGGAATAGTTCTTTTTACTTTTGATCGATACTGGTAAGGTAATACCTCCTCAGGTCCTTCATGCCAACATATGCAACACTGACATCACTTAAAACAGTTCTTCTCCACCATGCAAGTACATGCACAATTGGCTCTCTCCCTCTCCAGGCAATATTTCCCCCAATCTCTTCACACTGCCAGTAGTACTCCCGGCTTCTGAACTACTACCAGAGGAGTAGTGGCAACAACACAAGTCCCCCTGCAGCAAATGTTGAAACACTGAACATAGGACACTAGGAAATTGAAATGGATGAATCCAAATTTTAGAAGAAATTTATCAAAAATCTGTCCAAATTGTTATATCACAATGAAAATCCAAGTATTTTGATTAAATTTGAGTTTGGTAGTCCTGTCAGTAATACAGAATAAAAATTTCAATGGTGTTTGTACCACAAAATATCCCTTTCAATTTAAATTCAATCTCATGACAGGGTGTTTGACATGATGCTGTTCCTCATTAGCTAGCCATCATTGTTTGTTATGGAGCAAACGCAGAGTGGAGGTTGGTCAGGTGTGATTACGTACATGATGGGTGGAGCTTCCACTAACCTCATTCCTCATGGTCCAATTGAACATGTCTGTCACTTACACTTCATCCCCTGGAGGTCCTCCCTATTGCCCTATGCTGACCTCAGCCAATACTCCACAGTCCATAAAGAGCAGGACAGCACTCTCTTCTTCACTCGATCTCCCTTGACCTGCTCAAGCTTTGCCACCCTGCCCTGCTGCTATTATTGCATGCAGCACAAACAGGCTTAGCATGAAGCACAGTGCATTATAGAACAATGTCAGAGCTCTCATAACAACAATAGGATGACACAGGGAATGGTGCCATGGAATGTTTGATTGCTGAAAGGGAAGCCATACTTAAAATCTTAAGTAATTTCAGCAATACATTCTAATTAATGAACATATAGATCCCCACACATAGAGGTTGGGCTATAGCACAGATTGTCTATAGCATAGGCATGCATATAGCATACTCTAATAACAGTTAGACACCTCACATCCAGTGCATGTCCTTTTCATGTAGGATCACTTCTTAGGAGTCCGACATGCTCACTAGACATAGTGGGTGGGTGGGTGGGTGGGTGGGTGGGAACTAATCGAAAGATTTTTCACCTTTTTTTTGTTATATTGTAAAGTGTATTTACTTGTTTTCGTTCCTTGCTGGTCTCGGCCACGCCCACAACCGCCTTCCCTGTTCCTGCCTCACTGTTCCAGCAACTCTGACGAAACGAAAACCCACAGGAGGCTAGAGCCATGTTTCTATAGCTCTCCAGCTCCATGATGGATCTCTTCTTCACTGGACACGCAGATCTGCAGGTGTATGGGTCAGGGAAGAAATGGCTACCAACTTTCTTCAGAGACACTATGAGTTGCTTGGCTGTGGTGGGCTTGTGCAGGAGTTGTGATAGATGAGGCTGGTCCAGTGGACCCACCAGAGTGCTCACATGATCCTAGTGAGGGCGGGGGAGGAAATGATGAGAGGAGAGGGAGGGATGAGGACCATGACGAGGAAGGGAGAGAGACAGGAAGGATAAGTAGCATGAAGAGAAAACATAATAATAATTATCTGAACACACATCATCACTTCATGCACATACATACATACATACATACATTAATTATGTAATATACAAACATGTAACATTGTAATATAATATGTTACTTGCATATATATTTAACATCATACATGCATGTACTCATTCAAGAGCTTACCTCAATCTTGATGGATATAGTAGTCACACGTCCCTCAATGGTTAGCCTGGTGGACTTTAGACCCTCAGCTCTCAACTCCCAGTTTTGATATGGCATGTTGAAGTACTGGTTCTGAATAATGTGGGTGAAACACAATAACAACAACAACAGAAGCAGCAACAACAACAATAATAACAAGAACAGTAGCAACAGCAGCAAAAGGGGAGATAAAGGAAATAAGTTTTAAAAAAAATTCATTTAAAACATCCCAGATAGTTCATTCTTGTCATATTTTTATGTCTGGCAGTTAAAATTAAAGTCATGTGACCCACACAAGGACTTTAGAGAGGGAAAGGAAGTGATGTATCAAAACTCACCACCATGATTGTGAAGGGTCTGAAAAACAAACTTTTAAAAGACACCACTCTTTGATCTGAAACACAATAAATGGTTACAAAACATAAGAATGGCTAAGCAGTCTTGAGTTTTAGAGAGTAAGTAAGTCGCCTACCGATGTCAAAGTGAGTCTCACAGATGCCACCAGTTCGCCATCTCTTTCTGTTGCAGTCCCAGTGAGCTACGATTGGATCTTCAGAGAAGAGGTAGTGCTCTGGAAGTCTGGGGAGAGAAGCACACACAGGAGGGGCAGATGAGGGCAGCAATGGAAGGAGAAGTGTGAGACAAGCTACTGAACCTTTCTTGCTTGCTCACTATAGACTGGTCCCATACAATACAGGCAATTAAAAATAATCAAACAACCACTTAACTTCCTTTACAGTTCCTCTCCGCCCCCCGCCCCCCCCCTTTAAGTTCAAAATGTACACCGTGAGTACAGTTTAGATATGCCAATATTGGTAGAGATGTGACCAGGTACAAAAGAATGTACAAACAACATGTACGTGTGGTAGAGTAATCCCTAACATGTGAGGGAAGATCCTGTGCAACAGAGATTGAAAGCAGCAAACAGGAAACATTTTGTCAAGGAAATTATGTTATTTAAAAAGAAGAAATGACTATTTGTGTGTGTGTGTGTGTGTGTGTGTGTGTGTGTGTGTGTGTGTGTGTGTGTGTGTGTGTGTGTGTTGTGGACATATTCCCGTGGCAGAAACCACCTCACATGATGAAATAAAGAAGGGGGGGGGGGGGGAGGGGGTTAAAATGAGGGATGGTTAATTTCTAAAAATTTGGTGGGAAAACCAGGATATCAATAAACCAAAAAAATAAATGAAAGTAACAAAAGTAAAACAGAAACCAGTGAAGAAATCAATTGTCATGCACTATGTTACTACGTTTGGAGCCATTGAGCATGTCTGCCAAGTTTGGCAGGGAATAGCCAATGGTTTAGGATAAACAGTGGGACAAACTCTATCTTCTTCAACTACTTTACACATATAGATAGATGGATGGATAGATATATAGATGAATGTGTGGATGGATAGATAGATGGATGTGTGGCGGATAGGTGGATAGATAACCAGATAGATACATAGAGAGATTCGTATCAATGCAGTATAGAATAACCAGAAAATAGATACCTAGAGATGGAAACCTAAAAAGGTTTCAATTTATATACAACTTGCTACCATTAGATATCTACACTAATCACACCACTAAATATGTCCCACTTGATGTAAGCCTATCAAGCAGAGTGATGTTGAAAACCATCAAGATACAAGATATTACACTACATGCAGAACACATGCAAATCCAAAAATAAACATAACATTTGCTCTGTAACAAGAAACTGCTTTCAGTGAAATCATTAACTTGAGAATTCTGTTGCACACATGGAAAGTGTCCGAGCAGTAACATGAGCAGACACAGATATTGGACATTCAAAGTGGAGAAAACATGGAGACAACTACTCTCCACAAGCCAGATAGATGTTCTCCCAACTACAGGATGATGTTAGTGGACAGACTGTAAGAAAAGGCCTCACAGATGAAGATAGTTCAGAGTTGTGATGGCTCTGTATTCAAGAATTTCAAGAGGTATGATTCAAAACAATAATAACCCCTCAGATCACGCACTAAAGGTAATCGAACAGGAACCAAAGTGCACACAAATTCACAGAGCTAACTTTGGTTCTGCAACATGTTCACTAATTCTATTTTGTTTAATTACAAGTGTGGTTTGTTCACACATTCACACTTTACCCAGTGGTTGCACCAAGCACTTGTAACACTTCAATAATTCAAGATGCTTGTATTCTAAAATGGCTGAAAGTTGGTGATGTTTTACACTCTCCCAAACTTAAAGAATAAAGTAAGCTAAGGGTAATCCTCTTGTCTCCCCCAATCATTTGTCAGATCATTAGTCCTACCACAATGTGACATTTAGACTATGTGTATACAGTCTAATACTGTAATACTTGATTTATGTGCCATTGCAAGGAATTTCTTCTATCTGTTAAAAACAATGTTATATTGTCTACACTTAAATTGAATCTATTCAAATTCCATGAGGTTGGTCTTGTTTATAAATAAAGAGAAACACAGCATGTCCCCTCTAATACATGGAAACTTTTTCAGTTCTTCATAGCAGTGACTCCTCCCACACTCAAATCCTGTGGCTGATGTGGTTCTACTACGTGTGGTCCCTTGCCTTAACCACCCCATATTATAAATCACTTTCCTATGCCATTGGTCAGGACTCTAATTGGGAAGTCTTAGATAAAGAGTTAGTGTTTGGCCAGACACAACGGAGCCACGGAGACCTGAGCCTGGATAATGTAACATGCTCATGCATTATCACATGTGCATACTTCCTTCCCCCACATTTTCTCTAAAAAAAAAAAAAAAAAAAAAAAAAAAAAAAAAAAAAAGTCTCCCTCCAACTAATATTATCCCCTCTACCAACCATGCAGCTAGTTTTCACCACACTCTCCTTCTACTCAGCAATTTATCTTTTTGGTTTGCAATAGTGTAGAGACTATACCTAATTAGCTAATCTCAATGCAAATATGTGCTCCTATATGACCCGTCTCTAATTGGTGTGTATCCCCATAAATTATAGCCATACTGCTTCAACCCAGTGTGACGTTGATCCAGAATGTGTGTTCATCAGGGTGTATGGCAGCACCTCATTAGGGTGGGTTCACAAAGGGTGCAACATGGGGATGCAGCAACACATATTGTACAGCGCATCCACTGTGAACACAAAATTGTGTCAGTTTGCACAACATTGCATGATTTCCGTTTAATATGTCACATCCTAATACATGAATAGAGCCAAGTTTTATTCTGGATTTTATTTAGGGTGGGAAGGGACAACCATAGTCACAGGCTTGCCCCCTCCCCCCCTCACTCCCAGGAAATTGGTTCAAATATTTCTTATTTCAGTGATGAAAGTACAGAACACAGCAATGCATTAATGATGAGTTCAACAACCTAGACAGGTACACTTCTACCCTTTTTGTTTCATAAAACTGCAATTCCTTCAAATCACAATCATCCAGGGTATTTGGAGATTCAATCATGATTTTCATTAGGTGAGAAAGACTAGTATCACTCAAACAGCAACTTTTATCAACTTCATCTTGAGAGAATTTTCTCTCTACAGAGGCAGTTGCCACTGGAATGGACAAGCTGAAGGCAGCAATTTTACTCAAGTTTGGAAACATGTTTTTCAGCATTTAGTTTGAAGTCAACTCTCAAGCTCTAAGGTCCATAACTTCTGTTGTTCCCCCTCCCCTCTTCTCCCACATCAAATCGCTGACTTCATACTTTTACCCCCAGCCCCCCCCCCCCCCCCCCCCTTGCCTTCTAAATGAAGGCTGCTATTCCTTCATTAGACATTGGGTCATCACATTCTGCACTGATGCATCTCATTTAATAATTACTGTATGTCTATTGGGCCATTTGGAATATTCTGGCATTAAAATTATTATGAGAAACAGAGATGGAAAGAAATATAGATAGACTAGAAAAAAAAGAAGTTCATATTCTTTTTTTAATTTTAATTTCTATTGGATTGATTTTTTTACCCATGAATGCTACAATTTAAACAATCCTTTACCAACTAAAATTAAAGACATCAATTATTGTACTCGCATATGATCAGTAAATTATTGGTGTTGAGCTGGAAAAGTATCATCTATTTATTATCTAACTTGTGTACTACATGGGTACAGTCTTGCTTGCTTTATTTTTTTCACAGATCAAACCAATGGATCTGCTACTATTGAAATGATGCACTTCTTCTTTTGCTTTGAGATGATCCTGGAGATTCTCAGGGCTCTAAACCATTAACTAATTAATTAGTTTTATGTGTTGGTTCATGTGAATGTGTGAGGACATTAATTAGTCATGATTTGTGTGAATAGTGTCTACTGTCACATGAAGAATACAGAAATTAAGCAAATCTATTTCTAGAACTTCCTGTTTATATTTTACATACCCTGTGATACTCACCCAGTGTTATTCGAGAACATGACAATCACTGCTTGATTGATTAATTGATTAATTAATGAAACATACAACACCTAGGTATGTAATTGTGTTCTATTTAGCTATGTAATACCAATTGGTAAGGTATGATAGCTAGTTTATATGAACTAGGCTTACCATATAGTCCGGCTTTACCCGGACATGTCCTCCTTTTTGGTCATTATATATCAGTCTGGGAGGATTTTTGAAATATCTGAAAATGTCCAGGATTCTGGTCTTCTTTTTGTTGAAAAATATTTGTTGCTGAAAAAGCTGCACTTTCCCCCCCCCCCCCCCCCCCCCCAAATACTCCAGCTTAGCAACACTTGTGCAGTGAAGTGGTCTGGAAAAGCACACACTGAAGTGAGCATGTTTATTTCTCTGTCCCCATGTCCTGTCATAGGTGGTGGGGGGATTGTGGTGGGTATTTAAAAAAATTTTTTCTCCCTATTCTGATCAATTATCCCAGACTGATTGCAGTGCGCTATCACATTATAAATCCTACCGACTTTCCTTCCTGCTGACTTCTTGATTTGATGATTCTATTTCAAAGTTCACAATGCCCAAACATAAGTGCAAGTCCACCCCAATACTGAAGACCAAATTTTTTGGTAGAATAGGAAAGGAATGAGAATCCCAGTGTTTAGACTGAGTATTTTTGTGAAATTGGTAACAATGCAATTAGTGCAGTAGAGTAAATTTTCATTTCACACAGTGAAGCATCATCAGGACTGCACATCTGTCATGTTGACTAAAGATCTTTAACCAGAGTGAGTGAAGGTGGAGTCTTTTTAATTCCAAATTATTGCTTTTCTTGCATTAATTGATGATATGAATATTTTATACTTTTACTGTAGTTGGGGTAGAGGGTTAAAGATTGAGCTAGGGCTAGGGCTAGGGCTAGGGCCTGTTTCTCTGCTATGGTGAATAAAAATGAGGGAGCCTGAGATTAGAAATGTTATTTTCTTTTTCCACATTAAATTTTATTAATGGTCTTCCACCACACACAAAAAATTCATTAGTAAAATATGATACCCCACCCCACCCCTCCCAAAGTGTCCTCTTTTTTTTTGAATCTGCAAATATGGTAGTCCTATATGAACTCACTTCACATTTTTGAACTCCACCAAATCCTGTGAGTGAGCAGATCCCTTGAGAGTAAAGGTTGTGACACCAGTTGGTGGGTGTCCATGAGGAATCACAGAGTCAAGCTGGAACACTGAATGAAGGGAGGAAGAAAATAATGTTCAGTTTTGTGAAAGGTATGGATCATCAAATCCATATGCATTTAACTAGATGAATATTGCATATACTATTGATGACACTGTACCAGTTTAGTCTATTTCTCTACCATACCGATGGACATGACATTAATCTGTATACGTCTGGCAAGACAACATTCAAAAGAATAGTTCAACACAATTAGATAGGAAAGTGTCAGTAGGGTAGGATGGAAGAAACCTGTTCAGCATTATCAAATCATTGCCGAGCACATGGAGGCATTGGTGCCTCACATGCTGCTAGAAGCATTAGATAAAATCAGAGAATAATTTTGGACTGAAATCTTATAAATTTCCCTTATGTGTGTCGTTTATTTATTTGTTTGTATGTTTGTGGCATATGGACTCCTTCAGTCCCTACTAAAAGACGCTAAAGCTTTGAATTCGCCATGAGTAGTGCTATGATAAAAAATAAAAAACCACCATTTGCAAACTCAAATTAAATGGTGTGTGCTAATTTAAAAAATAATGATTTCAATCTATCGAATTTGTTTATTATATATTTTTAATCTGAGCATTCCTGTTGGCATGGCCAGTTATTTTCTGAGCAAATGTGTTTGCAAGGCCAGTGCAGTTGGGAGGACCAGTGAGCTTATAAGCTATTGAAACACCAGAAAATGTAAAGAATTCTATTTAAATATACAAAAAATAAATAAACAGCACTACATAAACTTCCATTAAAATATGTTTACATATAATCAGTATGTGTATGTGAAGGGAGAGAGTCAGTCCAAGAAGGATATTAAAAAAAGAAAGGGAACACAAATCAAACTCGAAGGTAATAGTTCAGTTAGTAAATTTTGATAAGAATTTTTCTGGACATAGCTAGCAAACGCAACAAAAATAGATATTTCAGGCTGGCTAATGAGAAGCTGTATTGCAAAAACTAGAAGAAAAAAAAACAGCTAATGTTGCTGCTCTGGCACAGAATTTGTTTAGAAGAAAATTAAATTTTAAGAAATAAAAATATTTTGGTATTTGTTTTTCGAAATACATATTACCAGGTTTTCATGGGGGAATAGGTGGTATGTATTGGTGGCACAAACACAAGTTCATTCTCTGAGAACAGTGATTACAGAATACAAATCAACTAAGGAAAAAAGAATAGGAAGGACCTTGGTTTGGTTGTGCCAAATGATGAATTATTTGGCACTGAAAAGGGGAGGGCTAGGGCTAGGGCTAGGGCTAGGCCCTAGCCCACTTATATCCCAACTTAAAATTCTTTCATAAATAATTCCATTTACCCCTTTAAAACCTAACACTTACAGGGGAGGGGGGGATAAAATCTTAATTGGACGAACCAATTTTAATTTGACAACTCTTTGTGGCTGCATCAAGAGCTGCTACCACACCTCATCTCCACACAACCATCAATAGATCCTCTGATTAAAAGGCACAAAATGTTGTGCACCTTAATACCTATTGAATTTTGATTGAGATATAGAAAATTAAGGATCAATAACAAATTAGATGATCATTCCAATCTTGCAGGCTAAGCTGCAAATGGTCCTCTACTGAGATTAACTAATACTAAAAATGTGTAGTATACATGCAGTATTGCATTCCTGTTAATCCACTAACAAGTACCTTGTTTAATTTTCCAGTTTCTGGACTCCTTGATTTCTGGTGGCATTTTAAGTAAGTCGACAAGGAATAAACTCCCTGCTTGACAGTACAAACGCAGGTCAACCTCATCTGCCCCCACGTCCATCCCTTGCCCACTGCTAGAATCTTCCCCTTCTCCTCCGCTAGCTCCTCCTAAACTAACTGGTATGAGTGTGTATTCGTGAGTGTGTGCAGTGCATATGTATGCAAGTGTAAGTATGTGAGATTGTAGAAATGAATAAAACCTAAACAAGAGTCCATATAGATGTACATACAGTATATTATGATGTATGGTTTACACAAAGCACATACAGATGTATAACATGCACAACCAGATGAAGATTCGGGTATTTGCGGATTCTGACATGTTCCAAATATTTCCATAGTTGCCATGGCAATATTATCATGCCAATGCAAATGCCAGGATTATAACATGAGACACATCATAAATTTCTGCATCCATTAAGACTTTTGGTAGCAAGAAAATTAGCTATATTTCTTATAAGCTTTTACATAACCACTCCCATAGGAAGTTGTTTTGTTTGCCAAAAGCAAATTTAGGAACCAATCAGGCTGAAATTTGGCATATGGACTACAGTAACCAGGTAAGCATCATTGGCCATGTGGGTGTGGTTTTGCATAGCCACATCCACAGGATGTCATTTTGCCTACGAAAAGCTAATTAAAGGAAAGGACCTACCAGGCTAAAATTTGGCATGCTGTTTCCAAGTAACCGGGTGAGCAATATTGACCACATTTGGTTGTGTCAATGGGTGTAGTTTGGTCATAGCCACTTCCATAGGAAGTTGTTTTGGTCGCCAAAAGCTAAATAAAGGACCAACCAGGCTAGAATTTGGCATGCGGTTTCCAAGTAACCGGGTGAGCATTATTATAAACACATGGGTGTGGTTTTGTCATAGCCACACCTATAAGTAGTCATTTTGGCACGTGGTCTGTAAGTAACTGGTAAGCATTATTGACCACATGCAAGTGTGTCAATAAGTGTGGTTTGGTGGTAGCCACACCCACAGGAAGTATTTTTTGTCTGCCAAAAGCTAATTAAAGACCAGCCAGGCAGAAATTTGAGAGACTTCTATAATGTTTCATGTTGACATTGGCTGGGCAACGCCAGGTATATGCTGCTAGTAGATATTACAATGCACTAGCAGCATATACCCGGCGTTGCCCGGCCAATGTCTACATGATACATTATAGAAGCTACTCAAATTTTGGCCTGGTTGTCTTTAATTAGTATTTGGCAGCCAAAATAACTTCCTTTGGGTGCATGTGGCTATTACTAAACCACACCCATTGGCACACTCACATGTGGTTAATAATGCTCATCCAGTTATTTGGAGTCCATATGCCAAATTTCAACCTGATTGATCAAAAAATGAGTTTTTGGTAGACATGACTTTCTATGGGGGTGGCAATGACCAAACCATACCCATTGACATATGCACATGTGATTCATAATGCTCACACAGTTGCTTGGAAACCATATTCCAAATTTAACTTGGACCTTTGATTAGCTTTTAACAGCCAAAACAACTTCCAGTGGGTGTGGTTATGGCCAAACCACACCTATACATGGTTAATAATGCATACCCGGGTACTTGGAGACCACACACCAAATTTTGGCCTGGTTGGTCTCTGATTAATCTTTTCCAGCCAAAATAACTTCCTGTGGGTGTGGCTATGAAAAAACCCATACCTATTACCACGCCCATATGTGCTTAATAACGCTCACCCGGGTTCTTGGAGACCATATGCCAAATTTTGTTGTTTTTTTGGTCCAAGCGTCTGGCCGTGATGCTTAGACACACATATATACGTACATGCACACATACAAACAAAACAAAATATATATTTCATGGGTTCGTGGGCCAAGCGTTATTCAGAAGTTTTTTTTTTTTTTTTTTTTTTTTTTTTTTTTTTTTTTTTTTTTTTTTTTTTTTTTTTTACACTTTTTTGCTTCATTCACCGATGGGAAGGGCTACATATTTAGCCTTACACAGGGAAAGTTGGAGGTGTGGCCAGGTGGAACCCAGATAATGTTACTCTGATAGTGAAGTTGTATATACATACCAAGTTTTCAATCTGTAGCTCCAAGGGCTTTATTTTGTTTTGTTTTTTTTGGCATCTTCTTGTTACCATGGCAACCATTTTCAGAATTTTTTTTAGCCCACGTTTTAAGTTGGGTAAAAAGTTATCATCATGCCAAGTTTCAGAGAAATACACGAACAGGTTTGGCCAGAATGATGGTACAAACATACAGCAGACAGACAGACAGCAGACAGAAAAATGAACAAAGGAGACACATAGACAGAAAGACAAACAGACATACAGAGAGAGAGATAAACAGACAGACATAGAGAGATAGACAGTTAGACAGAGAGACAGCAGTAGACAGACGGAGAGACAGACAGACAAGGAGCAGACAGGCAGACAGTCATTGGCAGAGAGCAACAGACACATAGCCAGCCAGATAGACAAACAGACAGCCAGCCAGACAGAGATAGACAGCCAGCCAAACAGAGAGACAGACAAACAGACACATAGCCAGCCAGATAGAAAAACAGCCAGCCAGCCAGCCAGACATACAGAGAGACAGACAAACAGACACATAGCCAGCCAGATAGACAAACAGACAGCCAGCCAGATAGACAAACAGACAGCCAGCCAGACACACAGAGAGACAGACAAACAGCAAACAGACAGAGAGAGACACAAACAGAGACAGACAACAGCAGCAGACATTTAGAGACATACAGACAGAGACAGACAAGGAGCACACAAAAAGCAGTAGACGGACGGACAGCAGACAGACACACACACACACAGAGACAGACAGACAGATGAGGAGCAGACAGACAGATGAGGAGCAGACAAACAGCAGCAGACAGACGGACAGCAGAGAGACAGACAGACACAGATAGAGACAGACAAACAGACAGATACATAAACACACAGAGAGACAGACAAGAAGCAGACAGACAGACAATCGTTATGAACTAATACAAGCTCTCGTGTCCAACTATGAGAAGGGTTGACAAGTAGCTTGCTGAGCTAACTAAAGCATTTTAAGATTCTCATCAAAAAATAATAAGCACAGATATTTATACATGAAATTAAACAATAAAAAAATAAAAATAAAAAATGTACTACGAATATTATTCATTCATATCAAACAAAGGTTTAGCAATATAGTGTGTTATATTTTTTTTCAAAAACAGCCACAATTAATGGGGACTGATAGAACTAATTAAATATACTTCGCAGACAAAGTTGAAAGCAACTGGTATGACCATATGGCAGCATCAGAAGTTAGTTTACTCTGTGATTTCCTCCTTGCACTGAATCAGCTCAGGTATGGCGTTGTTCCTCATCACACTATTTATTGAATGTGGAAAAAGGCATTATCCTAATTGAATTAGGCATACTACCACTGTAATAATAATAATTTAAGGTTAAAAGTGATTCATATCCCACATTGCAAGTACAAGTTTATAATGTCAAAACATCTGATGACTGTGCAATGTTTGTCTCATATAATGTGTTAAAATATTCGCTCAATCAGAACACAAAATATGTTTCCAACTTGATAGCTGCAAACTGCCGCCTGAATGACTATCATAACCACTATACAGGCGAAAGTTCTGTGTGAAACATGCATGAACCTGTCACATACTTGTCCATCATGAACAGTTTATAAGTCAACATGAAACCTGAAGGGTAATATAAATGTGCCTATTTCCTTTGTTCTACATGAGCGTGAATGCCCACTGGAAAAGGTCAGACTCTTGTCAGATAAACTGAGCAGGCAGGGGGATTTTTTTCCACATCAAGCAAACATGAAACTGAGCAACTTGTTGCATAAACAATTAAACAATAGGATCCATATGCTAAGTAAATGCATGTTGCATTCATATGAACCATCTGAAGGATATAGGTCCATATGTTCTGTCAACTCAGCCAAAAGGAAAGATAAACAGAACCAGGAGCATATTCTGATCTTTGCAGGCATGAAGCTGTGAATATTATTAAAATAATGTTGTTTCTTGTTCTCACACCAATAATACCTCAAGAGAGCACTACAGGTGGACAAGAAAATGTGACATATAAGATAATATACTTGTGGGTTTGGACCGAAAGTACCAGTGTCTAGACCTTGAGTTAAAAAATAACACACTTTAAGATGTGTTCAACATATGAACCCAACCTGGCATTCCACTCCCCCTCTCAACTTTGTGATAAGTAAAATAAACAAATTAAAGATGAGGAAAATGATTAAAAAATTAAATGTACATTAGTTCCAGATGTTTTCGGCCAAAAATGTCTAAATTGCATTCCAGGTCAGCATAGTGGTTGATGCAGTGTATATACAGAACATCAGGAAGTAGAAGGGGAAATTTTGCTTCTCGCTTCTTTTTTTTTTAAATTGTAATGTTAAATAAACTCAGCTCTTACCGACCTGATCAAAGTGGAGATTATAGTTTACAAAAGTAGATGTTACCATGTGCTCTAAGAAACGCTCAGGATGACTGCTACACATGTACATACTACATACTCTGCATATAACAGCATGCTAAAAACAAGGATTACAACTAGAATGGACGCTTGATTTAGTTACATCTTTAATTATCACACATCTTGCATGCAATTGTAACCAATTTAATATGAAGCAAGACAATAGTGTCAAGATGAGTCAGGCTTAATTATTACTACAATCATGATTTTTTGGTCAGATTATTCCATTAAATTGTACTTGGGTCATTGGGATGGAAAAATTTTCGTGACACAATTGAAGTGTTGACATCAGATTGTACACATCATAGGCTTGATCAATAGTCATAACCCACACACCAAGTTTAATCATGAACTAACCTATACGACTAATTTAATAAAGAACAAATCCTTCAAATGACTTACCAACTTTAGCCATGATTTGGTTCTTAGGAACACTGACATCACCATGTGAGCTGGCAGCAGTTGTCTCCATGGTGGCAGTGCTCTCCCCTTCATCACCAACCTCACTAGTCACTTCCTTACCCTACACATCACCCACCCACACATGCATCATCATCACATATGCACACACACATCAGCACACACACACACACACACACACACACACACACACACACACACACACACACACACACACACACACACACACACACACACAGATCAACACACACACAGATCAACACACACATACACACAGATCAGCGCGCACACACACACAGATCAGCGCACACACACACACTACAGTTGATGGTTAACTAAAGTAGTCAGCTTTTATGCAGAGCAAAGTACCTATTCATTTGCATGCAGGTGGCAAAGAATGCATTGTGCGTTGAATCAGCTACCAAAAATTAATTTCATTAACTAACAATTTAAGCCTCATACTGGAGGTGTGTGTGTGTGTGTGTGTGTGTGTGTGTGTGTGTGTGTGTGTGTGTGTGTGTGTGTGTGTGTGTGTGTGTGTGTGTGTGTGTGTGGGAGCGGAATCTAGTCATACCTCCATGTGGTGCTCTACGGTAACAGTTCTATACCAGCTAACATGACTAGTACTAAGTGCCTCCATTCAGTATTCGTTCTGACCCAGTCAGTTGCTTTGTGAAGGCACTTTAGTAATAGCACTCTGTGTGGTTTTGCAAGACCTCAGTGTGTGTTTCAAACATTTATCAAACTTTGCACTAGAAGCTGGATTATGGCTAAGGCTAAGAATTGCTTGAGTAGAAAGTGTACATTGCAAGGCATAAGTGTCAGACCACTCGCTACAAAGGAGCGACAGTAATTGTTTAGCCTAAACTTTAATCCAGTCTGCCACTGTATGGCAGAGAGGGATCATCCTCCCGGATGGTTTTCTTTCAAGGTTCGAGGTATGTATTGGGATGACATTAATTGGGTTACAAAATAGAATATAGCACACAAAGAATCATTGGACATTTAATTATCAGCATCAAAGTGGAAACTAACTGTGATAAATCATGTTGCACTCCATCCTAATAATAACCTTTTGCTGTAGATTCCCTCCCTCTCCTTCGTCTTCTCCGCTTCTACTCTCCTTCTCATTGTCCTCTGAGTCTTCCTCCTGCTCTCCCCACCCACTGGCAACCTCAGTGGGCACACTGGACCTAAGTGAGATTAAGGGTTGGTGAGTGGAAGTGAAATGTTCATGAATGACACACAATATGGTGGTGATGATAGGGGCTACTTCCTCACAACCACTCCTCCAAACCACGCATCTAATGTAGACAAAATGGTTTTGGAAGGCATAGTTCAATGTCGCAGATTCTTACCAAATATCTTTGTATTTTTGTCCTATCACCACTCTTGAACCACATCAAAAAACAATATTGTGGTTTGGTAATTGGTAATTTTATGTGGTGATTGCAAGTGGTTTTTCTTGGAAACTTATGTGTTGACTGCCTGTGGTAATAACAAGCCGACACATGACAGATTGCGGTTCAATAATATCAGCACGCGTTGCTGTGGTATCAGAATCCTGTGATTGTGATTCAGGTCACCACTGAGGATGCACTTCCTGTTGTTAACACCTCACAATTAGAGAACAACAAACACAAGTGTTTCCACTAGCTCCAGCATGCACAGCAATAATGGTTCACCGCAAAATAGTTTGTAGGTACACATGACAGTATCTGGACCCTACATTTCAGGAGTACCACACACACACACAGCTGCATGAATAACCACATTTATGCCTGCACACAAACACAAAACACACACAAACGAATACAAATACACACATTAATACAATCATTTAAAACATTTCAATTGTTCTAATTATAAATCATTGTTTTCTTTCTAATTATTTCCCTCTTCCTTCATCTCCACTAACCACTCCTTTCCCACCTAACCTATACTTCCTCCAGCTCATTCTTTCCACAGCATTTCACCTTGTGCACAATTTTTGTCATTAATTCTTGTCATTAATTCAGTATGCTTCTTACAATATTTCAGGAATTCACAGGGTATCAATTGAGCATGCTCGATATGGGGAGAGGTTAAGGTCTGATATGATAGCAAACATGCCTGCTGATATTAACGAAGATAATCTCATTTTGAATGTCAACAGTTAACATGCAAAAACGACTTAAGACAAACTAAACTCTTGTCTTGAGTGACCGTTTTATAAATGAATAGTGCCTTGTTGTTGTTTTTTTTAATGTTTAGATCTACAAGAAGGTCAATGTTACACGTCCTAAATAGGTGTCTCATTTCACTAACACAGACAAACACAGACACTAACACAGACACACACAGTCTTAGTGCTGGCTATATACCACATCAGACCTGGTGGAGGACTTGTGGGTTTGGCATAGGGGAGAGAAAAGGACAAAGTTCATCTGGATGATTCTCACTGCCACATCTTCATAGAGAAGCCGCCTGGGCAGTTTAAAACCAACACACACAGTCTTCTCAAACTTGACATCCATGAATCTGAGAGAGAGAGAGAGTGGAACGAGAAGAAGCACTGCATCACTCTCAGGATGTTTGCATACACAAGGTTACTTTAATAGTCATGAAATTAAAGTACTACTCAGCTTCATGCTGCATTAAAGTTTATCAGGGAAATTATGCTTCTTCTATAGTTTACATGCCAGGCAGAGGAACATGTGAAAGCTAATAACAGGAGAGGAGTAAACACAGCCATACTGAATAATTAGAGTGTAGAGATCCTAATTTTTTTATCCTAAAATCAATCATATTTTCCCTTTAGAAAAAAAAGGCGGATTCGCCAGACAATTTTCAGCCGATGAAGATAAGTTACAGTTGGCTAGATTTATGATAGCATAATGTATCATCAATAATTATGTAGTATATACGAATCCATTAGCTATATAAATAATATAGCAGCATGTACAATGTATACAGTCTTGCCAGATGCTAGTAAAAACTTATCTTCACATCCCCACTGAAACTCAGCTTCATAATATTAACAGCTGAACAAAAAAGACATTAAATTTAGCAAGGGTGGAGGGGAATATAATCTCTCTATTCATCTAATCACATATGTATTGTAAATGAGTGATCAGTATCAGTGAGAAGAAAATGTCAATATAGCCACAAAAATTTATTCATTAGGAAGGAGCAATTAGTTCAAACCACTTCCCCCCCCCCCCCCCCCCCCAGCATGTTAAGTGGGTTCATCACATTACAGCATGTTACTATTTAAAATTGGTGAAAGTTGAAGTCACACATTGTTCTGAAAATCAGCCCATTTCATTGCATGTTATAAATTTTAGAGGCAATGTGATCATAGCATTTTGGTGACCTTGGGACTTTTCATGCATACAATTTTTCAGTACCATTTCTCCAAGTCTTGATCTACATTTAGTTCACACAATTTCCCTTCTATAATTTATTCTACTTCTCACACACAAAACAAAACATACCTTCAACACCAGGCTGCTCATCACACCTAACCCACCAGTGAGCTTTCTTATAGTTTTATCTATTGAACTAATTGACAATTTCTATTTATATGAACTAGGTATATTTCTGCTCAATGTTGGCATAGAAGTAGATAGCTCACTGCAGCATCTGAGGTTAAGCATACTGAGGAACTATAACTGACTAATGTCAGTTTTAGGATGTTTGTCTGTGCTTTCACGTTCGGTTGAATCCGTGCTAGCCACCTCCCTATACAGTGTTCTCAAATCCACGAGTTACTAGCACACCAGCAATATATACTCCATATACAGAGTGTAGCACATTTTAATTCCAAAGCCTATTATGGTTGGCTTTCTATGTGTACAAATGAATAAAAATAAATAAAGTTCACTGGGCCACATGGAACTACTTATTCTATTGATGGACTGGTTCATCATTGATAGTTGTAGGAGACTTAATGTGTACCTATTTAACTTGAATATTTATTACCTATATAATTACATTAATATTTGAAGACACTAGACACTCCAGTACATTACATTATTTAATTAACTATTTATATTACCGCCAATCTGAAGGGGAGGGGGGGGGGGTGGGGGAGGGAGAGATTCCCCCTCTTCTCCCCCCCCCCCAACCAAATAAAAACCCTGTAGTCCATTACATCTGCCATCCAATACCTGGGATCCTTAGCCACATTGCCCCACAGGCAGTAAGCCATTTGCCCTCCAGCCACCCGTCCTTCCACCATGATGTTGCTTCCATCTGGTCCCACATAATTCTTTGGGTCACTATTGACATAGGTCATAGTGCATCTGTCAAGTCGGGTTAACATTCCGGAGCTCATCCTGTGCACCATCTGCAATGTTACACAGCACAATGTCTTGTCTTTTCAAACTGTTTTGGTTGCTACATAGTGTTTTGTTAAAAACGTAATTATAAAGACTGGACCTGATTATATTTCTCAAGTTCCCCAGTGCTTGGGTCAGGCAGCCCATCACCATTCACAAGAAGATCAATATCCTCACCGATCTAGACCATAACAAGAACTGCAATTGAGGCATGCTAACACTTTGTCTCTATATTTCCCAAGTCTCATACCTCAGTGGGAGCCACAACTGGTTAATAATGTAATGTAGACATTACGAAATTAACACAATTCATTAATTTCTTAAAATGCCCAAATAAAAGTTTTGATGATTCCAGCCTGGTTGGGTTGCATTGAGCATATCCTTGTGAGAAACAGCTGGTATTCTGTGTGAGACATAACCTACCTTAAACAGATCTTCAAAGTCTTTCAGGACCACTTCAATGTCTGTGCTAGTTTGGTTCTCTTCACTCAGAGAGAGGAAAGTGTTCATAGCCTTCTCGTCAGAGGGGTGTGGCACTCCATTGCCAGTGAAATACATCCACTATTGTCATACATATAATACATGCACGTATATGTAGCATACAAATAAACATTTGACTATGGTATTGATGTAGACGATAATAGTAAAGTTACACATACTCATGTTATGAAACTGATTATCATGTTAGGAGTGCTACTACAAACAGATGGATAGATAGATAGAAAGACAGAAAATTATTAAAAAGTATATCTAAAGATAGGTATGATTGATAACCATCATCCTTGTTAATACTGCATAAGCGACCTTTACCAACCAATAGGAAATAGGCGGTGATGATAAATGATAGGCAATGCCAAAGTAAATTTTACTTGGATTGTGGTAACAGCACTATGCCAAGAGCCTATGCAAATTACAGTATAATGCAATGGGCAACAAACAGGTAGACAGACAAACAAACAGGCAGACAGACAAACAAACAGGCAGACAAACAAACAGGCAGACAGACAGACAGGCAGACAGACAGACAAACAGACTTGAATTTTTTCCAGTCGTTTCTCTTTCCACTCTTGAAGCTGTCCTCCTTTGTACTCTTGTTCTTCATTCAATCTCTCTGTGATTTTGGCAAACTTCTTTTTCTCCTCTACCCTCCGCCTCTTTCTTTCCTCCATGGCCAGACGTCTCTTCTCTTCTCTCTCCTTCTCTAGCTCAGCTAATCTAAGCTGCTCTTCTAAAAATTACAGGGATTTCATATGATACTTCTGACAACCTGGTGACATGATATAGGGAAAACTAGTAATACTATTTCGGCCTTGGTTAATACGGATTTGTAAATTAGGCAGGTCAAGCAGGTTGAGTGTAACTGCATACATGGTAACAGATAATTAGCAGTGCATACCACACCTGGGCCAATGTAACATGAAATATTATAGAAGCCATTCAAAACACCATTTCTACACATTGTACGTCATTCAACTAAAAGCAGCTCATAAGTAGGCATGCAGCATTCCCATTGATTTTTCAGAAGGTAAGATATTTTTTGGAGGGATGATGTCATGCTGTAAGGTAGACCGTCAACAATCGCATTCATAAGTTTGGAAATCACTTGGATTATTATTTTGTTGTTGTTACTATTTAAATAGTAGCGATGAACAAAGTTAGCATAAACAAAGTTAGCATAAACAAAGTTAGCATAAACAAAGGGGAAAATAGGGGGAAAGAAGACACGAAATGACATCACACTGCTCGAAATACTGAAACTGAGTAACACTATTAAGAGCACCTAGCAGTAGATGCACCCCTCCTCTTAAACAGTGCCACTTCGACATGGTAAATGGGACATATGATTGCAGTAACCAAAAGTACTCACATAGCAACATTCATTAGAACTGAGGATCTTCTAAAATTAGTTCCTGGCCAAACCCAATTATATTAAGCACCCCCCCCCCCCCCAGCTATATTATCCTCACAGCAATCAAGAAAAATAAATTTAATCAAAATACATAATAATTTATGACAGATGACATTAATTACCAAAACATTACACCTTTCATTGACTGCTATAAATTCATTAGCTATAGTATGTAAGGATTGCTATGTTATCAGTTTTATCTTCATGAACATGTAGAAGCATAATATTATTAGGGAATGTTTCTACAATTGTAGATCTTAAAAATATTTGAATCACCTATCATGGAAGACAGATGCGTTCATTAGTAGCAGAAGTAACAGGGTAATGTAGCTGTACTGTGTATGTAGCCGTAATACTATCGTGCTAGAAGCACTCTGAATTCAATAATTATGCTGGTGTAAACTATTCATTCCTGGTAGCACGTGGCTATGATGGTGGTAGTGTTATTGGGTCAGCCATTGCTGGGGAACAAGCAAAAGTAAATGTGTTATACCAAACTCATAGTGCATCTCATAGGTTGATCTGTTGACCTTCTATGCAACCCTTTCTGAAGTGATGAAATCAATTCATATATGCCTACTGCCAATAAACCCCCCCTCCCCCCATTCTCATAAATAGAATAACATATGGTCAGTCTGAGAAAGGGTGCTCCCCTGTGCCTCTCTGCTATAATACCAGGAGGGAGGGGCAAGTGGTATAAGCTACCTTCCTCTTTCGCTTTTCTTTCCAATTCTTCTCTTCTCCTCTTTTCTTTCAGGGCTTTCTTCTTGGGAGGCTAATACAGTAACATTTAACCATAAATTATTTTTCCTGAATAGCTCAGTTGACAACCTTACCATTTTCTTCTTTGGAGGCTTCTTTGGAGGCTAATAAAGCAACATTTAATTATAAATTATTTTCTCAGAACTTAGTGAAATCCTTACCATAGTGAAATCCTTACCATTGTGCAATGCCCGAAGAAAAAAAACCCAACCTAAGACTCCCTTATTCAAGCACACCTTAGAATAGTTTCCATAGAAACAGGGGGAGGGGGTTGATTTAATTTTTGATGGATTTCGTTTAGTTGTTCGTATTTCTTACCACGTGGAGGTATGGGTTATCGTCTAGGGCAAACTATCCCTCTTTGCTTCCGGGACCGTTCGGTATTACTGAAATCTACCTGGAAGAGTAAGATTCAGAACTTGCAGAATTTTTTTTTCAGGGAAAAAGGATACCTAACATTTTATGGAACTCAAAAGGCAGCTGGTTTTCACAGGTGTGCTTCAATTCAAAATATTTCAAAATCAACTCTCACCTCAACTAAATCAGCAATTCAACCTCCCCATGCAGATTCTGAATCACAAGCTGGTCTTTTTGACTACCCAGAATTTTCTACAGCTGCTGGGTTTGCGATGGAAACCCAAAAATGCATCCAAAGGGGTAGACTATTAGTAGAAGAAATAATCAGCAGAGTTCATGATCCTAACCTATCCATAATTGACAAGATGGATTTACTTTCGGATGAATTATGCCGTGTTGGAGACTTGTCTGAATGTATCAGGCAAGTTCATCCTGATCAAAATATCGCGAAAGCAGCTGAAGACGCTTGCCTGACTGTGAACACCTATGTAGCTGAGCTCAACACTTGTGTGGATCTTTTCATGGCACTGGATGACTTCATGAAAGATGACAAGTTTCGGAGGCTTGACCGAGTCACTCAGAAGACTGCAGAAATCTTCATGCATGATTTCAAGATTAGTGGTATCCATTTGAAGGAATCATTGCGAAAGAACGTGGTGGAGCTGAATAAGGAATTATTGGAGGTTGGGTACCAGTATGTGCTCAATGCCTCAGGACCTTCTCTAGTGAAGAAAGATTTATGCTTACCAGATTTTGGAGAATATTTCAATGAGCATGATGGATACTATTGTGTTGACCATGTACCATATCACAGTTCTAACATAGTGCTTCGAAAGCAGGCATATCTGTCCTACTACGGTCAAGATCAAGAAAAGATGGAAGTCTTCGAGGAATTGATGTGCAAGCGACAGAAGCTGGCAAGCTTAGTGGGCTATCCAAGCTTCTCCCACCGTGTCCTGGAAATGTCAATGGCTGAGAATCCAGAGAGGGTTATCAAATTCCTCGAATGTCTAAGCAAGAAGATCTTACCACTGGCGAAGGAGGACATGAAACGACTTAAGAATTACGCTGACTCAGATGACATTGGTCCCTGGGACATTCCAAGGCTGATGTCCATTGCCCACAAAACTTGTCTTGATCACCCACAAGGTCTGACCTCGCTAAAAAACTGGTTCCATGTGGACACTTGCATTGGTGGCCTTGGCAACCTGTTTAAATCTCTCTTTGGTGTTAAATTAGAAGTGAGTCCAGTAAAGAGAGGAGAGGTGTGGCATTCAAGTGTTTATAAGTTTCGCTTCGTTGATGAGAATGGTAGCTTGCTTGGGTGCACATATGGTGATCTTTTTGATCGCAATAACAAACTCGCTTCAGATTGCCACTTCACCATCAGGGGTGGGAGGGAACTTCAGATTTCCTTCCCAGACAAGACGAGCGCATCTGCTTCTGCAGGATGTTATGGTTATCAGATGCCCATCATCACTCTTTGTTGCAGCATTGAAGAGCCCGCAGATGATACAAAACCATGTCTACTCTCACAGCACTCTGTTGAGACTTTATTTCATGAAATGGGCCATGCACTGCACTCCATGCTGGGACGAGCCAGGTACCAGAATGTGACAGGTACCAGGTGTTGTACAGATTTTGCTGAAGTGCCATCAATTATGATGGAATTCTTTCTTTACGATGAACGTGTTCTTTCATCATTTGCCAGGCATCATGAGTCTGGTGAACAATTGCCCCCATCTCTCCTGAAAGCATTTCAATTATCAGCCCACTTCTTCCCTGCATTTGATACGCAAATTCAAATTTTCAATGCCTTTCTGGATCAGCAATTTCACTCTCTTCATTCAACTGAGTTTCCAACCTACCATAATGGTTGGAGTTCACAGGTTTACAAAGAGACAGCAAATAAATTTTCTCCCTTGGGGTACACTCCAAACACCTCAAACTACCTACACTTCCCACATCTGTGCACTTACGGAGGTCGCTACTATTCTTATCTCTGGTCCCGAGCTGTGGCTTCATTAATATGGAAGTCCAGTTTCCAGAGTGATCCTTTTTCGAGAGAAAGTGGAGAGAGACTTCGAGCGATGCTTAGTCATGGTGGAAGTGTAAATCCTCATGTGCTGGTTAGCGATATGCTGGGATTTGAGCCAAGTGTGGAAGAACTTGTTGATGCTCTTTATATGGAAATTTTGAAGCAGAGGGGGAAAGTACAAGAATTTACCAATACCAATTAATGTTTGGGCTGAGCTTTCATGTTTATCATTATTTATTTTCTAAAATTAAAAAAAAAGGATCATTATGTGTACACTAAGATTGAGGAGACAGACAATAAACAACACTAATGTTGACAGAATTACCAAGTGTTTAGGGATGTGGATAAATCCTGCATGTGACATAACTTTAGCATAGTTGTGTCTTGTCCAGGTTGGAAGTAGCTTTGTGTGTAGTCTTCTCGAGGCTGGACTGAGTTTGATACGTTTTTGCCTCGTATCTTGGCATCGGGTCCCTGCAATAACGTGTCCAATAACAACAAAGAGTTATAATATCTAGAGGTTGATTCCTATCAACAGATAGCACATGTCAAGTTATATACGGAGCACACAAAGGGATGATCTAAACGTAGTGATTGTATACAAATACAAGCAGGCGGTAGCTCCTCCACAGATTGGTGCAAATATGGAATTTCAAAATGGTTATTGTTTTCAGTTTGAGAACAGGTAAATACATTAGTTCAAGCTCCTATCACAGTATTTGTGGGCAGTTGATTAACATTCAGAAGGAACAGTATGTACATGTGCAATAATTTCTAGGAGACCAGTCCATTGCCTATGGGAATATAACTTGTCCATCTTCATAATACTAGATACATGCTTCTCATTAAAGGTAAACTGAAATAGGGGGGAGGGGAGGAAGAAGAAAAATATCTTTTTCTTCGTGCATAGCCTCTAGTATAAAAAATTTTTTTTTAAATATTGGTCCACTATTCATGAAGATGTAGCATCCTTAGTTTATTTCATGTAGGGGGTGCAACTTTATAATGATGCCACAAGGGGGACAGCAGCTGCAGTTACTCATAAAAGCCATACACAACTTCAATTGTTCAGTCAAGAGGCATGGATTCTGACAGTGAGGTCAGGAGTGGAGGCAGTTTATTGGCATCTAGCAGAGATAGCAACTGGGAATAAAGCTGAGGAATAGCTACAGGAGAGAATGAAGAGGTCGCTTTGCAGAGTGGAATACTTTCCCATAAGTTAGATTCAATTGATACTGAACTTTCTTCAGCTTCATCCAGCTCTGTTCAGGCACAGAAATGAGGATCAAAAACTTAATGAGTTGTTATGGTAAAAATCTAGCTGTTACCAAAATATAAACAGCTGCTAGCTTTGGCCACTTTGGTGTGGAGCAAGATAATACCTAGCTTATACAGCTAAGCATGTAGTTGTTCTTTTCACACTTGATCATTTATAGCTACCAACTGTCCTAATAATTAATGCCCTATACTGTAGTAGATATAAATGTTATAACAAAGTGTAAAAAAAAGTGAAAAGAACAATTGTGCATTTGGCTATATAGCTAGCTAGGCACTGTATTATCTAGCATCACACCAACAGCTAGATTTCTTTTTTACTATGACAGCTCAGAGCTGGATGAAACCAATTAGGAATCAGTGTCATTTGGCTCCCAACCTCACAGTCAAAATCCATGCCTCCTGACTGAACAATTGTTGAAGTAGCTGTATGGCTTTCAGTGAGTAACTGCAGCTGCTGTCCCCCTTGTGATACCATTGAAGATACATCCCCACAGGAAGTAAATTAAGGATGCTTCATGAATATTGGACCTAAAATTTCTAAACTATTTTTTGTAATAAAAGCTTATGCATCAAGGATAAGATAATACAAAAAAAGAGGGGGAAAAAAGCACAATAATTTGTTCCCCCACTCCCATGTCATCCAGTTCCCTTTAAATAGCGAATGCTGTCCTACAATAGAAATTGCAAAGGAGTCTAACAAATTAATAATGGACATACTACCTTTATATGTATACTAATCATACAGTCAAAGGAAATGATCATCCTGCCCCTGCCCCAACCCTGACTGCATCAAGTATACAATATGATGTGTGTGTGTGTGTGTGTGTGTGTGTGTGTGTGTGTGTGTGTGTGTGTGTGTGTGTGTGTGTGTGTGTGTGTGTGTGTGTGTGTGTGTGTGTGTGGTGAGAGAGATAGCGGATAAAGCTCCAATAAGTGATAGAGAATAAAATAGAGAATTATGATACTTTTTCCTGAGGTAGCGTTGCAATGTACTGCTAGGATAAAATAACACGAACATTAAAAAACAACATAATACTACACAGTTCAGAGGAGATAGCAATCACAAAATTTGTTAACTAACATTTCCTCCCGTTGTTGTACTCTTATTTTTGTGTCTTTATGCACACAAATTCTCCTCAGGCATGCAGCATTGTACTTTATATAAGCCAAAGCACATGAGAATGAAATGTGGATGATATCATTATCTATGACCTTTAGATGCTGGTAACCCCTTTGACTTTCACACTACAGTGCACTTAAACTGCACTAGGCTAGTAGAAAAAATGTAAGGAGGATCCTATGAGGTGAATAATCAAGGCAGTGGTACCACTTAATTACCAACTCTTTTAGCACAGGTGCAATTGAACTAAACCACTGAGTGTAATTATGCAAAGTACCCGATTGAGGCATTCTTTGGTCGTCGGTTCATGAGCTTCTGTGTGCAAGGAGAGACAAGAGCATCAGTAGGACTGCTAAAGTAACTTCTGCAATAACAAAAATGAACACACACACACAAAAGGATTAGAAAAGGAAACAAAAAATGGAAGTTAAAGCTATGAAAACAATATAATGAAACATATTGGCTTGACATATTTCAATGCCACTTCTGCTTAGAAGCTGAACCTTGGCAGTGTTTAAAAGGGAATCCAGAGGTGAATATTTTCTGCTACAATTCCATGGGTATTTATTGTTAATTAAATGGAACACTCCTCACATTGCATGCACTAAATAGAGAACGCCCCCTGAACAATAAACACCTGGATGCATCTAAATAGGGACCACCCATTTTTATGCATTCAATGGTAGATACAATATACAACAAGCCAAATGAGTTGTCTGTTTTGTTAAGATTGTAACTAGATACGTGTTTCATTTCCCTCCTTTCAGTTTCCTACCTTAGAGACACAATAATGTGGCCATTATCCTACTCCATAGCTCTTTAGAACAAGGGATTGTGATTACTAGAGTGTTCTGTGGAACCATGTAATAGTCCTAATTAATATTCTGTGCATGCGCTGCTGTGTTCATATTGCTTGCTATTACGATATTCCCTCTATATCGCTTCTTACTGAGAAAAAAAATTGTTAAAAAGGGATGTATAATAGCACATTAAAAAAAAAATTTTTTTTTGTGAGCATGCGTTGATCGTACAATATTTCTTGGAATTTGAGGGATGAGACAGACAGGAACACGGACAATAAATAAGATGCTACTGGGGTGAAAGGGGGGGGGGGGGACCAAGTCGTGGATTAAGGCAGTTTAGATGAAATACTTGATGCAACACTGCAAATCACAAAAATTTGCTAATGTCGTTCCTCTCTCTCAATACAGTCCAGTAAAACATGCACCATGCATCCTTGTCTAGCGCTAGCATGCCAGGTTAGCGTGATTTAGCATAGCGCTAGCATGCTCAGGTTCTTAATCCGTCGGGATGAGTAAATACTGACTACTTGAAGCTATTTAATCCCTTGATAATATTTGGTTCTTTTCAATTTACTATATTTTTTAAAGTTTTATTTCCTTTCGCTAATTTCGATTTGTAATTTGTGTGACTTTTGCCATATTCTATAACTGATCCTTTAAATCCTTGGGATGCATACTGACTACTAGAAGGACACGCTTTATAATAATGTTTTTCTTCTTCCTTTTTTAGCCTTTTCATTTGTTCTTAGATTCATTTCCTGTTGCTAATTTCAGTTTGTACTTGACTTTTGTCAGGGAGAGGTGGAAGGGCTTATTCTATATCTGATCCTGAATGGGTGTGACTACACAAATCTAGTTTGGCGTATCCAGATATCCAGATCCTTTTGGCACTGAGGGAAAGGGTCTGGGGACAAGGCAATATCAAAGCTGTTCTGCTGGAATGCGGAAGTGGCTATTAATAATATTCCCTAGATTCAAAATTGTGGTTAATCTCTACACTTAATTGACGCCACCAGAACAACTTTGGTACAGCCATATCCCTGAGACCCTTCCCAGTGTAACAATTCAGTAAATGGTTGGGCTACGCCAGACTAACACAAACCCAGACTCCAACTGAATGAGACCAAGTATTTTTGTAAATGAATTATTTCATAGAAAAAAAAAAATAATTTGTTTGCTTGGGCCATAAACTAGCATGTACTTGCATTACACTTGATCTGAATCCTCACTCTTATCAAGAAAAAAAGGATAACAATGTTACAATTGTGCTGCACAACATTTGTCTCTGAATGGTTATAAAATATTGTGACTAGATACACACCTCTGCTTCATTGGTCTCTTGAATTCATTTTTGGGTGTCGGTCCCTCCCCCACCTTCTGCTGGGCTGTAATGGACACTGTCTTTTCGGATTCAGGTGTCGTGGACATTCTCAAAACTCACTGACTCGCTCTACCAGGTAACGCGGAACCAGAATTTTGGATTCAAACAGTCTTGTAAACAGAACTGATTGGTAGATAGTACCCCTTTGATCACACGTGCAGTGCCGACAGCCACGCCCAGGAACCATAGTTTTATTTTTGTATTTTAATTTTCTCTGTCATCCAATTCCAGGAAAGAAGCCGTGTGCCAGCGCTTTGGTCACTTTTCTTTTTTTCTCAGAAACAAGAGATTCCAGGAGTAAGATAATTTTCCAAGAAAACTATGTCAACGTAGCAGTCTAGCATAAAAGTCCACATTAACACACATTTTTAAAATTTCCTCGTTCTTTTTTTTGGTGTGAACTCCGCGCATTAGCTTAGGTTGGTTGGCGATGAAAGTGTTGGTGTTTGAAAACGAGTTTTGGACACCACGCATTGAAGTGTTGTAAGTTTGTACAGCATTGCAATAACATCTTTTCTCTCTGGTTTTACACAAGTAAAAAATGTTGATTATGGGTAAGCTTAGTGTGGTAAACTTGAATGTATCATGAAATTTTATAGAGTGAAGGTGTCCATCCATCATTATTGGTTTAATTAATGAAGGATCATATTCATTAAGCATCCTTTATTAGAAGTGATTAGGTTGATATAAGTTTTAACATCAATTACTAATAATGTGGTTTAATTTTTAATTGGTTAAATATCAGACAATTAATATCTTCACATAAAGAGTAAGAAATGTTTGTTATGATTTATCAGATATGAACACAGAAATTAGATTATTTGACAAATTATACCTGGATAGTGATACAATCAAATTATAATTAAAATATGAGAGGGAAGAGTTTAGTCATGAAATTAAGACAAGAATAAATAAGCTGTATGAAATCTTCTGAGTAAGACATGAAAAGAAGAAGAAGAGATGCACAGGTAAATAGAGGCATATATAATTATACTGTTGCTGTTTGGGATTTAAAAAAAAAGAAATAAAGTATCTTGTCTTTTATTCTTCAGAAAGAAACAGCTTGCCAAGTCTTTTGCTAAATCGATAAGTCAGTCTTCCCCCAACTTGATTTAGGATGTCCCTCTTGTAGTAATAGCGAAGGGCTCGGGCAACCTTGTCATAGGTCATGTGGGGACGGTTTCTGTGCTTGCCCCAAAGGGCAGCAAAGGCATTAGCATCGTGGAATCGAAACAGACCCTCTTTCTTGTTTTCCCAGTTCACCATGTTGTGGTAGACAGGCTTTTTTAGAACGCTGAGTGTGAACTCCCACAGCTGAGCTGACGTTGGGATATCTATAGTGAAAAGAGAACAGGGATTGTGAATAAGGAATGCAAAAGATTGTGATGTCTACAGTTTTAAATTAAAGGTTAATTTGTATATAGTACAAGAGCTCCTACTTATAGGCCCATTGGGTGCATGCTTAATCTAGTGTTATCAACAAAAAAAACAACTACTTCCTTTGATTCTTAGCAAATAATATTTACACGACCTTTGAGTTGATGTTTCACAATTTTAATATTATTGGTCTACACAGACTATATGTTGTATCATTTAATAATGGTTACCTTTTATGTGTTCAGCATCAACTTCTATTGTAGGCTTGACTTTCTTTGGTTTGCGAGAGGCTATATAAATATAAATAAATATATTGTAAGCACAGAATCCAAATATATCAAATATACACTAATTGGTCTTGAGATAATGCTCACTTTTTATCTTCTGGGGTGGTATAAATGGAGGGGGAGGAGTTGGAGGGAGTGTCCCATAATTCGTGTGCTGCGCCATCATATGTTGAAGATATATAGCATTCTGCTCGTCCATCATTGACGTTGGGCTTCCTTGATGATAGTTTTGAGGGTAACAATAATCTGGAGGTGGCATCATGTCTGGTTCCATAAGCATAGGGTACTGATCAACGATGTTGATGGATACCTCACTTTCTGTAACCTGGTTATGGTTCGGATATTGAACTTGTGACTGCTCATTCTGGTCAATAATAGTGTCAAAGTTTGGTAGTCCACTCTCTTGCCATGGTGAAGACATGTCTGAATGCGTAGAGAACTCACTGGGGACACTTGGTGGTATCAGACATCCATTGTCGACATTGTAAGGGATCGAAGTATTTGTAGGAAGATGGGGAGGGTGGAGGGTGTTTACAGAATTTTCTGAGTTGCTGTATGGAGAGTATTGACTAGTTTCAGTTGAGATGGAAGGACTGCCGTATGAAGAGCAGGAGAGAGGACTGGAAGAGTCATAAGGTGGGGAGTAAGGAGATCTGTAGTCTGAGAGAGAAAGGGACAAGGGAAATATAATTAAACATGTTCTGTTTTGAGATGAAACATAATATAATTCCAATAGGCTGTATAGCCAACCAGTGAGTATTCTGATTGATTCAAGCCACACAAAAAACAAAAAAAAAAACAACAAAAAAGCACAGTGTAATTAGATTCAATATATCATGACAAAGGCTCCAAGAGAAAAAAGGTGTCCCGGATAATTACAGTGTTAAGTACTTACAATCATCACAAGGAGAGCAAGGAGACATGCTGAAAGGACTTGCATCAGAGTACGAAGGAGGAGAGAGGGTTTGATAATTATGCTGCTCCAGAGATAGAGTTTCATTGTGGAAGTACTCAATTTCTCCTTGGTAATTGCTGCCTATAATGGAAGAGTAAAAAAAAACGAGAAAAAAACATGATGTAATTCATGAATAATTTATGTATGTAACATTAAGGATTGAAATACTTTATATAATTATTTAAATACTCATTCCTTTTGTCTTTCATCATTTCTTGGACACCAGCATTTCAAAGGATTTTTGTTATGGTGTTGCATAAGTATTTGGCACTTCACATCATAGGAAGCCAGCAAATGACCGATTTCTCGGAAAAGCCTCAGAAGCCAGCCAACAACCAAATTTCTTAGAAAAAGACTCAGAAGCCAGCCAACAACCAAGTTTCTTGGAAAAAGACTCAGAAGCCAGCTAACCATCCAACTTTTCTTGGAAAAGCCTCAGAAGCCAGCAAATTCACAGTTTCTTGGAAAAGCCTTAGAAAATCACCACAACAAGCCTTGGGAATACTTGGGTATCCACATGTATCTATTCAAGTTAATCTTCCTTATTTTTTTTTTTGGCTGATTTTTTTAAAGTTTATTATATTTTATAGAATACAACAGTAAATCTTTGGTAGTTTAAACTGTGTACAATTAACCTAATATCCAATAGCAAATGAGCTTTAATAAATGTGTAATCCATAATTAGTGATGAGAGGGGCTATTGGATAGCTGTTGATATTCAACATACCAATGTTTGAAAACATTTATCTCTTAAACCTATTCGGGTCAGAATGGGCCGACTTTCATAGCAATCTTTCTTACTAATATTTCAATTAAGAGTAAAAATTTTTTTTTGGTTTATCTACATTTATTTCGATGACATTTCCTCTTCAGTATTTTAAAATTAATTAATTTATTTATTCTAATTAAAACAATTTTTTTTTATTATTTATTATAATAAACTAAATATATGAACATTAAATATTGTATTAAATGTAATTTTTTTAAAGTTTTAATATATATTTTTGATATTTTATTTAATGTAACAAATTTATTTTCCAATGACTATAGTAATAAAATTATATGGTTAAAATTAGCATAAATGATACTTACCGTCTTGTGAATATGAAGGACTATTATTTGGTGACGGAAATATTGACCCTTCTTCCTGTGAAGAGGAAAGAGAAAGACATCATTGTTACTACTGAGAGGTATATTTTATCTTTATTAATGTAAATTATGTTCATAACAAATAGACTCAACTACAACAAGTATTGATGAAAGTTGGACTTACTTTATAGGCACATGGGTGTCTGCAGCCAACTACAGCTGTTAAGTCCCCATTTTGCATAAGGTGTTCTCTTTCGTTGAGCAAGAGAAGTCCCTCTGGGTGGTTCATAGTCATTGTCGCTGCCATGATGAGTGTAAGCGAATTATTAATATCTTAAAGAAGGTGAACCTTCGATATACTGGATGAGCAGATTTATTTATTTTTTAGTAACGATTTTCGATCAATCTGTAACATGAGTGAATATCATGTTGTCAATTTAATGAATTATATATTGAAATACATTAAAGGAGAAACCATTTCAATATGTATTTATCTTGACATCCTACTTTATAATATAATAATAGTTCAAATGATGTATTTAGAGGGTTAAAATATCTAGCCTCCAGAAAGGATAAATGAAAAGGCAATGCTGAATTATGCATGAGGTATCATTGGACATATCAGTGCTGTTTCTTTTACCATGACAAAGTTAAACATTATAGGCAACCACTAAAGCATGCAGAGTGCAACAGTTTACTTGCCTGGCCTCTTTTCCTTCTGGGGTGGCTGCAATAGTGAGTTGAGAGCGATAGACGCCTACTTGGACTTCAGACTGGTATCTCCACCTTTTTCTTGTAACTGGCTAGTGGTCGGTACTCCGAAATGTGAAGTTTCCCAGAAATGAGTCGTATTATATACACTTCCTCGAAGTTGGTGAAAGTGTACACCCACGTGTCTAAATTGTTTTTCTGAGAATCTGACCACATGCGGTAGAGAGGTCGAATGCCAGACAATTAACACGAAGCCCTACTTGGCTGGCTGGTTGGCGTATGGGATTGTATTTTTTACCAGTCTCTGCCGCTCATGAGGATGTAGATTTGTTGATCAACCTCTGACCTTAACGTATTGCTGGAGTAATGAATGCTTGGACAGGGCTGTGGCTGGATGGGCTTGCTGGGTGAACAAATCTACTGAACTTAAACTGGCAGTATGTGTGTGTGTGTGGCAGGGATCATAAGTCTGCCACTGCTGCTTCTCTTAGCTGATGGATGGGAGACATGGCTGCTCTTAACTGGCCATGGATAATGATTTTTTTTTCTTAAAAGAAAATTGTTTTTAATTAATTAATTTAACAAACAAACAAACAAAAAAACAAACAAATTAGAAAGTTACCATACTGATGTGGATAACACCCTCCCCCCCCCCCCCCCCCCCACTTCTGAAAGATATTTTACATGGTCAGAGACAACAGAGACCTCTTAATATAATTTTAGATCTGTTGTTTGCTATCTCATCCCAGATGCTTGGGCCTACAAGGGCAAAAAGAAGAAAGAAAAAGAGCTGGAAGTGGTTTGTGCACAGTTTTGCTGACATGTGTTTACATAATTGTGGTTTGGAGTAAGTGGAGTGGTTTACTCAGGCATGGAAAATAGACATACAGGAAGGGGGGGGGGGGGGGATAGGGTTTTAATCCGATCTTTATCAAACTTCCTTATAACCACCCCAGGGTAACCTCATCTAAACCTTAAATTTGAGCCCTTTAGGCCTAATCATCTGGGAGGAGTTAGCAAACAAACCAATCTCCACCTAACTTCCTTATAACACCCCCATTGTGTCCTCCGGCAAATCATGAAAATTTGAGCCATTTAAGCCAAATTGTCTGTGAGTAGTTACTGACAAACAAACAAGCAAATGAATTCAGAATTATATTAAGATGTTTAAGAAATGAACATACAAGTATAGTTATTGGATATTATTTTACATAAATATATTCAATAGCATCCTTTAACCCTATCATCTGCTGTCCTATGTATGGCAGTCAAAATAGGAAGAAGAAGAAAATAAATAAATGGCTCCAGGCTCAATATTAATGAAATGGCAGGATCATTGCACTGTTGCTGGTTTTCTTTCCCTTCTTTCTAATAAATTTGAGGGTTGGTTAAACGTTTCAGAGTGATATTCAGTGTCAGAGGTGTCTGGTATGGTAGATTTTTATTCAGCAAAGGGTCATCTAACTCTACTTCTACATTACATAATCCTTTCATAACATCCCCCCCCCCCTACACACACACAACCACCACACCTCACTTTCTCTTGCTGCACAGGAGTAATTTACCCTGATACTCCAGTTTATACTAGTTAGAAAGATATTCATTCTATTCAAGGGATATCAAAAAACTATATCCCTCACAAAGACGGTGAGTACATTCTCCAATGATCATTACTATAAGCAATAGAGAAAAAGAATAACAAAACATTAATGGTAAAATTCATATTTCCACCAAACTCAACTCTGTGTGAGCTATGACAGGGCCTAACCCAGGAGTAAGGCTTGGGGTGCAGGGCTCTAATCAGTTGAATGAATATTAGCACTCACAAAAAATAAACATGTGGACATAGACTTCTTGGCACTACTGCATACTAATTTAAAGCATTTTATGATTATTGAATTTCAGTGCTAGGAGGCTGCAAGCATGAGGGAGTATAAACTATGGACCAACCATATTATTTGAGCTGCAAGCATGAGGGAGTATAAACTATGGACCAACCATATTATTTGAGCTGCAAGCATGAGGGAGTATAAACTATGGACCAACCATATTATTTGAGCTGCAAGCATGAGGGAGTATAAACTATGGACCAAACATATTATTTGAGCTGCAAGCATGAGGGAGTATAAACTATGGACCAACCGTATTATTTGAGCTGCAAGCATGAGGGAGTATAAACTATGGACCAACCGTATTATTTGAGCTGCAAGCATGAGGGAGTATAAACTATGGACCAACCATTATTTGAGCTGCACAAGAGCCCATACTTGATACTGCCCTGCTGCTGAAATTCCCAATATATACGCAAATTATGCTAGTCAGTGGAAGTGTATATTAACATCGAGTGGTTCATTGCTACCATCCACCCTTCAAGATTAGAGATGCTGGGTCTGCATGAACCAAGATTAGTGCTTTATGTACATTCACATAATAATATGTACGTATAGGAATTGTGATACAAATAAACACAATTTAGAAAAGCGGACTCTTTTCAAAATATGTTCAAAAAAATATTATTCAGAAATCGAAGTGCTTACATGTCTAATTCTAAACATCCATCCATGTTTATATATATTTCATTTTAAATATAACAGCATTAACAACAACAATAATAATAAAATAATAATGAACCAATAAAACATTAACAATTACTATGATAATTATTTCTAAACAATGTTTACTAATCCTTCTTCTCTCCAACACCACTGTGGTTGTTGGAGTGGGAGATCCCATTCACTTGTCCAGCTCCAGCAACAACTCCATTCACACCATTGGTGACATGCAAAGTTGTCTTTGCTTTGCTCTTGGGTCCGCCTCGCTTGATGTATGCGTGGAAGTAGAAGTTGGTGAAGAGTATGATAAAGGATGCAGCATAGCCAATGAGTGTGTAGTGCATCCACTTCGGGAAGTTGCAATCAATGTAGAGAGAATGGAATGCATGAATGATGGCCAGACTGAACTGAAGCTAGAAAAAAAGAGAGAAAGGGAGGGAGGGAAGAGAAACACAACATTGATGACCAATCGAGTTAAATAGTCAAAACATGCTTTCAGAACATAACACCATCACATTACATTAACATACCTCAAGTTTATGTTCATCAAATTGCCAACATATTTAATTTTGTTTGTTAATTAATTCTGCTTGTTTAATTAATGCAGCTTGTTTAATAATGAGCATGCCATCTGATGCAGTTCCTTAGAGGCCAGCAACTTGTAATTAAAACCACTCCGTATGTGTTATAATGTTGGCCAGTGTCATTACGTTGGTTAGTGTCATTATGCTGGCCGGTGTCGTTATGCTGGCTGGTGTCATTACATTGGTTGGTGATTATGAAAAAAAGAAAAGAATACGAGGAAAAAAAAAAAAAAAAAAAAAAAAAAAAAAAAAAAAAAAAAAACCTGCAATAAAACAAGCACCATCATCTCTATCATGGCATTCACCTGCCAGTGCTCACCAAGTCTCATTTAAAGGCACTTAAACCTTCAGTGGGTTTCTCACTTGGACTCACTGAAGTGTTGGATCAACTCTCATAGAATGTGCATCAGCATGCAGTCAATTTTTGGACACTCACAAATGATATTTCAATGCAGGTTGAATACAACAGCATAAAGTTTGCAGCAATTAGAATAGGAAATTGTTATTAAATTCAAAATAAGGACACTAAAGTTTGGTTCAGTATCCGACCAACTCTGAAGTCATTGGCTGTACACACCTGAGGCTCTAACCCTTTATTTATGTGGGAACTGCTGGGAGGAAATTAGAAAGAGAACCTTTGCTTGTGGACTACTTTCACCTGTTTAAAGAAAGCAAAATGAGTTGCAGTAATAAGAAAGAAGACAATATGAAATCGCAATCACAACTATTTTGGTATATCAATGCTCAAATAATCACCAACTTGATTGCAGGTGCATTTGGTTCATGGAAACAGTCGGAAATGTTAATTAATAGCCACTTCCATAAAGAGCATCTGGAATCTTCAAAGTCTAGACTGTCAAGGTTAAACACTAAAACCTATGTGATCATCTTTTCTAGGAAAAAAATTCCAATGGTTACTGGAGGTTGAACCAAAAGGAAGTTGAACCAAAGCAATAGGTCTTTTCTTGGAAAATCCAAATGTTCAGGAAGTTTAACCTAAAATAATCCCACCCCCATTACCACAAGCTATTATTGATTGAAACACCTACATCCTTTGCAACTAATAGAACACCTAAAGTCTTAAAAGTGTAGAAGATGCATATTTTAAAGAGCATGCCCATGGCAAATGAAAGAGGCAAGTAGGTTCATTGCCATGTTTGCAAGTTTTCAATTTTGTGGCAGAATACATATGCCTATGTGGTAACTTGAACATCAAACTTAATTAAAAAACAAACAAAACAACAAACTGTTCTCAATAGGTTTTTTTTTGTTGTTAAAAATTTTTTAAGAACTTGTGTGTACTGTTAATAGGCTAAGTATAGACACCATACTAAGGATTATATTATTTCTATATATCATAGGGAGCCATAATTCAAGTCCTGGTTATTTCTTCATTAACAATTACAAACTCACTTGCCTATTAGTGGACTCCTACTGACACAAATTAAATGTCCAATTTGTGGTTTTTTGATTGATTTCCACACAACCACAATATAATTTTACAACGAATATTGAGAATAATTGTACAGAATGATGTGCAGAAACTGACACTCAATGATAACTGGTGAGACAGTAATGCAGGGGAGTATGGTGTGGTTTAGGGGGAAAGTAGTGAGAGATAAAATCCACTTCCACTACTCATTTGTGATTCCTACATGTCTCTTTTCATTTAGCATAACCGTTTATTAATTGATTCAAACACATTTGAAGTGAACTAACTAAGTAAACTATACACATTTGTAGTGAACTATGAAGTAACTATATACTTTGTACTAATCTATTTTGATGACCACAACAGCCAGGAATGCACAGACACAAAGTCACCCAGTGTCTGTCCAGAAATTACTAAACCTAATTTGGAACGGTTAACTATTTTCCAAGAACTGTTCATTACTCATCTCATATTGCATTCATTACATTACTACAGTCCTGTATCCAGGATACAATTTCAATGGCACAGTTTCCTGTTTTCACTTCCTGAAGATACACTAATGAGCAACCTGTTTACAATGATATGATAATTGGCATTAACTCTACCCAAAACAGAATTGGCATTAACTCTACACAAAACAGAGTATACATTCAGAAATACATTATTAGTCTAGAATGACCCAGGTTCTAAAATGGCAGACAATAAAGCATAAAGTTCAATTTTTACTATCAGAGTAAAAACATGCTGCTGGTAAAGGTCATCATAGTATAATATAGTATAATATAACATAGTACGCCATGACTATTACAACCAGTGTATCTCAGTTACTGTATCACATCTGCCATAAAGGGATATATTTGATAGACCAGAAGGCAAAAGTTTGGATAAAAATGTATACTGGTCTATGAAATCCAATTTTCATCATGTTATATCAATTGTGAAGAGACTCCCAATCACTTGCATATATTTAAACTTGATTAATTTGGATAGAATATGAATGAATGCAACTGGTTTAAGAAAAAACAAGAGTGCAACTGATGAAGAAAGAGCTAATAATGGAATGGCGCATGGATCCTCCACAGATCTGATTTCAAAGAAAGAATGATTCACTTAGTAATCAGCTAGAGCACACTTGTGGCATGATGAGGGTGTGTGGCCTAACTAAGGTGGTAGAAGAATGATAACAGTATAGAACATGCTTGGGATAAAAAAAAAAAAATGCGTTACTTTTCTAAGTCCTTCAAGTAGCACTGCAAACACACCATCCACCCTAAACCTGGTAGAACATAATTATATTCATACATAACAAATTACTATTCTAAATTAGTCCTTACATTCTATTGTGTTTGACTTTACATAATCATTAGTTTGTGTGATAGTGAGCACAAGGCACACAATATAGTTACTGTTGCACTTTATAATCAAAAATTTTGTAAGCACAGCCAAAAAAAATCAGATACAAGTTGTGATATTTGCACTATGACTAGCAGCAGTGTTGGCTGCCTGGATATGAAAGCAATCATGAAGGGAATGACAATGATTGTGAAGGACTGCAATCAAAATATTAGAAACCATGACCACAGCAGCTGTCCCATGTAATACCCAGGTAGGTAGGCATTCTTTACTAAGGAACCATGGTGTCATAATTAAAGATCAAAAGTGCCATTATTATGATACACAGCTGCTAGGTATATTTGAGAGATGATGAATTCATTTACTTCTACAAATATTCACCAATAGCGAAGAGTTCAGGTACTCACTAAAATCCGTTTGCTTTGACTTTGCCGCTTGAAAAATCGCTATAAAATTCTCAATATTTACTTATTTCCAATATTTCAGATATCGTCCAACTCCCCCTGAAGTGGTGTTTTTTCCTATGTTACTCCTGAAGCTCTGTGAAGAAGGAATCAGCATTTAGTTGTATAGTTCATAAGGAAAGTACAGGCATTCTTCAGACCAAAGGAATGTAGCTGGACTATCGTCCCTTGCCTACTGGCAGGAAGCAGAAACTCTGAGAAAAAATGATGTCTGACAATTAACTTCTTGCTACTGCTGTACAACCAGGTTCATTCAATAGATAGGGAAGCACAAAGCAAATATTCAGCTAGATATTAATATCTGGCAAAGAATTAATGCAGAAGTTATTTAGATAGATATTAATAGCTTTAGCTGTGACAAAGCATCAATTCTGTTGGAGTTAGCATGGCACACTCCTGATAGAGACTAAAATTTTCATGTTGAACTCATGGGTTAAGATTGTGTTCATTGCATTGAAGAGAACTATGGAAGGTGGAGGGGCATTGTGCTATAAAACTGCTGGCATGACATTGATTGAAGCTTGGTTGTGATGTGAAACTGCTGAGGTAACATGTTGATTACATTGAAGACAACTGTGGAACATAGAGAAGGCGGGGGGGGGGGGGGGGGGGGGGATTGTGATATAGAACTGTTGAGGAAACTTCCATTGTGTTGAAGATCGCTGAGATGGTTGGAGAGCATTGTCATGGAATTTTTTGGGAAAAGTGTGCAACGCATTGAAATTGCTGAGAAGGTTGAGAGTGTTACAATGTAAAATTGCCAGGTAATATTTCTTACTGCATTGAGGGTGGATCATCAGGAATACTAAACAATTTATTATGTACACTGCATTAAAGATTGCTGTGGTGGATGGTGGAAGTATTTTGGCATGAGGAATTGGAAATATTGAGAAAGTTAGGGTCCATGTTTTCTATTGTATTCGTCAAATTGTGTTGAGAGTTTGTAGTTGTATTTGGTTCTGTTGTTAGCTTCACTTTGTTATGATAATTGCAATGCCATGTCAATTAAACGTCTGTCGGCATCCTCATCTTCAATAATTAATTCATCTACCATATCTTCTAGTCCGTCTTTATCAAAATAGTCATTTTAATGCCCACCATGTGCCTACAAAACTTTCTCCACATTATTCAATAATGTCATGTTTATGTATGAATCATTTACTGCCTTTGTTGTAGGAGAAATCAATAATATGAAGAAGTTCCCACAGACAGAACTGGACTCCATTTTTATTCCATCTGTCTTTCCCTTATCAAAAACAAATTTACCGCTCTTCGTATTGCTTCATTACTGAAGGAGTTTGTATTTATTTTAACCCTTGGAAGTGGTGTGACACCTTTTATCAATGATAAAAACTTTTGATCATTAGCCAAGAACTCGGTATGAATGTTACTGAGACACTTTTGATATATGCCAGTTGCCCCAAACAATCCATCAGATATATCATGCTTTTGTTTAAGCATTCTTTCTTCTTTTTTTCCAAAAAAAACAACAAACTCTGACTATCTCCACAATATATATTGTTTCATTCATCTACAAAGCATCTTTCCAATTTCATTTTTAGGAATGATATTGAAATCCTTGGAGCTGCAGTCATTTTCTTGACCTACTGCTAAATTAATAACACAGTTATCCTTTTATCATAGCAGAGGTTTTGTATTTAATCATGTTGCAAGATTAAGCCATCAGATTAAAGTATCTGTCTATTATGAGCCCTGGTAGTAGGACCAGCAATAGAACTATAGCAAATCTCCAGTTGCTTATTGTATCCCTAAAGGGGACACAACTACACTATAACTTACGCAAGTATTGACCTGGAAGATTTCCTTGGAGTTGTAGCTATCTGACTTTTCAGTGCTCTGCCGTTTGTTGGGAAAGCTTCAAATACCTCATCCCCCAAAATTTTAATTGGGGTCACTTTTAGCTGGTACTGTTCCTCCTGTTTGTAAACCTCTCACTTCCAGCGGCAATGTCAAAGTGAATAGAGTTTAGTTATTTAACCAAAAATTCCATTATTTTAAGGTGTGATATTTATATTATTATTATTTTTATAAATTCAATTTAATACAATCTGAAATATGCCACATCATCACAGAACACACTTGAAAGTGGAGAATGAGAGAACATTCATGAGAACAATTTAGCAGAGTCTCTGCTTACCAATACTCAAATAGTTCGAGGGACTTTTGCCATTGTAAAGAAACTGTTTCTTGTTCTTTCTTTATTTCTTGGTAGATCCAGCCCAATAGACAGTAAGTAGCTAACTTATCCTGCAAGAAGTCAACCTTTTCCTGTACCTTAAATCCTGATGTGGTCACAGATGGCCACCAATTAACACTCATGTCAGGTCTTCAGGTAAAAACAACAACAAAAAAGAATATGGGATATAAAAAAAGAACATGGGATATTAAAAAATCCCTTGAAACATCACAACAGCTTTGTAGCAAACTACGGATTGACTATTTCCCTTGCAAATAAACATCACCTGACCACATTTTGTTGGTTTGCATACAAAAGAAGAGGAAGAAGATTCTGTCGGTAAACAAAAGTAGGGACTGCTTTACAAGCAACATTGAAATGCCCAAAGGTGAAGCAGACATTTTTTTCGTAAATGTTAGCTAAACTGTGACTACAAACAACCCTCTACCAACCAGTGAAGATGTCTTCAGGATTCCCCCTCCCTCCCCCTCCATTTTTTTGGCAGACAAAAGAAACTCACACAGGAATCATTCCCAACATTATAATATGGACTGCTCCTTGACAAGGATTCAAACATTATAAGCCACTAATCACTTCTTTTGGATAGTTGGACAGGTACCCTGCTTTTTTTTACCTCAGAATCCCAACAACGCCACATCACCTATGTTAATATAGCATGTTTCCCATCTTTCTTTATAAAGGTGATTAAAAAAAAGAAAGCTAACAGGTCAATTGAAAGGGAAGCTCAATGCAAACATATCTGATCCCTTGACATAGCTGCAACCAAAGGTTGGGTTCATATTCATACCAATATCTATTGTCTAAGCACAAGAATAACATCTTGATAACGTTCCATTAATCAACGATTCACATGGAGTTCATGGCCGACAAGCAAATCATTTCCTCCAGTCAAAGGTCTCTCATCCCACAAAAATATGTGGTGTACTTTATTAGTACTATCTTAACTCTATGCAAGTTTCTCTCTCTCCCTATCCCCCACTCCTATCTCATCCACATCCTGTGAAGAGTGAATTCAGCGGAGAAGTGGACCTCATTTAGGGTGTGGGGTGAGAGGGAGGAAGCATGGTATCGTTGCAATCTGTGTGTCAACAAAAGTATTCCCTTATTGACTCAAGACCTTAATCCACACAGAACCACTGCAGACATACAAGGCCCCCACGCAGAGAGCTTTGATCCGAGACAATGATTGCAAACAGATCAAATTATGAAGCCTCTTGGTGAGACCTCCACCAATTTCTTGGAAATCTGGATATAGTGATTCAATTAGGACAGTGGAAATGGTACAGTGAACTATTTGAAGTATTTCTGGTGTGACCCCAACAGCTATGCACGGATGATGATCTGATTTGAACAACACAGTGCAAACACAGTGTATGGGGCAGCAGTGCACTGCATATGCCTCATAGTTGACATAGTTGCACAATATGTGAACAACATGGGGCTAACAAGTTGTGACAGAAATTTTCAATGCCTGTTCTTGTTTACATGCATCAGCCCTTGCTGTTTAATTGAGTTAGTATGTGCATGTTTATCAACAAATTGTGTCTGCACTTTTACTTACTCCTGACGTTAATTTCACTACAACAGAAACCACACCCACATTAAGTTAAACCTCTTAAATACACATGCAAATAAGCGTGCACACACACACTAACTCAGTCAACTAACTCGCATCTCATCTGTAGACATTTCATCAACAATACTGAATTTCCTGATAAAAGAAAACTAATGACCTAATCTTCTAATAGCCAGGATGTTATTCTGACTATATGAGGGCTCCACACGAAGGCTCCACACCACACGAGGGCTCCACACGAGGGCTCCACACAAGGACTCTACACAAGGGCTCTATATGAGGGATTTATGCAAGGAGTCTGCAGAGGGCTCTATTCGAGGTATTGTGGAAATAAAGTAATTCAGAAAAGATGGTATTCAACTGCAGTGCAATAAGATGATATGAAGATTTGAAGAGATACACATTGATTGGGTAGTTACTACTTCAGTTTATAGTCAACAACATTGCTGCTGTGTGGAACCAACGTCACAGTGTACACACAGACCAACCATGTGTAATCTTGTAATGTCAAAGCTAATTCTGGTCAACATAATATGAATGCGTACAGGTTCTCCTAAAACTGACAGACACCAAGCATTCAACTTTCAGATTTCTGCACTTCAATTAAGCATGTCCACAACAGACACCACACTTGGTACCACACCTTATTTAAGACATTAAACGTACACAGATATTCTGTGTAGACATGCATGAGGTACTGCAGTGCAGCCACTCCATTGCTCACCAGTTGCAGGTGGGTGATGTTCTTCTTCCACCATAAGTACTTCTGCACACGAGGGCCGAGACAACTGAGAGCATAGTAGGAGTACATGACCACATGCACCAGAGAGTTGATCAGGGCTCCCAACACCGCTGTGTGTGTGTGTGTGTGTGTGTGTGTGTGTGTGTGTGTGTGTGTGTGTGTGTGTGTGTGTGTGTGTGTGTGTACATGCGCAATGTGTTAGTGTGCACATGTAGTGCATGCGTGCGTGCATGAGTAGTGCGAGAGTGAGAAGATAGAGCAGAGGGTAGGGAGGTTGAGAATGAACAAAATATTAATGACACATCTATTTACTCAAAGAATATGCTAAATATCTAATAAATCCCTCTACAGCCCTAATCCTTGCCATGTGACCAGCTGGTAATGGCATTATGACATTACTTTATACACCCAACCCTACAAATGGGGGAGGGGAAGGAGGGCTAATTTTAGCATCAGGAATGTGGTAGCTCATTGTCAATGTGTGCATTGAAACACTGGCCACAAATTGAGTTTTATGATTAGCATTCATAGCTTGCAAGGATTCAGGAATCCAGAACTGAAAATACGCCGCCGCACACACACACACACACAAGTAACACTCTACCTCACCTACTGTGCACATTCCATCAGGCCCATTCCTGCAAGGCTGACTAAATCTGAGGGATTTTTTTAAGGTGACTATGAACATCTGAAATCATAAAGCTAATCTACTACAACGTCCCCTGCAGCCGTAGAAGCAAGCCAACAGTGCTTTGATCTGCACTGAAATCACAAGCACTCACGCAGACTCGCTCTGCAGTCAGCACAGGTCATTCCACTGGTCACTGTTTTGATTAAAACAGTAGGACAGGAAATGATTTTCACACCCATCCACCATTGTGTGCACACAAATACAATGAGATTGGAGAATGAACCAAACACGTCCAATTATCACTTGAGTTGTTTACCAAACAGTGACAGTAATAAGTATGAGTTTTCGGAGTATCTATGGAGAGAAGCTTAGCTGCTGGTACCACCCGCCCACCAGCTGATCTGGTTCCTCCCCCAGCACACTTGGAGGTCAGATGTACTTTGAGTGTCTAATCAATTGAGTGATACTTCAACCTTTTAAAGAAATAAATCTCTTAGCATTTTTTTTTTTTTTTTTTTTTTTTTTTTTTTTTTTTTTTTTTTTTTTTTTGAATTAACAATTTGAGAATTTATATTAACACAATTTTCTGGTAAGATTGAACACAATTTTCTGGTAAGATTAAACAGAATTTTGTCCATTTACAGATTTGTTTCTTTAGCTATTCACAAACCTCTAGGGTACTAGGGCAGGCTAAGGCTAAATTTGAAATATCATTGCTTTAAACATATCGAGCACCCTACTAAAGAGTGCTTAAATAATATGCTAGATCACTTTGAAGATATTGACTACTGGCGGGGCTATTAATATTGATGGGAAACCGTCCAAGCTTATCAAAGCGAAGGAAACAACTTGTGAAATCCATGGAAAATTTCATTTCTCAATGTTAAAGAAACAAAATAGAAAAATGGACAAATTGCATAGAATGAATTGCAGTGCTGAGGGACTTACTTTCTTAGAATACCAACTGTTGCTCCATAAGAATTTTAAGCTTTGATCTTGCAGAAAGCAATGACTTCAGACACCAGTATAGGGGAATGCCCCAATATGTAACCATCCTATCCTGGCGGCTGCTTCTATTCTTGGAGGAAGTACAGAGTTTCTAGCATCCTGTCACATGACCAGAGTAGTTGGTTAGTGTGAAGCAATGGAAAGCCATTAGTAATCTCTTTAAACATAGCCACACACACACTAAAGGTGGGTCCACAGGTGACACTGTCTTATCACAGAGTTTGCTATGGAGGACACAGTGTGTCATTCTTAATACTTCATGTGCAAATCAAGTAAGTTTCAGCATCTGATCGGATCAATGATTAAGATAATTTAACCTGATGGTGTTAGTTTTATGGCCTTAGTGTGTTACACTTTAGAAAGAGTTATGCAGTCAATTAAGAAAAAACAACAACAACAACAAAAAAACCAGACAAAGCCCACATAAAAGTAGAAAAGGGTTGGATTCATCCACTCAAATTTTAAAGTGTCGTAGTTCAATAGTTCAACATTGGCTCCAGGGTGGTGTTGGTGGTTGACCTGTGTACTGTCAGTGAAGGCTGCAGCCTCTATGGTGGCATGAAGGACCCGATGAGGAACAACCAGGCTTACAACTTGGATTCCAGAATGTAGTTGCAACACACAAGCAGTTTATCCATTCATAGCTATCTAAAGCTATATCACCAACTAAAAACCATTCATAGCTGTCTAAAACTATGCCACACTATCTAAAAAGGTGAATTAAACAAGCCTGGAAATTCCCAGCCAAAACCCCGCTCACCTATGATTTAATGTTGACATAATAATGGAAAGAAGAAAAAAAAGAAGAAAAAAAAAGAGAAAAGGTGAAACAGTAGTGTTAGGTCTGAACTGTTGAACGAGTCGCTCAATAAGGGATTAGCATGACTATATGAGGTACTACCTGCTACGCCTACTTACGGTATCAGTTAACCACCAGCACTATAGAAAATGTATTGGCTTTCATGACTGGCAACGCTATTCTGGAGAACTGCGACTACAAAATAGCTTGTGCTTTCACCATACTATAAAAATAGAAACTTTATAAAATTTTCTGCCTACTGATAGCAAATTCCAGGATATTTTGAGCTATAATTGTGGAGAAATGGAGCATGAAAGTGAACAAAAGGTTAGCTACAATCTCACCATTGAGATTGCTGCTAGTAGCCAGAGTTAATCTTGGCCCAGAAATAGCTGCAATACGTCTCAGAATTCTTGGAGATGAGGTGCTGTTTAAGGAAGTGTTTTGAGAAGAATTAGCAACTACTTCAGGGTGGACACCATCTCTGGCAACTGTCTGACACTCACTGCTACTAGCACCAACCAATGAGTTACTAAAACTAGCTAGCAAGCTCACTGACAATGTCACCACTAATCTTCCTTCACCTTTACGCACCATTTTATCCACAACCAAAGCTCTAAATATTCTAAAATTTCTATTGGCACGCTGAAATTTTAAAATTAAGTTTCTACTCCTATGTGCAATTGCAGTTTCCAAAAACATCACTGCCAGTCATGAATGCCAATACATCTCCTATGGTGCTGGACGTTCACTGATCCCATAAGTAGGCGTGGCAGGTTGTATGTGACGTAATCACACAAGTCCCCTATTGTGAACAGGATGTCCTGACTTGTCCGGTCTGTAGCAGCTTGTTGAAACTTGTCGATTCTCGTCACAGATCCCGCCTTGAGAATTCTGGCAAATAATATAAAGAGAACTGGGATCTGAAACCAAAAATATATTCATATTGTTCGCATGTTTAGCTCAGAACTTCTCTCCTTATAAAATGTCAGCATGTTTAGTGCGTACATGCAAGCATTGGCTTGTGAGTGACTACACAAATGAATATCAAATGTCTCAAATGCAAACTGATGACTCCCTTCTGCATTGCAGTTCTCCATTAACACAATTAACTTGGGCTACAATATTTGCAGATTCATAACAAAAAGGACACTTTGGGGAGGAGTATCATATATACTTGTGAACTTTTTTCGTGTGTGAATGACCACCTTAATAAAATGTAATGGAAAACCACCCAACAAAATCAACCTAAAAAAATAAAACAAAACAAAACAAAACAAAAAAAACAACTCTCAGGTACTTCATTTCTATTCACCACAACAGAGAAACAACTCCATCTCTAACCCCCTACCTGACAACAGTAAAACAATAGAAAATTATTTCATCTTAATAATTCACAATTCATTCATGTGTCTGTTGGTCTGTCTCTGTGCAGACTCTAACTCCTCCCAAACCGCTGGAGGGATCTTCACAAAACTTTCAAGGATTGATTAGGGCACCTCACTGCATGTCTTCGTGAAAGTTTTGTTCAAATCGGGTGGTTATGGGTGTGGTTATGACAATGGGTGTGGTTTGGTGACAAACACTCAAGTAATGACCAAGTTCAACGAAATTTGGCATGACTATTAATTGCATCAGGTTTCTTTGATTAATGAGATTAGTATCAATAATGTCTACATGTCACATAAACAAACTAAACATGTTTGCTACTGCAGAAGGCTGACTCAAAACTGTCCATGGAGCAGGGTTTTATTGCTAGTAGATTTAATGCAAGAGAATCAATAATAGAAATAGAAAAATCCCGCCTTTACTCACTCAGTTAAAAGTTTTTAGTCAACATGACAGATGTGTGCAATCCATTAATTTACTATGTGAAATGAAAAAAAAAGAGAAAAGAAGCTCACTCTAGTGAACTAATTATGTTGCTACCTTATTTCACAATAAAACGATATCAATTTTGCTGATGAGCCTTCCACTTCAATTGCATTTTTGGGGGGCTGCTTTTCTGAGTTCCTATGGGTTTGTAAATCAATAGCAGCCTTATTTGCAAATGAGACATTAATACTAGCACTCCACCCTAAGCACTGGGCTTCTCATTCCTCTCCTCTACCACCAAAACATGAAAAACATTTGGTAGTAATTGCTGGAATGGATTTGCACTTACATTTGGGCATTGTGTGATTCATCACCAACTCAATAATCAGCCCTCTAAGGAGAGGTGGTAGGACTTATGATGCACATGCGGAGCGCACTGCCCATTCAGTCAAGATAATTTGACAGAATAAAAATATATACCTATTCTGATTGGAATGTTTTCCTCCCAATGCACTTTAGAAATGTTTCCTCAACAATTCTCCATTACAATTAGTGGGGGGACATGGGGACAAAGAAAACATCCAAAATTTTACTTTCTGCTTTACCAGATCACCTCACTGCACGTGTTGCTAAGCTGGACTAGCTGAGAAAAAAAGTGTAGTTTTTTTTTTAAGAAAAAAAAAAAATTTTTTTTCCAACAAAAGGAAGACCAAAATCCCAGATATTTTCAGATATTTCAGAAATCCAGCCTGACTGAAATATAATGACCTATAAGGGAGGACATGTTGGGGTCAAGTCGGACTACATGGTAGGCCTATGTTGACGAGTTTAACATCTGAAATTAACATTGCTATAGGGGCTCTGACAAAGTAGTATAAGAATATGTTATGACTTTACCAGTGAACAAGCACTACTTCGACAACCCATGGCATGAAATACACATCACATGACATGCACATGATGTTACTTACATTGTCCACCTGCGACCCACTTGATTCCTATCCACCAGAGGAGGAACATGGAGGCATGATGGTAGACATGCAGGAACGTGATCTGGTTGTTCTTCTTTCGCATAATGAAAAATATCTATGTGGTAAAGGGTTATCACGGATGGTGACAAAAACAAAGACAAATAATTAGAAGGAACACATGAGGAAGTTAAAAAGTATTGATACAGTCACGATTAAAAGCTTATTATCAGCAGGAAAAAAGAAGGAAAAAGGATGGGCACTATTTCCCAATAAAGGGTGGACATAAAATGTGGTAAAGGATCATCAAATTAGAATTTATGGGTTTTAATTTTAGAAATTGTAAAGGCAATAAAAAATTAAAAAAATTTTTTTTTGCTAAGTTAGCAAGTCAATGACCAGATCAACTACAAAAAATAGAACAAAATAACCAACTACTCATAGAAACAATATCTGTAGTTGTGACTATCATGTAACCAGTGAATATGTATTAATCAACGAGGTAGCCAGCCTCATGCAGGGCGGCCTGTCAACACTTACAACATAATGCAACTAATGCTACGATGTCACAAGTCATGACTTCAGCAAGAAGTATTGTGCCAAATTATCCTTTACCTAAAAAGGTTAAACCTTGCACTCCATGACCCAATGATATGGCTACTATTTGGGGGAAGCTGGTGAAGATTCACTCAGGGCCAGAACATGTTGCAGTATTACACACATTACCATGGAAACATACGGGGGCTGTCTCTTACAGTGTCAAAGAATTCGATGAACTTGGAGAAGTAGTACCACCATAATGCCTCCGCTATCTGAGGGAAGAGAAGGAAACAAATATTGTCCATCAAGATATCCATGCTAGAAAAGGTAAGAAGTTGAAACTTTCGACAGACCGAAGTACTAATACACACTCTCACACCACACAGAGATATTTAGCTTGGCACATAAAAATTGAGTATTCATGCCTTGTTTCAATATTTCTTGGGTAGGTCTGTTTCTGTACTTTTTGAAGAAACACTAAATCTTTTTTTTTCTCCATTTATTTATGTTTTTATTACTAGTTTCTGTGTCTTTTTCAAAGTAAGCATCGTTTCCCCTCCCTTTTTGGGGTGGGGGGGGGTGTGGGGATGTACCAACTAATTAATCAATTTATCAATGTCAGCTATCTGAAAGTTGGTAGTACTTGGGCATGCATTTGTGAGATAGAACTACACATGGCTCCCATATCAGAGGATGTCATAGTTTCATAGAATATACCTTCATTGTAGGAGTTGTCAAACACAAATTAATGCATGCAATTGTTTGCATTGTATAAAAATTATTTGAACTGAAGGTATGAAATCTTACCTGAATAGAATTCACTTTTCAGTAATGGCTAAGTGGAGAGTTTAACGTAGTGTCGCTTGCCAGATCGTTTACCTGAACGCTCTAGTGGAGTTTTTTCTTTCTTTCTTTAAATCTGGCAAGTGAGTCTAGGTTTAGCTGAGGGTTTAGTGAACAGTTTTCACGGACATACTCAGAAATTGGAATGGAAATAAAAATGGCGTTCATGACAGTGGGTGTCATTGGTCCATCCTGATATACCTTTGTATTAGTGTAAGCTAATGAAGAAAACCGATGGGTCATAGACGTATACCAGTTGAAATTGTCAGATCATGGTATTAGTGCAAGTACTTATGTTTCCAAATTGTCTGTAGCCTGGCTCATAAGAAAGATGTTATGGAGAATTAGGAAAAATTCTACCTTTTTATATGCTACGTCTTTTTTTTTTTTTTTTGGGGGGGGGGGGGGGGAGCTTCTTGGATTAAAACTTTGACATGACTTTTCTTAAAGGTTCCTGAAAATAACATGAAAATTTTGGATTGTTATTATCTAGAAGCTTGGCGAAGTATGAATTAGTTTTGAATTATGCCAATTGTAATGGTCGGGTCAACCCAATATATATATATATTAATATCTCCTTCAGTATTTAGTTTATATATAGCTATGTATCTTCAGTGCATTCACTTGGAAGACGTGTAGCATTCAGAATACTTAAAAACTTGTGATGCAAGATTTGATGCCATTGAATAAAGAGTTGGGGAGGGAGGGGGGGAAGGTGGTTCCACTGCCAGTATCAACAGATATTTGTTCCCCCCCCCCCCCCCAAATATGTTCTCCCTGGGAACAAATATTTTCTTATATTTGTTCCTCAAATGAATATTTGTCCCCCCCTCCCCTCCCCACTTTTAGCCTGTTCTGTTAGTAGGAATGAATTTTTTTTTTTTTCAACCGTGAATGAAATATTTGTCCCAAGGAACAAATATTCAGTATGTTTTGTGGGAAACCAATTCTTAGCTATTTATTCCCTGAGGTATAGAGGGTGCCATTGTTTAGACCATTATCACAAGTGATCAATCCAAAAGATTACTTCCCCAAACAAATTACGTTTCATTCACATAATATCATCTAGCTATATATTAAGCATTCACTTAAAATCATATGCTGTGGCACTTTTCAACCAATTCCAGAAGTCTGTGTGTCACGAAACTTCTAAACTATGGCACCTGGAAAGGTAAAAATCAGAGGATTTATGTAGTGTGATATGGTTAGTGTTGTAAGCTAAAAATTCCCCCCAAAAGTGGTACCCCTGGTGGGGAAAGAAGTAATTCCATATTTTCTATACAAAAAAAAAGCCTTAAAAAAAACAATGGAGCAGTGGTTAAGGCTTAAGTCTCCTAAGTAGAACTGAGGGTGTTCTATCCCACAGGACTGGGCTCTTTTTTTCTCCCACATTTTTTTTAGTCTCACTTTTCATCCTTTTTCTTCTTTTCCCCCCTTCCTTCTTTTGTTCTCTCAAATCCTGCTAAAAGGGCATAGAGGGTTGATCCTGACCACATCTGGCCACACCCATCCTGATCCTTTCTTATGTGAGTATGTATGCATGTAAAGAACCAAACCAAATGAAAATTGCTCTTCAGACTAGGCACATTCTATTCAAATGTTAGTTTTTAGCCCCATAAAAGTTGGGCTATCTGGCCACACCTCTTCCTTTGGGTTATACTTGACCACACCTTTTCCTGTGGGTATATCGTTATGTCTGGGGAAATGTCTGGCATGTCTGCTAGTACTTGACATTCTACCTTATGGGGATTGTTCCAATGCACAGAAATGAAGAGTAGGTATGGGTAATATAAGTATACCAGTAGGGGTACCTATATTTACTTATAAATAGCTGATAATCTGTGTGTGTGTGTGTGTGTGTGTGTGTGTGTGTGTGTGTGTGTGTGTGTGTGTGTGTGTGTGTGTGTGTGTGTGACCTAGAAAGTTGAATTTTCTGGACGGTTCAGTGAACACCCAGTATAATACAAGATTAAAAAAAATTAAAAAATGACTACGAAAATCCCCTATAAATAGAAATTCACTTTGACCTACAAAAATTTGAGAGTGTAAGTGAATTCATTTGGAAGGGAATGGATTTAAAAATTCTAAATAAATAAATAAATTAAGATTGTAAATAGCTCATACTCTGTATGTATTCTCAACCATGCACCCCTTCAATTTTGAAGTGAAAAATTGATCTATTCAGACAGACTAATTCAAGCTGGTACTTTGAAAAAGGGGGGGGGGGGGGGAAGTAGGGAGAAAGGAAATATTTGTGGGAAAATATGGCAGAAGATAATTCTTTTTGAAAGTGATTATAACATTAAATGAGTGAATCTACTTGTAAATTGCTCTTAATGTGTGTATGCCTGCTGCTATATATCTGTGACAGTAGTGTGATTATTTTAAATTTTGAGTTGGCAAAAGTGAAAAAGGCCATTTCCTGCTGACCAATGGGAGCAGCTGTACTGTAATGGAGTTTGGCTTTGGAGCAGCTGTATTGAAAATCCTTTAAGGGAAGTTACACTCTCCTGGCTGACAAAAATTAAGTATAGAATTCCACAATTTTAAGGGTGCAATAGAATTCATTTTCAAAGGAATGAAATATTAAAAAAATTAATACAAAACCGTAAATCATTTTGGTATTTGGTTACTTAAATACATGTTTCCATGTTTTGTATGTGTTTGAGGCACAATCACAGTGGCTATTAGAGAATAAAAGGTTTACAGAAACTCACCCTTATTTGGACAGGATCATAAGAGTATTCCATTGGCTGACAGATGTAGTCATACTTGGCTGCTCTCATACCAACTATATACTGCAGGGAGGAGGGGGGGGGGGGGGAGGTAACCAATGACAACAGTGGTTTTACAACAATAATAATGATATAACATTAAGAGTAACATGTTTATTCAAGGCAATATACTATCTGGTGAATAAGGTGTGCTTATACTTAATAATAGGCAAGGTATCTCTATAGTAAGGGTGTGGTCTAAATTTAGTAAGGGTGTTGCATCATTTGCACCAAAGTCTTCAAATATTCTCATAGATGCTTTGTAATAATTAGTTTCTTGCTTTTGTGAAAAGTATAGACTCAGGAAGAGAGAGAGAGTGTGTTAAGGATATGAAGTGTTCAGACCATACACATGACAATAACAACAAAAATAATTTTAAAAAATCAACTTCACAGAGCTTTACCGTAGACACCACAGATTAGATAAACCCTTACCATTTCAAATCAGATGCAACAATTCATGTGGTTAGAAATGGTAAAAAATCTCCTAACTTGTAACATCAAGTCTTATTTCATTGCTTTAAATTTTAAACAAGCTAATCATTCCCCCTCGTTTTCCACCTTGTCTATATGTCCATTCACAATACACAGCCAGAAAGATTGTCTCATCGATTTGAAATTTAAAATTGTGTGAATCCAAGACCCTTCTTGATATTGCAAGGAAAGGAACAAAAAAAAAAATATATATATATATATATTTTTTTTTAAAAACCCAACAGGATCTGGCTGAATCAAACTATGGGTATAAATTGAAAAATGTCACTAAACCCTGAAATAGTGGTGGCAGAGCCAACTACAGGGAAATGTCTTGAAAATGGAAAAAGAAATCATACATAATCTTTTCAGCAACTTCTGGGAATACCCTGGCATATCCAATATGAATTATAATAGGGGAGAGCAGGGAGGGGGGACTTAAAAATACTTCATCTCTCATCCTGTCACAGGTAAAGGCAGGTCAGAAAGTAGGAGGTGAAAAGTAGATCCTATTATCTACTGATGGAACATTGAGAAATGTCTCAAGCAAGCTTACAAAAAAAAAAAACAACACTGTTATTCTAGTGTTAGAATGGGGCCAGCTAATGTAGTGACCCTTCTCTGCTGCTCTATGGTAAAGAACACTATGTAAAGCCAGTAGCAGCTCATGGCACCATATCTGTGCTATTTTCTTGCTCATGGCCTGCTCATGAAACCAGGCAAGTCAACTTGAGGAGATCATGTGAGTTGGTCAGACCTAAGAATAAACATAGCCACTGATATTTTTAGCCAGCTTCCCCTGAAGTTTGATCATTGTTTTACAAGACTCCATGGTGCATGTGTTTAGTCAATACTGTACACCTAGCAGGTCATTGACAAACCAAGCAAACCCTCCCTGGGGAGGTTGGTGGGGAACACCAATTCACTCAACTGCTTGTGTGTTTATGGTTGGATATATTACCTGTCATGCAAGAAGAATAACCTTTCTTGAAGAGACATTACTTGATTGGGGGTCCTGTGTTAATTTATTATACCATTAGTAATGTTAGCTAATTATGTATTAATAAATATGTTTATTGCTTGTATAATAGTAGTGTTAATTAATTTATAGTTATCAGTTTGAGAACAACTTCTTTACTTAGTCTAATTGTTTATAGATAATTCTCTTTGGCATTTGTGAGTAGGTTTTAACTTATTTTCTACTTGTAAATTTGGACTTCCCGTCTTCACCCCCCCCTCCTGCCCACCCCATTTTTTACCTGTGGCACACAGGTCTAGGAACACTTGGAATGGTGGTGGTGGGGAGGATACGTCCACAAGTTTTGCTCAAGAATGGATTTCTAACTGATTGTTTACTGTTTGGAAGCATCAAAGTTTGTTGTTACTACTAGTTGGTTACTTTTACTGTATGGAAACCCTGTGGTTATAACTAAATGCCTTCTACTGTATACAAACCCCAAAGTTGTAAATCTTACCACAACTTTGACCTCATCTTAAGTGTTCTAAACAAGCATTTTGTCTGGTAAAAACACAACTTTTTAATAAAATTGCAGTAACTATTTGACACAGGTCTTAGTGTGGGACCACTCTTCCTTTCACCTATTCTGGAAGGAAAAAAATGCAGGGGGGGGGGGGGGGGAATGGAAAAAAAAAAAAAAAAAAAAAAAAAAAAAAGTGAGAGAGAGAAGAAAGTCCCTGTCATGGGTTTGAACAGGTCTGGAAGTTTCCACTTGGTAGACCTGGTTTACTTGGGCCTTTTTGCATATAAAACTTGAATTTCTTTTTTTGTTGTTGTTGCCATCTTCTGAATGTTTTTAGCCCATGTTTAAGTTGGATCACAATCTGTGCTCATGCCAATAAGTTTGGCCATGCACATGGTAATGACAGACCAGCAGAAGGATAGAGAGACAAACGACATACAGACATCTCCCTTTATGCACCGAATAAGAAGCTATAATGATACTAATTAATCTCTTTATTGAAGTGGTTTTAAGAAAAACTATTCTTTTAAAGTTTGCCAACCATATCTGGATTAACTGGCATCAGTGGAATGCCACCAATCTCTTTGAACGGTGTCCTCTCATGGAGCAGCTCACCTCTGTGGGTGTATAAAAAGCTATGGAGAATGCACATGCACCCACCCATCTACCCTCTTCACGATGTGGTATTTCAACATTTTGGAAACCTGTTGATTTCTAAATGTTCCTAGCAGTTGCATATCCCTCATTGGGTCTATATCATGCTGCTTCGCAAATCAATAATTATTGGTCCTCAACCAGACAAACCTTTTCTTCTCTCTTCATCCTCATTCTTAACATACTCCATATCACTAGGTACTGTCTAGGTAAGGGTTGAATGTCGCAAACACACAGTCCAATCATTGGATCTGCAATAATATCATTATTGCCCTCCATGTTTTATCTATGCCCTAGTGCAAGCAATGAGATCCAATGCACAGCCTCTCTCACTGAGTTATTTTACTGGGCCCAAATCAGCCCACATCTAGCCAGCCATACCTAGGCAAAGCAAGGTTAAAAAAAGAAGAAAAAAGGTAAGAAAAAAAAAGGAAAAAAAAAAAAAAAAAAAAAAAAAGAAAAAAAAAAAGAAAAAAAAAAAAAATTGTATATAAAAAAGCTAATTATAAACCTTTTTATATTTCATTACTCTTGCTTGATCAGATGCTTTGAGTTAATAATTATTAGTAACCACCTTCTCTGAAATCCTGGCTAGCAACCAAGTTAAATATTCCATGAGAGGCTGAGCATGGAGTCTCAATGCCTGCACTAGAGCATAGACATAACACAGAGGACAGCTACGATATTATTGGAGATCCAATAATATCCACTGCAACAACAATTTTACTGTGCATTTGCAACATTCACCCTGTACTTAGACTGAACCTACTCAATACTGGTTTATCTAATGCTTATAGAGATCCTTATCCACTATTGCAGCATGTAATAATTTTAACAAAGCATTCACCAAAAGCATCAGATGACAATTAGGTAAGGGTTTTCAGGGACAAGGCACCCTCTGTCCAACCTCTATTCCTGGCTTTCCTTTTCTCCCACAACTTCCCTATCAGTTTATCTGAGGCTACTGGAGATCATTGCCTACAATAGTAATGTCGGTATTAATCTATCATAACTGATGACATGATATCCTGGTACTGGTTGTGAAAGAGGTTTTTTTAATTTCCTCATCAAAGCAATTAGAGAAACCAATGGTTGTAAATGATATCTTTTGGGTCACAGTCATAACTAAAAGTAACATGATGTAACTTCTTGCCTGTCAACCCTGCCAGCATCTGGTGTCTTATAGAGAGGTAACTGCCCAGGAGACTTGCTGGTGTGTTTCATCAGTGCCAGTGGTCTTCACTGCTCATAGTTTTGTTTTGTGTTAGTGAGAGCACCAGATGTGTAACTGTGTGGTGCAGCTTTACAGCATCATGGTGGCTCCCAGGGTTGTCAAGGATATACAAAGTGGAGACAATAGCAACTAGGTTGAGGCTAAATAGGCTCACCTGGGAGTTAAATGTTGGCATGCATGGTGCAGTGATCTAGTATGGAGGGATCAAATGTTCCAGTCAACTCTAGCCAGTTTATATCACCTCACAGAGAGCCCATTGACAGTTGATAGTAAGGCCAACTATCATCCTTGGTGCAACAACCTGCAACAGTCATATTCTAGTGGCACTGGTACACACACAAAACTGGTTGAGCCACTAAACATTCTTTTAATCTGATCCCAATAATTAATGTGGTACTAGGAAAGCAAGCATCTGGCTTACACCAAAGTAAGAGAAATACATGGAATAGTATCTTTAATTGTTTCATCATTTATTCATTTAGATACTCTTAATATAGGAGCCAACAGCCACACAGAGGCAAGCTTTCCATGAGGTAAGAAGGGACACTGGAATGCACAGGCAAGTCACCACACCCACTATATTTTGTGCTGGTGGTGCAATACATCCAGTGCTGAGAATGAAGGGATCTGGGGCCAAAGGTGCACCAGTGCAAGGTTAGTTAGTTAGAAGAGTTTACTGTTAACCTTATCCTGGTGGGTATGCAAATTTGTGGTCATGTACCCAGCAACCCACATGGACCGAGGCATGCAAAAGTGGTGGAGCTTGTAATACCACAGACCACTATAATCCACTTTGACAGAAACCTGTACTCTAAACCACAAATATTGTGGGGGACCACAAAAAGTGAGAGAACACACATGGTCTGATGTTTGCATGAGGTGGGGCCACTCCTGCCTCACTGCTAGTAGCACAATAGCACTTACAATGCTTCATTAAGTTAAAGTATTCAACCACTAATTATTTAGCAGGGCTAGTCCAGTTCCACTAAGTAACAGGTCATTGGCTTCAACCAACCATAATACAGCTGTTAGAACAACCCTGATACAAGCCTAAATGTAGATAAGTGATTAACACACAAAATAACCTCCAGTGGTTCTAGTGATTATTGGAGCTTGTTATTCATAACTTTAAAATAGGAGCCAACATGGAGCACTTCCTGAACATAAACCAAACATTGGATAGCTATGGAACACCAAACTTGTATTGTACTACAATTATGTATTATGTTTTAATAATAATGTAAGGTTGGTAAATATATTTAAAAAAAAATTTTTTCCCCAATGTTCTGGTGTATTATCATCATTAGTTCTTAATGTCCAATTTCATTGCAGCAAGTACACTAACAAATGGAAGGAAGGATTAGAATAATTCCTATGGTTGGTGGGTGTGGTTTCTCTAATTATATATAGTTGAAAGAAAGTATTCATGGTAACTGTGCTTGCACAGTTTGACAACAACCTTCAAGAAGAAGAGTAAACACTCTGGCAACTGGAGTTTGAGGCATTCAGAGCCCCTAAAAATACCAACAAGACAGCTCAAATAAATATTGCTAGAATAAATTAAAAAAGAAGCAAAGAGTTATATTGTAAAAGAAGCTACTATAATAGATTGACCCATAAAAGATGTGAAACACTACTGTGAAAATGTAAACCATAAGACAATAATACATGATCCTTTACCAATATAGATTAGATACACCAATCGATTACTGATTCTATGCAGTTGCCTGGCAACCACATTCAGCCAACATATGGAAGTGTAATATTAAGTTAAGCTGGATTAGACCATTGTGCATTACATGCCACAACTTCATAATAAGGATCTCCAGAATTCAGTAACACCTTTACCAAATCCTGACTTTAGACATGACAATAATTGTGGCATGTATAATAAAATAGTAGTACTACCCACATTCATTATGATTAGTGCTGCTTGTGTTAAAACCACCTCCTCGATATTATGTAACTACAATAACTAAAAATATTGTAAATTTCACACAAGTTAAAAACCAGTGTATTTTCCACTGTTAATTAAGTAACTAGACATGCACTAAACTCATGACTGGGCTAAAGAGCTGTGCAACCTTGTGTAGTCTTGTTCTACTAAATGCTGGGCAATGAAACCTTTCCCTCCAAAACCAACACATCTACATTATAGTATCTTGTAAGTTATACAACTCGAGTTGATCTGGCAATTTGCTTTGTGGCTGCATAAAATGCAACCAGCCGACCTTTAACCTGCTAACACCAGAGTGTGATGCTCAAGTGTGGTTCTAATTGTGCGCTCTGGTTGATTGTACCATATCTACTTCACCTACTTACCTCTTTACTGAGATAGACATACAGTACTGTGATGGCTGCATTGAAGACAAACAACAATGGCTTCATCTCAAAGGGAGCTCGATTCTTCATCACTAAAGGACCATATCTTACGATGAGCAGATAGAGGAGAACAAGAGAAATGGTGGGTAGTGGTGACTGCATCCATAGCCAGTCCTTGACACGTGGGTCTGCAGGCCACAGCAAATAGGGAAATGGTGGAGACAATATGAGAATGAATCACAGGGAGAAAGAAAAGAATGAGTCACATAGTTAATTAAAGAACCCTTTTTAATTCTAAAAAAATACCACAAAAATTACGTATAAGCATAGCAGCATGAAAGGTAAACACACTAGTCATCTCACATTCCTCCTTATATTTTCTTGGACACCCCACCAATAGATAAAGGAAAAAATCAATCATGAATTGGCAAACATTTTTCTGTGCATGAGCGACTATCTAAATAATAGCTTTGGCCCACTCAAGTTAAATTCATTTCCACACCTCTAACTTCGTTCATGGATCAAGATGCCATTAACCTTCTTCTTGTTGGGGGGGGGGGGGGGGGGAGGGGATGGGTTTAAGGAAGAAAACATTGTTTTCTTACATTCTAATGGTGGGAATAACCAGTAATTTAATTAATGAATACTCCTGCCCTGGTCTTGTAATGTGACTTCCATATTGTCTCACCACATAATTGAGTTGGTTTTTGGTCTGGCTTCTTAAACCTCAACTAAACTTAAATGAACACCACAATTTGAAGGACATCTTGTGATCAATTTTGCTCTATTTTGCGAGAAAGAGAAAGTTAGGAGGTGAATTCAACCCTCCAGGTTATGCTATGCCCTTCCTGAGGAGCCTTGGAATGGGTTGCTACATCAGCTAGTCCCACTTTTTTTAAAAGACTTTTGCTAGCATTAGTCCAGCACAACACTCTTTAGCACCTTACATGTTACTACATCCCTATCACTAAACAGACAGATATTCACCAGTTCCTACGCAAATCGTTGCTACTGCATACATTCAACCTACTATATTCTAATAAAATTTAAAAAATATATGTATGTTCCACTGATAAACCCATTTAACAAAGATCTTTTCGAATAAAATTAGGCAGAGATTTTTAATACTGGCAAGAACAAAGGAGAGAGAGAAAAGAAAAGAAATTAAAGAAAAGAAATTAAAGAAAAGAAATTAAAGAAAAGAAATTAAAGAAAAAAAATTAAAGAAAAGAAATTAAAGAAAAGAAATTAAAGAAAAGAAATTAAAGAAAAGAAATTAAAGAAAAGAAAAGGAAAGGAAAGAAAAGAAATATATTTTTCTCTTTTTTTAAAATTATTTCTTTTTAAAATTGAAGTATGAATCTGCAAAAGGAGGGATATAATCCATATGCTCTTCTTTACCACTTCTCGCTATGACTGCATGATAGAAGTTCTTCGGGTCATTTAGAAGGAAATTCAGCTCAACCCAGATTGATGTTGAAGTTGAATTCTGCATATTCTTATTTCTGTACAGCAGCAGGACTTCCACCTGACCCGGATTCTCCACCACTAGTTCAATTACGCTATTCTAGCACCTCAACCTACAAACATTCACTGGTGAAAAAGTGGAAGAAATTGATTAAAGGTCAACTTTTTGGCACCACCGAAGTTCAGGTGAGAACATTTATGATGTTAGCCCCACCTACTTTCACCATCGACCAAGAGGACACAGAGGACACGTGTGCACAGCTGTAAACTAATGAGTCAAGCTGTCGCACCAGCGTTGCTTCTTTCAAAAATCTAGTCGGACTAGTGACGATTGTTTTCAAATGTAGTTTGGATTTATGTTCTCAGTACTGCCTTATAAGTAACCTGAAATTTTCATTTCTCAGTGAAAAACTATTTTTTAAAACCAAAAACCAAAAATTGGGAAAAAATGAGTACAGTATATAATAATTGTGAAAACTTTCAAAATGTTAAAAATTGAAGAATATCTTCAGCTGGCTTCTTTTGACTTGGGTGGATGACGTTGCCAGGGAGGAGGCAGCATATTAAAAGGGGGGGGGGGGGGGGGGGGGGGGGTCTGAAGTTTATGTCTATTTTGAGAATTGATATATAGCAAAGCTTAAAATGGTGGGATATCACTTTAAGTTGAAATAAGTGTGCTTATAAAAGAATATAATGAAAAAAGAGAGTAAAATTTACAAGCTATGACTGTTTAAAAAACCTTCCCCTCTCATCAATCATGAAAGTTTTTACCATCTAAACTAAATCCGAAGTCAAAAAGCAGCTGTAAAATCTTTGTGAATATATAGAAGCACTCATAATTAAGTTTCATCTCTGTTATTGTAGAGTGCATAAAAGTTAGGGCACTCTTTCCCAGAGAAAGACTTGTTTTTAATGCTGCAGAGGTAACTAGGTGAGAGAGCTGGTGTATGGTTGGTAGCATTTGTTTGAAATTTGTTTTCATTGCTGGACAGAATTTTTATTTCATTGAACTCATTTTCTTTATTTCAAAATTACACTGCTAGATTGCATTTTGTGAAGTTGTAGGTATTTTTCTAATGCTAGCATGTCAGCATCTTCATAGCAGGATTTACTCAATCTTCCATTCATGACCATTTGCTGCTTTTATCAGGGTGTTTTTCAATCGAAAGTACTGAGGGAATGTGCTCATTAATTAATATATTAGCTCACAATGGAGTAGGTCACATGCTTTAAGTAAAATTGCCAGGAAGTATGCTTTTGCAGATATAAATACATTTGGCTAACTCCCATTTTCGATCTAAAGTCTTTGATACTGAGTCAATATTGGAAGGTCAATATTGTACTACTCAGCAGTGGTTACAGTCTTATCATAAAATCTGTTGAAATTATTTTCAGACCAAATTATTTTTTAAAATTGTTTGACAGCATCAACAGCAAAAGGAACATCTTGCAAAATACGTTTAATATGACCATTGTTCGCTTGAAGAGAGTTCTTTTCACCATTTTTCTTGTCATGAGGCTGTGCTGTTACTACACTTCTGTTGCGGTGTCCACAAGGTAGTGTGTGTGTGTTGGTGTGTCGATCTGTCGTATAGAAGAAGTGTACATTTTCCCTGCGACATTAATTGCCATTAATGGCATGGGTGAGCATTTCCCAAAGAGCAAGAGCACAGTGGGTCACTCTTTTCGGCTTTCTTTCCTCGGCTGTGATGAAACCAGCAAGTGCCAGTTTGGGATATGTCAAGGTTGCATGGAAGGGCATCAACTCTAGACTCGGCAGCTGGAGCAGAACATGCTTGTAAGGTGGGAAGGTTAATTGGATATGTGTTGTCTGTTGTGGATAGGACATGGTCTCTCACACATGTAAGTCAGGCTGGGACATCTTTGCTCTTTAAGTCAGTGAGTTATAAGGCCACTGCCAATTTCTGACGTTGGTTGTTGTTCTTCCTCATGGTCAACATTGTAGGAACAGGAGGAAAGTTTGGGCACAGTGGACTTGGCAACTGTTCAGATTTGTGTGTAGCTGTACCATCAGGTGAAGAGCTGTGCTATAACTGTGTCAGCGAGTTTAGCTCTACAGAATTAAAGTTTTTGATGTTTAAAGCACCAATGTTGTTCAATCATAAAGTGGTTAATTATCAAGTCAATAACAAATATTTGGTAAAGGGGTAGCATTCAGTAAGGATCAATTCCTAGTAAGGGTTAGGATTAGGGAATGCCTCAATATAACTTCAGGCATTTGAATACCATTATGCTGAGATAGGGTGACCTCTCTATGGTGGAGTCACTTCTCCAAGGTGTGGTCATTTAGAAGTTCAATCGTCCACTAATTTTATATATTTTACAAATATTTATCTTTCTAATGAGGATGGATCCCATGACTCATTAATTATTATAGCTACAGGATGATATATAATAAAGCGTATCAGGAATTCACTTTTTACTTCAGGAAATCAACGTGGTTACCAAAGTACATCTTACTCAAATCCATCATAACTTAACAAATCCAAATTGCTTCATATTTGAAAGACAGCTTTTTTAAAAAGGGGGATCCATCCCACTTCAGTGCCACATCTTTACTTGAACGAATAGTGCCTTTTAAATATCACCATATATTAATTCTCTTATTTTCTGAATGTATATTTTAATTTTTAAATGATTTATGCATATGCTAAGGTTCCGTGTTTATTTATTACACTGATGATATCTATTAACACAGCTTTGTATACAGTGCCTTTCAAAAACATAAAGTTCTTCACGAACTCATGTAACAAGAGCTGTCTGCACTAAGACCTGTGGCAAATAATTACTCTAATATTTATTGAAAGTGTTTTAGGTCATGAAAAATAATTGTTTAGAACAGTTAGATGAGGTTAAAGTTGTAGTATGATATACAACTTTTTTGTTTGACTCCTATTCAGTTAAATCAGTTAGTTTTAACCACAGATTTAAAAAAAAAAAAGCAACCCATTTTATATCCAAAACTTGTGGATGTCCCCATCCCCCCCCCCCCCACCATTCCAAGTGTTACTAGACGTGTGTGCCACAGGTAACAGGCAAAGGTGTACTGGACCCTCAACAGCATGCCCTAAAATTTTACAAATATCCTTATATTGAAGTTGAATTATGAAAATAATTGTTTGAGATCACACCCAAAAATCACCCCAGAACCTTCAATTTTTACAAAATAAACTACACCTCTTCTCTCTCTCTCTCTCTCTCTCTCTCCCCCCCCCCCCCCCCCCCCCCCCCCAATAAAACTAACAAGCATACAAGCATAAATGGTCGTGTTTCTAATATGTAAGACAGACAGACAAAGACAGAAAAGGCAGAAAAGACAGAAAAGACAGAAAAGACAGAAAAGACAGGATCTATTATATAAATAAATGAATATGGAGTTGTGTATTCTGGTTTAAATTATGATTCTTATTTTCTTTAGAACTGCATAATGGCCAAATGCGAGTGTGGATGTGCCTCTCTACAAAGTGTCACACGACTCCTGCTCATCAGGAGGAGCATAATGGCATGTGTCTTCAGTGTGCCCAAGGCATGGATGATGATGATGACAAATACTTAACATGCAGCAAGCATTACGAAATAGTGGATGATGAGAAAGGACCACCGCAGAGACTTTATGAGGACTAATGTTAACACTTATTACACCACAGCAGTAATGATGATAATAGAGTTAATACACGAGTATGCTAGTGTAAAGTTGATAACACACATAAATGTAAATTGTCTAGCTACCGTCAACGTTATAATTTTTAATGGCCCAACAACTCATGATAAACCATTTTATTTATATTTGCAGTATTTTTTTTTATCATTAGTCATCAGCTAGTTTTTTTTACTCATGTTCAATATTATATTAGTAACCTGTAACTGAGATATTTTCATTTGTTAACAAGAATCATATGCATCAATATATGAATAGTTAAGAGAACTGCACCAGTTTGTTGAACTTTAATGCCAAGATAGTAATGATATGTTATAGTTTTCATGATTGATTGTAAACCAATATCTAGAGTTAAGCCAGTTAGTTAACACACACACACACACACACACACACACACACACACACACACACACACACACACACACACACACACACACACACACACACACACACACACACACACACACACACACACACACACACACACACACACACACACACACACACACACACACACACACACACCACCTCTTCTTTGCCCCGTGGCATGGTCTCTTCATGTTAAGCTCCCCAAACAACAATCTATTGGAAGCCTTTCTTAAAGCAAAGTATAAATGAATGTGCACGACAATGCACAGAGAATTATCTTTTCAAAATCTTGCTGCCACATGATCTTCTCAAAATCTTGCTGCCACATGATCTTCTCATCATTCGCAGCCTCATCATAAGCCTGTCCTTGACATAATGATGCTGGGAGGTTGCTCTTGTGTCAGGAAGCCTAAGCACACCAACACAATCCATTTGACACTCTAATTTGAATTCACCCAATGGATGGACAAATTTAACTGTTCACTGTTGATTGCTATTGACTACATCCAATGCTCATCAGCAATGATTAAAAACCAAGAAGGTATTGCTGCCTTCTAGAAGTAACATGTTACAACTGCAAAGTTACCAAACACATTTTGCTTCTGCAAGCTGTATAGCTATAAGTTTATTCAAATCAGGAGCGATTTGACTATCAATTTGCAAAAATCCCACTAAAAATGCATTTAGAATCCACAGTTGCTCAAATCTGCAGACAAAAGTGGGGCAAAACTCTCTTTTTGGTTCAAATTGATTTCAATTAAAATTGCTTGCTGAAGTTAAACATTTGTTAGACCTGCTCAGTACTTGGATGGGTGACCACCTGGGGACAGCAGATCTTATAGGTGGTTTCCCTTTTTTTCCTTATTCCCCCCCCCCCCCCCCCACCCTCTGCTCTCTCTTCTTGCTTTACCATGAAGGCGTGATTTGACATGCTAAATTTGAAATTTCTTGACTTCTCACAAATTTATGCCTACTCTTCATTATTAGTGTGATTCTCATGTATAATTAAATGGATATTTGTGGTCTGTAACTGAAAATGTACACTATTTTCTGTTTCCATTGGCTGCCTGTTGTGGCTACTACAGGCATTTTCTAGCTGAGAATATGGTAAAGCATCATTGAAAGCACACAACCAAACCACCGAAAAAGGCAAAACAAAACAAAATAAGAAAAAACTAGATTTTACGGCCATTAAGTGAATACTTTTAATTCAACTTTACCATTCTGGGCAAAATTATTAGCAAGTAATTGGCTGGCAACAATGAAAAAGCATGGCAGAGAATGTTTGAAGTCATCAAGACTATACATTTAATTATAATACACCTCAGCATGATTATGTACTGATTGGAAAGTAATTGGCACATGTGCAGCTTATTTTGATTATTTCCCTCATTACCATCCACCTCAGATTATAGCCATTAGATAGCATTATTATTTCATTTTTCTATTGCCCAAATCAAAGTAAGCACTTTCTTGCACAATAACAGACTCTGGTACTAGATTGTTTAGTTATCATTATTGCCATGGCACTATTGCATACCAAGCCAACTACAACACACCAACAAATATAGGACACAGTTGAAGAAAATTATATGCCTAAAAATTTGTATTTGTGCAGGAGATGCCAATTACGCCACTATGATCACCTGTGGTTATCATCACCACTAGCGGTTGTTTGGATTTTCTGTGGCAACGCTATTTTTAAATAGTGGGGATGCGTTGGAATTCTCCCTGTGCTTTGTCCTCTTTCTCCAGTAACCAGCTTTAAACTGTGTACAGTGTTTTATCATCCTCTCCACTCCAGTTCACACGCACTGCCATGATGAGCCGAAGAATAAAGCCTGAGGTAAGAGCAGAGCGGTGCTCCCGCAAAATGTAACTTCGTCTTTTTTTACCACAGCTTGAAGTAATGCGGGCCAAGCCAGCCAGAGGATATTATTAGCAGCTAAATGGCTATATATCTAGTTGTTTATTTTGGTGCACCTATTGAGAGAAGTGTTATTTAACTTTCCAGAAGCATGCTCATTGCTAGTGAACAGCTGTGCTTCTTGACAGTTAGTAGTTCCTTTTGGTGTGTGCCTTTACCAAGCTCAATTCTAGCAGTGAGCACCCATCATCTCTAGTTACTTGGTAGCTGCAGTTCCTCCAGAATCTTCTGGTCTCCTGCAACCATGTGTAGGATATGCAACATGTGTAATGTCCAACCAAAGCATTTTTTTTCCTTCAGAGGCAGGTAGAAGTACATGTCAGATTGTATGGATTTGATTCTGGTGAGGGTAGCCAGATTGTTTCCAAGATATGATAGTTTGCATGTTCCTGTATTAAAATGGTGCCTATTTGTCCCACAAAAATTTTTTTTTTTAATTTGCTGATTTTATGAAGAATTTGATGTTTGGGCTAGGTAAGGATAAGGCCACTCCAACCAATAATATTGTTTCATGAGTTCTCTGTCTTCAACCAAAGGGTCGGTAGGTAGACCTATATTTATAAATTTGCTATGAATATCATTATAAAATTCTATGAATATCATTTAAAAAAACCACCAAGTGTGTAACATAAACAAAGACCACAAAGCCACACTCAAACTCGCCATATTCACAGTCATTTTCTATGACATAATCTTTATATTTATAAACTAAATCTTGCAAAAAATATGGTCGGATTACTCGTGAAGCAATGTTATTGGTTGGAGTGGCCTAGGCCATTGGTCTGGGATCACCTGTGGTATTGCCATGTCAGATGGAAATATTACAAACTTGTATATCATTTGATGCTACCAAGCCCAGCTGTGACTGGACTGTAGCTTATCTATATGAATATGCTGTTATTATCTGATACGAGGTTACACAAACATCTGGTGATAATGAACATTCATCCCGTAGCTAATAGTGTGATAGTGATAAACTGTGATAGTGATAAACTAGCGTAGATATGGAGACCAAAAAAACCCATGGTCAGATTCAGGAAGGACTCTGAATATTGAAGGTAAGAGTGATACTTTGCCAAATGGTGTCATGACCAAGGAAGTACAACTGTCTGCATTGTCCAAGTAGTATTCACTTCAAGTCTCCAATACAGCGGTTTCTTACTGGTCTTGCTGTACAGAGCCGGGGGTTCCAGTTATGCAAGTTTCAAAATTTACTGGGTTTAATTAAGCTAATTAGTTTAGTACAAAATTTTTATTTGTGTATTTTGTGTTTATTGATTCCAGCTAGTCTCTATGTTCACAACAGTAGATAGAAAAGAGAGCAAAAGCTATCAAACAGTAGCTTTAGACATATTTCAGTGTCTCATTTCTGCGCCTATAGAAATTGGGGGTAGGGATGGAATGAATAGGAGGAACTGGTTGAAAGGCCAGACTGTAATGTGCACCTAGAAGCTGTTATTATTATGATGAGAGAGGTACCCATGACTTATACCAAATTAGTGCTGCAATTTTCAAAACTTGTAGTGACCATAACTGATTTGATTCACTGCAAATATGGTGACTACTTGCATTAGAAAAAATCAGCGAATTCCAGGATCTGTATATACATGCATAGTATGTGTTTGATTGTGTGTCCAAAGTTAATCCTTCAATATTGTTAGAATGTTTAATATGTTGGTCAAATGCTAACTGCACATCTAGTTGATAGCTAGCACAGTTGGCTGGAGTCAAGGATAGTGCAGGTGTCGTCATGGTTAGAGATGGAGGACAGTTGTTTCATAGAGCTGTATCGATTTCTACTGGCAGAATTACTTGTAATTATGACCTAATATGGATAAGCTCTAATTGGACTCACCATATTTTGGTGGTTGTTTTTTCCCATTTGCAACTTGGTAACCACAATGTTGTCGCCTTAAGGGCAACGGGAATCACTACTGCAGTCCAAAAGAGATGAAAGAACAGGCTGTACTAGTGATAAAAAAAATAGTGTATTCAACTTCTGAACAGCTATTTTCCCATTGCACTGAAAATTGTTTAACAGATTTATTTTCATAATTTACTGAAACTAAAGCCACACCCCCAATCACAATATGGCCAAAGGGATTAACATGAGCTGATTGAAGCTGAAAAAAAAAAAAAAATTAATTATTGAATTAAGAGGTAAAACTTGTTCCTTGGGATAGAATGGTGTGCATTTATCAGCAGGTTCAAGAGCATTGGCTGATAATAATGTATTTTATTTATTAGCTTGCTGTGTTTGTTTCAAATAGACATGATCCGAAATGATATTCACTTTTTGACTAACTATTCATGTAAGTGTTTTGACTTGGTAAGAAGGTTGAATGCATTAGGTCAGACATCTGTTTAAGATTTGTGTTCAAAACGACTTGAAACAAAAGCTAGTCAGCATTAAGCAACTCTATGGTTAGGTGCACTGCTCACTCTGGGACATAGGTCAGCTCTTGCTGCAGAAATAAAGCATGGTGTCATCTCACTTTTGTTTTACAATTCATTGGTGCAGAGAGATTTGAACAGCTTCTCGGCCTCCTTCCCAGGTCCATATTTCATGGTGGACTTTCCTGTTAATAGGTCAACCAGCATTTGTTTTAGTTACACATGTCATGGCCAGATGTACCTTCAACCACTTTCTTGTGCCTACAATATCACAGTTTTCCAAGGAAATTGTATTTTTCCTTTTTGAATATTAACCATATTGTATGGATGTTTTCAAAGCTGGTCAACTTTTTTTGTGCTCACATAGGAGATATTGTGTCCCTTTGAAGTGTTAAAAATGGAGGATCTGGCTTTATTGTAGTTGGAGTGTGTAATGTACTTGATTTTTGTTGAGGAATATAGTTTGGACTCCAACAATTGTGCCTTTGTGTCCTGCCGTTTCCAGGCCAGAATCCCACTGAGGTTCAAAGGAAGGGAGAAGTCAGTGTGGATTGTTAGGTGCAGCTAAAGTTGACAGCTGCAAGTTATCAGCTGACAGGTGGCAGTTCAAATTCAAACTTTGACCAATTATATATATATTTAGTTTTATTTGGGGAATGTTTGCATACTCTCATGTTCTATTACCTCAGCTGTGCAAAGCTACTTGGTGTCTTATAGAAGACCTAGTATGTGTTCATTTTATGAGGGGGAGAGGGGGGAGGGGGAAAGAGGAAAAAAAGAGCGAGAAAGATGAAAAAAAAGGTGGATAATTGGGGGGGGGGGGGGGGGAAGAAGAAAAGAGGGGGATAAAGGGAAAAGGATGGACAAGCACATTTTCATTGACAGAGCCACCTTGTTTATTTAGCAAGATTATATCTCTTGGACTGTCTTACAAACATCATGGGAAATCTGAGATGTTTAAAAAGTTTAAAAAATAAAAAAAAATATTTCAAATTAGAAATATCATCTTTCACCATTTCTATTGGATATTTACTAATCTAAAAGTGATTGAACTACCTGGTGGACTGATTGGCTAGCTGTTAACTTGATTCCATCTGCCCCTGTAGTTACTTTTTAGCTTGAATTTGATAAATTGTTGATGAATATTGTGGGCAGGTATTCAGTTTACAAAGTTGGCACAATTATTGGTAGAAACAATTATAATAGTCTGGTTGAAAATTGTGGTTTCTAAGGCAAAAAGATCAGCCACATATTGTATGTCTTCACATATAGTTGGGCCAAATTTCAGGGCAGATATTGCATACCCCATTATTGGTACTCATTGACAATTTTTTAACAGTCTGAGTAAAATATTTTTAGAAAAATTACTAAATGAAAGAAAAATTTGCGATTTGAAAATTAGGAACTGAGCCAGATCAGAAAATTGTACATGAAAAGTGGTTATCAAACAGAAATATTTTCGACCAGGAAAGTCTATGCTATTTTTTCGTGGGAAGTTTCTGACTAGAAAATTGCATACCTCAATTTCAATATTCCCAATCAATAATGTCTTTGCATTGTTTCTGTCTCCCAATGTACATATCCCGATTGAAAATTATGTATATATTTTAATACTTTCCAACCAAAAAATGGTAACACTAAATCATTTCCAATTGATAAATTACCATTCTTAATTTTAATATTCCCCACCAGGAATTTTTTTTCTCTCGTAAATCTGAAAACTCAGTCCTTAATTTGTTATACCCAACCAATAATTTCTTTGAAATTTTTGACAATTTCAACAGTGATATACTGATTTAATCAATGTATATAACGTTTGCTTCCAATTTGTGTCAGCTTTGGCGTAAACATGAGTAATTCTCAGAGCCATCTCTCAAGGCAGTTTGTCTGGCTTTTCCCATGGTCAGCTTTATGTTCCACATTTGCTAATCCCAGATTATTCACACATCTTAACCAATGAAGAATCAAGGCCAAGAATGTGGTCACCAACAAGCACAGTAATATGAACCTAAAATAGTAGTTCTATATGCTCTATGTCTCATATTTTTATCACACATTTTCACATTGGACTAGTACATGATAAGCCTAAAGGTAAACTCTTTTTTTTTTTAATTTTCCAATTATTTCCCCAGGGAAACGCCACCACACACATATATATACAGACTAAATTAAAATAGTGGGTGGAATAATATATTGTGTTGCCTTTATAACATTGTTATGGTTACTTCAAGTACGAGTACTACCAGTTGCCATAGCTACAGACTCCTCATGAATAGTTCTAAATGTGATTCCTATTATTTTCTAATTTGTGTGGTTACGAGCATTCTCGTATAGATTTGATAGAAGATCAAGTGTAGATCAACAGATTGAAGAGTTTCACTGCAATTGAATACATACACTCACATGTATTGAGGTTTTATTCTTGTGGTAAACCATAGATGTTTTGTCCCCCCCCCCCCCCCCCCTCTCCCATGTAGTGCTACGAACCAGAGGAGGAGGACGCTAGCTCTAGCAGTGATGAGCTTTCTGAAGGACATGATAAGAACTCAGTACGTCACCTTGAGATTACATCAGAGTGCAGACATGTTGGTTGTCAGTTTTTGTCACATGTAAAAAAGCATGTTTTCTGAGTGAATTTATGAAAAAGGCGACAAGAATGGTGGGAAGGTTATTTGTGGCTAATCTACAGGTAGTTTTCCTGTAGTTACTCCAACAATAGTGAATGCTGAAAGTGAATTATGTCATGTCATAGCTCAAAAGGCCACACACCTGAAAGGTCTTAAATGTTATGTATGATGTAAGTGCTAATTTAAAAAAATAATAATAATGAAGAAGTTAGGCGATCATTTCACAAGTTTGTCTGTTGTATACACAGGGAGAACTAACCTGTGTCACTTGCACAAACATAATTGCTTGGGGTGTAGGCAGACTGTCTGCAGGTATCCTCTGAAGCTATGCCTCACCTTACCCAAATGGTCATACCCTTATACTGGCCAGGAGTGTGTGCTGATCTTTAGAAGGACCATTTGTAGTCCTAAAGTTCCAATTTTGTCATGTTGGCAGCAATGAACCCTTGGCCATGATGACCCATGTCATCTTGGGCAAGATGGAATCTTCTGCACTGGAACTATCGTATATAATAATTAATTTACAAAAATTTCAATTATCTATTCAAGAACGATCATTTTATATAGTGACCAGTTTTGGAGAAAAGAAAGGTATCCTGTTTCTGATAAGATAGTATTAATCTGGGTTTCATACAGAGGGAGGGGGGCCCTGAAATTCCCCCCCCCCCCCCAGAAAAAGTCCCTCCCCTAAGCAAAAGTTTCCGTATCAACTAACACATAGTCTGACCCTTTGCTAAAAATATTCATTTATCCAACGTTATGAATAATATAAGGACAAGGCTAAGGACAACAGAGATGCTAGGAGGACTCCTGATTTCACAAGTTGTTAACTTAGCTTTGAGATTGTTTCACATAAGATTAGCAGTCGCCAGTTGGGATTGTCAAGATACCCCTAGAGTACGAAGGCATGCTAGGGCTATATTTAAAGCAGTCGTGCTTCAAATATACCCCAAGCCTGCCCTAGTACCCTAGGGCTGTGTGATAGCTAGTCCTCCCAGTACTCAATATCTTCAAAATGATCTGTCTTCTATTTAGTATTTCCCCCATCTCTTATTTCATTTAATTTTCCAATAGTTGCATTATTTAAACAAACTTTTTTTTAATGTGAAGGGTCAGACTACAAGTCAGTTGATCCAAGTTTCCCTCCCCCCCAAAAAGTTCCCCCACTCCCCCAAAATTCTGGAAATGTTTCACATCACTAATAGCTATAAGTCAATATTCAGAATTGAATCTTGTGATTCTTCTCTTTAAAAGTGTTCAGAACACGAAGGTCAACTACTGCCAGTTCAGGTCCCTCAATGGAAATTCTCATAGGGCGACCTAAATTTTGATCACCAATTCATAGAGCTAAAAGATCTTTCAACTGAAATTGCCCACTGGAAGGACCAGAATGATGTTTAACAGTTTAAATGTTTCTGGAATTATCCTGTGTAAGCTCCAGTACACTCCATGTGCACCTTGACCTCCCACATAGGTGGCAGTTCTGTAATTTTCTTTCTTTCCATTAGTAATACTGTTTCTTGCTTCAATGCTCTTTTGAATACCTGCCACTTTCTTATAAGGTCGTCCTTGTCAAGAAGAGGATGAGAAGTATAGGGCTCACCATCATAGAAACACTGTTGCTTCACTTCCATAAATTGAGCAAAGGCTTTAATTTCTTCTTTCCATACTGAGAAAGTCTTTCTTCTTCTTCTGATGGCAACAGTGCTGGTTTGAAAATGGAAAAAGAAACAGGGAGCTTTACAGCCATATTAGAAAAACGACTTTTCATGTCGGTGAATAAACTATCAATATACGGTACTGCAACAGAGATATGAAACTGAGATACACGCTGTATGGGGCTCTCCACTTCTGACAATAATCTGGTCATCTGCAAGTTTCTAAACTGTAGATGTTACTTCTGAGCACTAATCGGCTCCATCTTCCTTGAGCAATTTCAGCTCTTTCTCTATGCTGTCAAGTATCAGAGGTAGCCTACTCAAGTCAGCTGCTTGCCTCTGCATGAAGGAGTTCAGTTTTTTAGTAGGTTAAATGCCTTTGACAGTAGAAACTATGCTTGCAACACCACAAAAGGAGCTAAGGACTAATGCAAGGCCAAAGGCTTCTGCATCTCCAGTTGTGTCATAGAGATGGTGCAAAGTGGTAATCAAAGCCAGCAATAGCCAAATAGCTTGCAAGCAGCGCTCATGAGATAGCCACCTGGTAGCACTGGGCTTACCACTTCCAGCTCTAGTAATTGAGTGCTGACTGAACTTCTTTGAGAGCTTCAGCTAGTGCTGGAGAAGATATACTTATTGATGACTGAAATGGCACACTTAAGCAGTCTGGAATATACATGCATTGTTGCATGCATGTATATTTACAGAGCTGCTATGACAGGTGGCTCACCTGACGCATACACATTTCCCTCCCCCCCCCCCCAAAAAAAAATCCTGTATGAAACCCTGTTAATTGGAGAGGGTGGGAGGGGGAGGAAGGCTTACCTAACATGTCCTGCTGCTTTTCATTCCAAAATATTGTGTAGAAGGTCTTTGGAATGGGTGTAGACATGAATACATACTTCATTTTTTTTAGATATTATCGTGTACACTTTGTAACCTGAAAACAGATTAATTTTCCAAACCTGAATTGGCCTAGAAAATATTTCATCTAGATATTGAATTAGCATCACATCACACACACACACACCTATCTATCTATCTATCTATCTATCCCCACCACACAACTTTGTGTGTACTAACCACAAAAGTTGTATGTTTGTTGGTGAAATGGGACATGTTTGTTGTTGCAGCTTCAAGATGAGGATGAGAATTGGTGGGACAGACGAGGACGTGTGGGCGGTCCACAAGCCGACAACGACAAGACAAAAATGGCAAAAGGTTCAACTCAAAAGAAAGGGGTAAGAAAGAAATTTCACAAGATTTGTGCTTAGGCTGGTTTGTGGTTTGTAATTCAATACACCAGCAACACAGTACTCACTGGGATAGTTGTGGTTTCTAACCCAATGTTGTGGGGGTGGGTGACCCTCAGTGGCATGTGTTGTGTTCGTTTTAGTGAAGTTAGGTTGCATTTATTTCACTCTCTGCCTCTAAGCATGCACACCTTTGAACACAGGTGATAATGTTGGCTGTATCTGATCAATTAACATATATTGGTAAAGAAAAGGTCGGAACTCATCACCCCCATGAAGTGGACATGCCAATAGTGGTGTATTCACCAGAGGAAGTAACATTCCTCTGTTTCTATGACAATGGCATAGGATGAGGCAGTGTGTTGAGTGCTGCTCTACCTCCTAACTTAGATCCCAGAGAAACCCTGTACCAATTTACAGATTGGTGCGATGGGAGGAACCTCAGGAAATTTTTTTCTCCAAGTGGGAATGGAACCCAGTTCTTTACAGCATAATAGCCAGATGCATTACCCTATCGATCATCTGATATCAAGAATGATAATGGCTACACAAAAACTTTTTAAAGAAAAAAGGTGTAATTTTTTTGTATGTGTCAGCACATGTTGTGATATCGCTATCCCAGGCCCTCGTGAAATAATGATTTGTGATGAAGATATGGATCTGAATGGCACAGGCTTAAAGTGGCAATGAAATTTACAATCAAAATATGACAGGCTTGGATTAATTGGTGTAGGGAGAACACATACAGAAAATGATTCCTATTCTGTGTATCTTCTTTTTTTTAACCTTTATTTAACAATCTTTTTTTTAAACTTGACTTTCCTTTTTCTGTGCTTTCAGCTGCACACCTTGACTTTTTTTCTTTCTCTCCTTTTGCACGCCTTGACTTCTGTTTTTCTCTCTATCCTTTTCTGTAGCCTAATTTCCTGGTACAGAAAAATATTGGTGGTTTGATGCAAAAGAGGACGATATTTAAATTTCCTCATAATTTTTACAAGTTCATGCATAAAAGATCCTGAAGGCTTTCATATTTTTGTTGGGAATTTGGATGACTGTTCATTTCCGTGCTCCTTGTGGTATGAAGGTATGGTGAATACCAAGTCACAGCACATCAGAACCCTCTCCATTCACTCCCAATTTCATGAAGCAATATCTAAGAAAATGGTGAAATTTTCATTCTTGCAATGTGTGTTCGCTTTCTTCACCATGAATGAATGTTAGTACAGTGCACATCACCAGACATTATTGCTTAAGGAATGTCTGTGTGTGATGTTACATTCCTTCATACATACTATGTCAAACAGAGAATTTGAAGGAATACTGTGTCATTATGATATTGAATACTGAAAGCTCCAGTCTCATAGCAAAACACAATGGTTGTCACTGTTTGCAGGCATTGCAAGGCTAATACAGATGTTTCTGGCATTGAGATCATACTTTTTGTTGCAGAACAAACCACCTACATGATTAAACTTTTTCTCTTTTTTTTTTGGTTTAAAAATGACTTCAGTGAAATATATCTTTGACATGGCACCTGCATTCACTAATGAGTGTGTTTCAAATCAAATATTCAAGATATTGAATGGGAAGATAACTCTATCATGGATGTACTAAAAATTTTGAAGTTAGTTCACTCAACTCTCCTTGAACGTTAAATTAAAGGATTCTTGTCCTTGAAAGTTAAGGGACAATTGGCAAAAATGTGCGAGAGTGGTCTTGTTGAAGAGTGAGATAAAATCTGTGCTAAAGTAAATAGTATGTACAGTACATGCTGAGACTATTTGGAAATGTGGACAAGGCCTTTACAATGTCTCTCCTGCTCCATGTGGACTGACTGACCTGAGTGAGACAACAAATTGGAATGATGTCGAGCTGTGTTCAAAACCTGATAGATATAGGGGTGCGAATTGATGACGCAGAATGTTTAGATTACCTAAACAACCTGAAGCTATTCATAGAAAGGTGCAGTGGGATAAAGAATTCAATAAATTTCTCGCACACCAGAAGTGGACTAAATATTTAAAAAGTTTAAAAAATATTGAGTGTCACTAAGAACTCCTGAAGATTACCCAGTTCATCGTTGCTATTCTCTCACCCAATGCAAATTTAGAGCGAATTTTCTCATTAGTGCAAAGCCAGTGACGAAGCAAGAAATCCCTCGAGTATTAAGTCCTTGAAAGGAATTTTATTTGTATAATACAGTTTCATATAAACATCTTGCAAAAGTTTCATGCTTTCTTGAAAAGCAATCAATCACTTCTCAAACAGATTCGATCAACAAATAAGTATGCTTGTGCAAATCAGCAGAAAAAACATTAAAGAAAAATAATAATTTAAAGTGGAATACCATTCATTTTTTGTAGTTGAGAACATAAAGCTCTATGCTATTTCTATTAACATGTGATAACTTTTTATTTCCTTATGGTCACCACTATTAATTGTATACTCTAGGGGAAATGACATGCATACACACATGCATATCATATTCACAAAATACCAATCCACATTAATAAGTTTGTGATACTTCCTTGGCAAGTTTCAAAACTAACATGAAATAAACTATCATTTAGAGAGTGAGTAAAGAAGTGTTTCAATTTTAAAAATAATTGATTTTCCTGTAGTAATTCAATAATATGAATATTCTATTTGGTACAAGATTGGAGATCGAGCTACTTCTATGTTGTGGTGAATAGAAATGAGGGACCTAGAAGTTTCTTTTTTCCCATTACATTTGATTGATGGTGTTCATTCACATATGCTAAGAAAAGTTCACAAGTGGATATGATACTCCTCCAAAAAATGTCCTCTTTTTTGAATCCACAAATATGGTAGCCCTAGTAAAGGTCGATTCCTGGTAAGGGATAATTTTCCAATACCACATCACTCCTCCACCAGTACGAGGATGCTTACAAGCTTTACTGTGGAGGCCCTTATACGAGGCAGCCACTCCCGAGTGAGGAAAGGAGGAGTAATAGATGGTGTTGGAAGTGGCCCTGCAAGGTATAGCAGGTTTCAGAAGTGGAGGAGGAAGTGGTCCTTGATTTGTCTTTGTTGTTCATTAAAATCTTGCTTCTTGTGGGGTCCAAGCAATATTATGGTTGGTTTCTGGCCATGTGTGAGCAGGTGGAAAGGATGAAGCTGTTCGGCATACTTTTAGATGAGGTGATGATAATAGTGATGAGACGCAGGTAACAATATAGATGAGCTGTATTCTTTGGCCGAGAGAAGTCACATACAGCTTGAACATGTTGAGGGAGATGCTAAGAGCCAGCAGCCTAGATGTGCTGACCTAGGTAGGAGTGTTCCTTGCAGTTAGAGTTACAGTTGTGTCTATGGCTAGTCCATGGGCAGCAAAACATTCAAAGACGAAGCAGACGTGCCAAATGTGTTCGTCAGAGAAAAGTTTGAGAATGGCAGGTCATTCTTGTGATGAAGACTAGGTCGACACCATAGAGACCACAGTCGATGAATCTTTGGAATGTTAGAGGTGTAGTTTTGAGTCCGAATACATGAAAAGGAACTCCAAGAGGCAGAACAGGATTACAATGGCACTCTTTGGAATGTCTACTCATTTACAGGAATGTGATGAAAGCCAACATATATCAGGGCATTCATGGTGAAGATAATCTATCCTCCTAGCATTTCAGCTAAACTTGCATGTTTGGATTCAAATCAACTGCAGTGATGATGCTATTCAGGCGGTGAAAGTTTCCATATTGTTGTCAGCCCCATCCACGTGGCTTGGGGGCAATGTGGAGTGGCAAGGACCAGCTGCTCTATGAGGGAAGGTGATACCAAAAGGGAGCATTTTTCATGCTCCATTTAGGCGATTTGGAGTTTCTCAGGACTGAGGTATCCAAAGAGATAAAAAGAACTGGTGATCCGCTTGTGATGATGTGGTGTTAGATATCACTTAGGCTGAATCAGAGTGGCATGACTTAGGGAGTGGGAAGATTGAAGGATCAAACAATAAGTGTATGGTTGTGCAACGTACATGTAGCAGAGATTAGGGCTCTTCACTGGATGTCTTGAGTGAGGTGCTATGGAATGTCTGCCCATCAGGAGGCATTCTGAGTTAGATCTACCAGCACGTCTGACTGACGCAGGAATTCAGCACCTAGGATGGGATCAAAAGTATTTGCGATGGTGAAGGGACAGGTAAATTTCATAAGCACCCTAAGTTCAAGAAAAGGGTCGTGGTTCCATAGGTTTAATACGACCATTGTTCGCTTGAAAAGAATTCTTTCTCACCATTTTTCTTGTCATGAGGCTGTGCTGTTACTACACTTTCTGTTACGGTGTCCACAAGGTAGTGTGTGTGTGTGTGTGTGTGTGTTGGTGTGTCGATCTGTCGTATAGAAGAAGTGTACATTTTCCCTGCGACATTAATTGCCATTAATGGCATGGGTGAGCATTTCCCAAAGAGCAAGAGCACAGTGGGTCACTCTTTTCGGCTTTCTTTCCTCGGCTGTGATGAAACCAGCAAGTGCCAGTTTGGGATATGTCAAGGTTGCATGGAAGGGCGTCAACTCTAGACTGGCAGCTGGAGCAGAACATGCTTGTAAGGTGGGAAGGTTAATTGGATATGTGTTGTCTGTTGTGGATAGGACATGGTCTCTCACACATGTGAGTCAGGCTGGGACATCTTTGCTCTTTAAGTCAGTGAGGCATAAGGCCACTCTGCCAATTTCTGACGTTGGTTGTTGTTCTTCCTCATGGTCAACATTGTGGGAACAGGAGGAAAGTTTGGGCACAGTGGACTTGGCAACTGTTCAGATTTGTGTGTAGCTGTACCATCAGGTGAAGAGCTGTGCTATAACTGTGTCAGCGAGTTTAGCTCTATGGAATTAAAGTTTTTGATGTTTAAAGCACCAATGTTGTTCAATCATAAAGTGGTTAATTATTAAGTTAATAACAAATATTTGGTAAAGGGGTAACATTCAGTAAGGATCAATTCCTAGCAAGGGTTACGATTAGGGAATGCCTCAATATGACTTCAGGCATTAGAATACCATTATGCTGAGATAGGGCGACCTCTCTATGGTGGAGTCACTTCTCCAAGGTGTGGTCATTCAGAAGTTCAACCGTCCACTAATTTTATATATTTTACAGCTCTCTGTCTTTCTAATGAGGATGGATCCCATGACTCATTAATTATTATGGCTACAGGATGATATATAATAAAATATATTTCCTAAAAATAAAAAAAAAAAATAATAATAATAATAATAAAAATTCTAGCCCGAAAATTTACATACTAAAGTACATCTTCCTCAAATCCATCATTGCTCAACAGTGGATCATTCGAATTGCTTCATATTTGAAAGACAGCTTCTGCAGATGTTGTGCGACTATGTAGGCAATAAAACAGAAAAACCATGATTTTTTTAAAAAAGGGGATCCATCCCACTTCAGTGCCACATCTTTACTTGAACGAATGGTGCCTTTTAAATATCACCATATATTAATTCTCTTATTTTCTGAATATATATTTTTTAATTTATAGTTGATTCATGCATATGCTAAGATATCCGTGTTTATTTATTACACTGATGATATCTATTAACACAGCTTTGTGTACAGTGCCTTACAATAACATAAAGTTCTTCATGAACTCACATAACAAGAGCTGTCTGCACTAAGACCTGTGGCAAATAATTACTCTAATATTTATTGAAAGTGTTTTAGGTCATGAAAAATAATTGTTTAGAACAGTTAGATGAGGTTAAAGTTGTAGTATGATATACAACTTTTTTGTTTGACTCCTATTCAGTTAAATCAGTTAGTTTTAACCACAGATTTAAAAAAAAACAACCCATTTTATATCCAAAACTTGTGGATGTCCCCATCCCCCCCCCCCCCCACCATTCCAAGTGTTACTAGACGTGTGTGCCACAGGTAACAGGCAAAGGTGTACTGGACCCTCAACAGCACACCCTAAAATTTTACAAATATCCTTATATTGAAGTTGAATTATGAAAATAATTGTTTGAGATCACACCCAAAAATCACCCCAGAACCTTCAATTTTTACAAAATAAACTACACCTCTTCTCTCTCTCCCCCCCCCCCCCCAATAAAACTAACAAGCATACAAGCATAAATGGTCGTGTTTCTAATATGTAAGTTGAATTATTAAAATGGATTCTGTTGAGGTCATCCATGGAATATACAGGAAGATCCTATTAAAGTTTTAAAGGAATATCTCTTTCCACAAAAGTTACATAGATGCAGACAGACAGAAAAGACAGGATCTATTATATAAATAGATGAATATGGAGTTGTGTATTCTGGTTTGAATTATGATTCTTTAAATGTGCAATGATGGCTTCTTTAGAACTGCATAATGTCCGACTGCGACCGTGTGAATGTGCCTCTCTACAAAGGGAATCGGTACAAGTGTCATACGACTCCTGCTCATCAGGAGGAGCATAATGGCATGTGTCTTCAGTGTGCCCAAGGTATGGATGATGACGATGAATACTTGACATGCAGCAAGCATTACGAAATAGTGGATGATGAGAAAGGACCACCGCAGAGACTTTATGAGGACTAATGTTAACACTTACACTGCAGTGGGTTTATAGCTTGTATAATACATTACCATGTTATATTAAAATTACAGCAATAATGATGATAATAGAGTTAATATATGAGTATGCTAGTGTAAGGTTGATAATAGCGCACGCACGCGCGCGCGCACACACACACACACACACACACACACACACACACACACACACACAGGGTGGGGGCGTGTATGTAGTGTCAGGGGACAACAGCTATATGAACCAATTTGCTTCCAATGGAATGTAAAAAAAGGTGGACTGTATTAAATTGAATTTCGTTGTACTTCAAAAGAATGAGGAAGACAGGCATAATGGGAGACACTAGGACAATTTAGGGCCAAGTGTGATAATGACAACACTCAAGAAGCAAGAGAGTCGACTAAAATAGGGATGAAAACCAATCTTATAGTCCTGGAATTAGGGATTTCCATTCCAATGTGGTTTTGTTTTGTTTTATATTGTTTTTTTTTGGGGGGGGGGGGGGGGTAAGGTCATTTGATGCAATAAAGTGAAGGTCGGTGTCGAAAGTCCATCAGCTACATGCAAAACAGTTTATGTACATCTTGTACAATTGTGCTAGATGAGAATGCCTGTATGTTCTCAGATAGATAAATGCCTCAGTTATCATCCAACTTTTTCAAGGATTGAATAGCGATAATTCCTTCTTGGTGGAATAAGAACTTCTGTTATTGATTGAATCTATTATGTGGCAAGCTACAGGGTGTAGGTGTACATAGGAGTGGGGTATTCATGTCTTCCCTTGTTTTGTTTGGCTGCTCAAGAATGGTTATTCCTGCACATCTTGGTGTCTTCCCTGACTCTCCCCCAATATAGAATTGAATGACACTCATCCTTGTAAATATATATTCTTTGAACAATATGTTGCCAAGAAATTTTTTGAACTAGGTGATCAAAAGCATGTTTGAAAATAAGACTAGGGGAATATTCATGAACATGGTGATCATAGAGCCTGTGTTTAAAGTGAGAATAGGATATATTCCAGAATTAGGTAATCAAGAAGTATGTTTTGAAAAATAAGAATAGGAATTATCCTTGGGACTAGTGCTAGGTAATCAAAGGGCATGTTTTGAAAACTAGGAATAAGAAAAATTAAGCTATATACATAGTTGATCAACGAACATGTCATGAAAGATGAGAATAGGAATATCGTTGAAATAGGTGATCAAATAGCACGTTTTGAAAAAAAAAATGGTAATATGAAATATTCCTGAACTAGATAGTCAAAGAGCATGTTTTGAAAAATAATATACCTCGAGATTGCTATTTGTAGCATATGATCTATTCTCTGTAAGAAGTTCACCTGGAAAGACTCTAGACTGGTGTCAGATGGTGGCCAAAGGCTTCCAATGGAGAAGGATGTTGCTCAAGGACAATTAATACAGAAGCACAGCACAGTCCTGGGGCTCTACTAGTAACTTATTTTTTGCCTAATATTGATAGTGAGTGCACACATGTTAGTGTCATGGGACCAAAAACAGAACAATTCCCAGGTTGTTGTTTGTTTTGTTTTCTAATTAACTCTTCTAGGCTAGTTAACTTTTTGTCCACCTTTTTGTCCACCTTTTTGTCCACCTTTTTGTCCACCTTTTTGTCCACCTTTTTGTCCACCTTTTTGTCCACCTTTTTGTCCACCTTTTTGTCCACCTTTTTGTCCACCTTTTTGTCCACACAGCATCAACTTGTTATTGTCATGGGACCAAGGTTCAGTTTGTACAGTGCCAGAACTCCCAGGGGGATATCCCTGGGATTATCCCAGAAAAACTTGCCACCTGGCATGATGTCCTGGTGCTGTTGATGGATTGTTATTCGTACTGCAGGCAAAAACAGAATCTCTCTAATGCTTAACTGGTGAGCTGCTGGCTATGATTGCAAAAATGTTTCTATTCATTAATATTCTGATATTCAAGGTAAATATTATTCTTCATACAAATGGCTGCTGGGTGCCTGAATAGTTTATCTTGTTCTCCAACCCTCCATCATACTCTTCCAACCATGCTTGCTTTCATTTTCTTAGATATTATGGACCACAGCACAATGTTTAGTTTCTCTTTCTTAGATATTTGATTAACCTTTGTAATCAAAGATAGGAAGCTACTCTATTCTGGTGAGAAGCTTCCAGAAGCAAAGTAGCTCCAGTACATTTACTCTTTATGAAACATTACTCTCTTGTACAGTAACAATAAATAATTGTCCTTTTGATATCCTGCACCAAACACCACCTACACATAGAACTTGTTCTTGCCCTTAATTGAAGGGTCAGTTCTTATTTATCAACTCTTTCATTGTAGCCAACCTGATCATTGAATTTGTTGCCAGTTCAGACTAATGGAATGCTATTAGTTGATAGTTCAATACTAGAGTGAAAGATAGTACATTTTTATATACAAGCACATTCTGTTGGAGATATAAACACCAACAAAAAAAAAAGAGAGAAAAAAAAAAGAAGTTATATGTAATTGACGAAGTGTCTAGCCATCATTTTGCAGTATGACCATATTCTACATAGCTATAAGAGACTCTTGTTGCATAGCACTGTCATATTGGTGCATCTAGTATTTGAGAAGGAGATGTGGCTAGGATGGAAGCACTTAGCCTTGGACTCCACACCTGGCAGTGCTATAAATGCCTTAGTTATCTGATTTTCTTGAGTCTTAATCAAAAAATGAAAATTGAATTATTATTACTTGGTGCCATTTTATTATTTTCACTATTGACTTATATCAAGGCTGTTTTTGGCTAGCTACTTTGAAAGAAATACCACAAGAGATGGAGCTTAATGGAGCAATGGAGTCCAGGAGAATTTCAGAGCTAGCTATTGTTTTGTTCATTGCAAGCTAATTGTTGTCATTGTTTTGATTATGGGATGCTTGCTAGATATAGTTTGTTATTACTTGGCTATAATTAGCAGTGTTTTTTTGGGGGTTTATATACCCAGCTAGCTAGGTAGGTTGTTGGTTGTTTTGTTTATAGCTAGGTAGCTGATGTTTTTGGGTTGTTTTAAAATTTTTTTTTATTGCTAGCTAGCTGTTATTTATTGGCTTGGTGGTAAAATTATTGATAGAGAGGGTAGCCACCCCATTCATCCTTCCCCCCCCCCCCCCCCCACCCAGTGTCTCTCATCTCGTAGTGATCACAGAACACCATATAACATTTTTGACGTCATGTTACATTTATAACATTGGCATTTTACTCTTCCAACTGAAAATTAACATAAATATATAGGATTTAAGTATTTTTCAGGTAAGGACCTTATGAAACTTTAAAAAAGTTTTTTTAATGAGACTGAGAAATTCTATTTGAACACAAGAAAACTGGTTTATTTTGTTAAAGGCAAGTTACTCTAGTGTTTATAGGTGAGAGAGGTGTTTTAAAAAGTTGTCATATTTTGAAGAGAAAAAACACCTTGATGATGATGTAGTGAAAGTTCTGTAGCCTTCAAAAGCAACTAGAAACCTTCATAATGTTAATAAGAAATTAAATTTGTGGTATTTTTCACACTGCTCTGAAAGTACACAAAGTTAATGCTAATTATGAAAAGTTGGTACATGATTTACACACGACTAACCTTCATGAGGTAACTATTTCTAAGATAAATCTATTAAAAGGAAGTTCTAAACAGGTGATAAAAGGGTTTGTCTGTCAGACTTCACAGGTGTCAATTCCATCTCTGTAGTTTCATTGCTCTGTCTGTTCCTGTTATGATTCTGATCAGCTGCCTTGGCTGACGGAGTGGTGTATTTGTAAAGTCGAAACTCAATTCGGCTCTCAGTCTTCCCGCAGGGAACTTCAAAGTTGAAGCTGCTTGCTTTTTCGGAATTATCAATTCCAAAACTAATGTTGCTTGGTGGCCAAGGAACCTCAGCTACTTCTCTTCTGCTTAGGTGAACCCTCTGCTCCATGGGCTCAAAGCTGTACAAAATAGATGCCACAGTTCAATGTACACATTATTTAGAATTTTACTAGATAAATATCATTGTAACTTTCTTTTTTACTATTATTCTACTCACTATTTGCGTGGTGGAGCATAATGGTAGAACTCAGAGCTGGTGTCCTTCGTCCCGATGACTTTTGGGGTGATAGTTAGCAAGACAGAGTTGGCATTAAACCGTTTAGAAGCTATCTTTGTGAGGCACAGAGACACTGCATGCAGGTAGCAATAATTTCATTTTATATAATTAGTAGTTAATTGTAGCTACCATATGATTTAAGGATGCTTACATGTGGACAAGTGGAGTTTGTCTTCAACTGGGCCAACCACTACAAAGTCAATAGTTTTGACAGTGTCAGACCACAAATGCTCCAATCCAGAACCAAACTAAAGGGAAATAATTTCTAATAAAGTATTTGCTTATGATTTAACAATGTTGTTACACTTTTTCTAAACATTTAATTATCACATTCATTGTCCATTAAATAACAATTGGTAACAGATTATTTATAACAAAAAATAATAATTGGAAAAGAGTATATATGAATTTTAGGGTTGCTCCTTCTTCTTCACTACCCAATTAAGCAAATGAACACTGAATTATTAAGTGCCTAATTCTACATCCCTAAATCACTGCCTCAATAGGACTTTACAACACAACCTTATTATACTCCTATCAAGCTTGATGAATGAGTAACCTATTTACTTGTATACTTAGTGAACTTTTTCATTACATATATATAGCAAATGGATATAATTTTATTATTTATGCATTGTAGTAGTAAATAATCTGAAGGCAATGTAGAATTAGGTACTCAATAGTCGAGTATTCACGTCTTGTTTCAAAACTTCGTTGGGTAATACCTTTTCATTTAGTACTTTTTGGAGTAACCTTAAATCCTTAATTTTAAAATTATTATGTATAATGTTTTTAATCATTAGTTTCTGATTCCCCTTTCAGTGACTTACTATTAAAAGGTTAACCCAACAACATCCCCCAGTGTCCTAAAATGGAAGCTGAGTGTTGCTCCCTGAAGTACTCTGTTTTTGATGCTTAAGTCTTTAGAGTTTCCCAAAGAATCACTTAGTCAACCAACTGCTCCATCAGCCATGCGCTCTGTAAACCAATCACTCTGCAGTGGGTTCTTTGAAGTGCATTCAAAGTTACTAGAGGGGATTGTCAACAATGTGGTGGTATTGAAGCATGTGATAAAAAGAACATGGTGTCAATAAAAGAAGACTTCAATGTTCCAGTGATATACATTCATAATAGAGCACACTGACTAAGAAAACTGATTGGGTTGTGGATGTAGACCAGTTTAAATTCCACCAATTGTAGGTAGCCTGCCTCATCAAGAACAAGGAAACTAACATAACATAATATAACTAACATAAACAAGGAAAGAATTTCAACCCCCCTTCCACCAACTCTTTCTGGGGAGTTCTCTGGCTTATAAATATGACATAGACTTTCATTAGAGATTTGATTTGCTATTATATAAAGCAGGTCGAAGTAGAAACTAGTTTTGTATTTTTTACCTTATGCTAAAGCTCTTATCAACCCTGTGAATGATGAGTGCTGATGCACTCCCTGGTGTGAACATTTACCTTGAATAAGAAAACAACAAAACAAAATCACTATGCAACAAAAAAAAGTATGAAGTCACAATTGCCAAGTATGCAATATAAAATTCCCCGGAAGACAATCTACTCCAGAATATTATACAGTGATTGTGAACTCTGTCCTCCACTGGCCACTACAACTTTCATTATGAGGACCTCCACCTGCAGTCAGCAGCCAGGGATTCACCACCACTTATACATGCTTCATTGTGCAGTGATATCTCTGCTTTGAAAAGGCAGTCATCTCATGCCTCCTACTTCTCCCTCACAGCAAAAGTAAATGCTACCACTTTAATATTTGTTAATATTATACCGAAACAAGCCTAATTCATTATCACCATTGCTGGGTGAAACCATCTCCAACTGTAGCTTCTTATTCGCCTCACATGATCACTTGAACTGTGAATGATTTGATTGACTGGAGAAAAAGTTTGCTAGTCACTGACCTTCACTTAATAGAGGTGTGGCAGTGTAGATGACTAGACTAATCAGTGCAACTGTTACTCCCAGTGAAGCACAAAGATAGTTAATGATATTGTCTTATAACAACCTGCACGTTAGTAAATTACCCAAAACACTGTTTTCACAATGCGTTTATATATACATATATATACATATGTACATATATATACATATGTGCATATATATACATATACATGTATATACATATATATTCTACTAGCCTTGCAATATAATATACATTCTACTAGCCTTGCAATATAATATGCATTCTACTAGCCTTGCAATATAATATTCATTCTACTAGCCTTGCAATATAATATACATTCTACTAGCCTTGCAATATAATATACATTCTACTAGCCTTGCAATATAATATACATTCTACTAGCCTTGCAATATAATATACATTCTACTAGCCTTGTGATATATATATATATACATTCTACTAGCCTTGCAATATATATACATTCTACTAGCCTTGCAATATAATATACATTCTACTAGCCTTGCGATATATATATATACATTCTACTAGCCTTGCAATATATATACATTCTACTAGCCTTGCAATAACAAACCTATATATCAAAATGCCAACAAAACATACGTCATTTGATGTAGCGTATTCAGCTGATAGGATATCTTCTGGAAAGTTGATCTCAATGATTTCCGAACAGTATGTCTTTGCCCTATAAAAACGGTCAAGGTCGCCTTTCTTCTTGAAGAATGGGTTAAAATTCAGGACACCAACCTAATGAGAATAAGTGATTATTCCACAGCAATGGTTTCTAATCTTAAATGTTCTTACAAATTCATGAATCTATTTCTATCAGACTGATACTACTGATGGGCATACCTTAGAAAACACTCTGATTAGGGCACTGGGGATTCCCAGTGAGGTGGAGCCAAAGGTTATGAACACAGCACGTTTTCGTCCAGCAGCGAGAGAAGAGAAGCCCAAGGTCACTCCTCTCAGCGATCTCGGTAGGTCCTATGTGTTGGGTATAGGTGTGCATTATTTGTGTCATTGGTGTGTGTACAACACTACAAGAATAACAATATGATAATTATCAATACAACAATATTGGTCTTCCTTCATTTGAAAAAAAAAATGCAACAATACTGTTAAAGATAGCTCAGATTTAATCACTGGATTAAAAAAAAATCCATTTTGTAGTTTGATAGAGAGCAAGTAGCAAATATATACTGGGAGTAATTTGTCTTCTGTCGAGTAATATTTTGTGTGAAGTTATTCACATCCTGTACAACAAAGTGAAGTTGTGTGTTATAGAATGAGGTGTTTTCGTCACACTTTGCACAGGGTTCTCGTATTATTTGTATACTCAAGTGTGAGCTCTTATACTTACAAGTTTTTCATCAGGTGAAAGTGGCTGTGCAGGGGCATTGTAGAGACCACTTTCACCAGCTCTCTTAGTGAACCTCCACTTAATGTCCTTGTCGTAGCCTTGAACATCAAGAATGCTAATAATATCTGCAGGAAATGAAGACATCATGAATAAAATTGCTTATCTCAGGTTGTTGATATTTATAAAGTACTGCAATAATTAGATTTGGCGGGAAGTATATGCAGCCTTGCCAAGTGGTTCTATAGGCAGTTAATCATTTAAAGACCATCAAATCTGGCAGTGAAACATTCAATGTTTTATGTAACATGCATAAAAAATTAAGTTCTTTAAAGAAGCTACACATTCCTGACACTCTTGTTCTTTCTTCTTCCATTATAAGCTAATCCATAAAGAGAATATGGAGTGATTATTCCAACAGTCACCAGTAATATTGCATGGGCAATAACCAAAATAGAACATATTCATTGACAAAAGTATGCACCCCACAAGGACAATAATATTTCTCACTATTAGTTTAAGATGATGCGAATAGAACCTCTGAAAAATGTTACAAACATTACTGCCATATACAGATGCAATTAATTACTTGGCTGGGTACAAATTGACATACTTTCACAATAGAATATACCGGTATTTAAAAGCTAACACTACATGCAGTAGACTTTTTAAAAGTTTTACCACAATTGTAATCAGTCCATGCTATGCCAAATTCTGAATCCTGTGATGGATGAACCCTTATGTAATACATTTATATTTACATAAGCAATACATTATTGTATTTGATACTAAACAGAATTGGTTCATGTCTCAGTGCATAAAAACATGTTTACAACAAAATTTGGACAATGATGAAGTATTTTTAGCATGTTTAAATTGTATTTCAGCTGCTTTTTATACAAATGTCTTAGATCATGGTGCAATATAGCACCATGCTTCATGATTATGTAACAGGGTGCCAAATTTAAAGGTATTACTCAATACACATCATGGCTACGTGTACATAATATTATGTCTGGAGTAAAACTGTGATTTGAAGTGATTCATTGCTACCTTATCAATTCAATGATTTATTTATTAATCTAAATATTCTCTGCAAGCATACTAACCTCCATCTTGCATCTTTTTAAGTTGCTGCTGCACCTTGTGGAGGTTCACTACCCTCTGGTCATCATCATTCAAATGCTTAATCCGCCTCAGAACTTGCATCTCCCGGAACACAAACCCAAGGCCACTGTCTGTACGAAACAGCTTCAACATCAAAAAATCCAAATTAGTTGCAATGTATGGGCCTGCACCACAAAGTGGGATATTCTTGGCAAGTAGTTGGATGAGCTTCATTCTGGTACCACAACATCTTTGCAAAGGGGAGTCAGATAGATGGTAGCTTGGGGAGATGCTCGACTGGAAAGAGAAAGTGGCCACTCTATTTGTTCCCAGTTCAGTGGGGTGGGCGATGATGCACCATATCAGAGACCACATGAAACAGAGGACAAGGAGAGCTAAGAGGATCATGTCTACAATGCGAATAGTTGCAAAGAGGCGCAAGGGGGTAAACACACATGTAACCTGATCATCGAGTGGCCAAAATGGATGTGTTTCTTGCCCTGTGCTACTGAGAAAGTTTGCAGGACAACGAAACACATCTTTGAAGTCTGTAAAATAGAAAATTGCCACCAACAGACCAGCCAGAGTAAATATCAGCTGTATTAAAAGCTTTATGACATAGTGGACAAACATGAGGTTCTCCTTGTATGTGCTAAAAGCCCTAGTCAACTGCTCGACAATAATGTAGTTCTTGTCGGAGTAATAACCAGTGTCCTCACTCCTAATGCGATCCATCTCCCTGCATTGGGTGAAGAAGAACTCAAAGTTCCCACCATAGTGGTTTGTCCACAGGTAATGAGGAATTGCAATGAGGATAGCATGAACCACGATAAATGCTGGGAATATCTCAGACCTTGGAATACTAGCAGAGCAGAAGCTGTTCACAAAACTCTCACTAACATTAGCAGAAAGACAGGATATTGAACTGTCCCTTAGAAATTCACTGATGGCATCAATAGCTGCTAGTCCAATAATGACTCCTACTACATAGAGAGTAACACTGTCCCAGAAGAACTCTCTGGGTCTGGAGTCTTCACTATTTCCTTCCAGTTTTTTGGGATCACTTGCACTTCCATCTCCTGGCATGTTTGTGGCTTGTGACTAAATAAAATCGATAAACACACTTGACAGTTACTTCTTTGAAAATAGTTCAAGTATAGCTATATAATCAAGTCTTATCAATAGCAGTGCTATATCTACCTGCTATCACAGGTAGTAGTTGTAGCAGAAAATATGAAGCTTGACTATCCACTAAGATATATTTCAGCTTGACTGATTTATTTTGCAGCTTGAATGATTTATATATCAGCTCTGCAGGAACTGTCAGGGAAGTTGGAAATTGTTTTAAATCACAAAATTACTTCCTGTTGTTCAGCATGTTACAATGTTCCTTTGATGTCCTCATATTTGCTGACTCAGATCCACAAGCCAACATTTTGTTGATATTTCATTCTATTAATAACAATTCAAGGGTAATTAGAGCTGGGATATGGTTCTATAGTCAACATGCTCTTATATTAAGTGGCGGTAATTGCAGACCTATCTAATAACTTCAGAAAGTATGGTTAAACCCTGTAAATATTCCTGCATATCTATTTGTATCACCATGTTATGTAACAAGTGATACAAGCAGAGTCATTATTCTTGAGTATAACAACAGCCTTTGTCTCTTAGTAGTTGCTACAACTAATGCAACTGAGAAAATCTGCCTAACACAGCTGACTAACTGAACGACTACAAGTGGGTCTTGTGTCATCTGCATGGGGGTCTGATTAATATCACAATTGTGATACTAACTGTACTTTGTAGTTTTGCTTACACAACATTGAAAAATGCGCTCACAAAGATTTAATTTTCACCACAGACACACCACACTTAATATTTAACCACACCTTGATAAATGTGCACTTGCACAGGCTTGAATACAGGCTTTTTTTCCCCTTGGGGGGTGGGGGTGGGTATTATAACTCAGTGTATTCTCATGGGGAGTGTGTTCTAGTGGGGTCTGGGCTGGGGGCATGTGTCTATTTTGGATTATGATGAGGAACATAATATCCCTCATATTGTTGCAGTCTACATACACATGTTAGTTACTGGGTTCTCCCAACATGTCCAAATTTGAGCAGTAGTTGTGTTTTTTTTGTTTTTTTTTACAAAACACTTTTATTAAATACCAGTTGAGGGCATTTTTCGTAGTCCTCATCTCCAATGTGTCAATTATAGGTAACAGGGTATCCATTATTTCGTTTTTTGATAGATCTGCCCACATATCTATCAAAGACTTCTATCATGTCATGGGCCTTTTCCACTTTTTTGATGAAGTCCTGCTGGAGATCCTTGACTGTTCTTATTTATGGCCATGTAATTTTGAAAAATATTTTATACCCATCTACTACATTTACCAGTGACATCATTTCAGTCCTGGTACCATTCTGTAAGTTTATGCAGCAACTGGGACTTGCTGTTCTTCTTAAGGTACCCACTGGAATCAAAGATGGTTGGTGGATCTTGTTCAACCTGTAGCACAGGATACCCTCCAAGGTATTCCTCCCATTTCATAAAGATTTGGACTCCTATTTTTGTTTCCCCTTTTTTTTCCTTTAATGATTACATAGGATCATATATTGGATAGAGTAGAGAAACCTCCAGGTAGAGCTTCTCAGAATTCTGTTGCCATACACTCCCCAATTGCACCTCAGTGTGTCATGAATTTCCACCTTTTTATCACTAATGTGCCCATCAACGATGTTTAAGAGAATGTCTATTTGTCTGCTGTAGTGTGTGAGGGTGCTCATAATTGCCTTCTCACTCAGCTCTGACAGGCATGTGTGCCAATGCAACTGGATGGATAAAGGCGAGCTATCAGTCAGTGATGATCTACCAGCTCCAAGCTTTTCTTTACTAGCTTCATAGGTGGTTTACTATTGGTGCATTTACATGTGTGTGGTGGGTGTATGTTTGTGATATCACATGTGTGATATGACATGAACCAAATATATGAAGGCTATCCCCTGGTGTTTTTAGAAATGTTCAATCATGGAACATAAAATTGGCTAATCTCATGATTAATTATGTGTAAAGTTCAGAAGCATCATGTTAAAAGAGTCGCTTAATAATGGTGAAGTGGCAGCATGCATTTTCAGGACATCATGAATGACTAATAGTGAGAGAGGGGGGAATTAGTTGTATCCCATTGTAACATTCAGCCAAATATAGCAATGCTGCTACCAAACTATTACATGACATCTTACTTTTGGTTGGGAGGAGGGGGAAGGGATTTTATTTGGGGGGCAGGTAGGAGAAATCCCAGGGTGCCCCCCTTCTATATGATACACTGCTGTAGTTGCTATTTATATTTGGGGTGGTAGGGGGGAAGAATCCCAGGGTTTACCCCCTCTCTGCTGTAGTTGCTATTTTACATGTGTACTCTGAAGTTGCTATTCTGCATGTGTAGTCTAAAGTTGCTATTTTTGGTGGGGGGGGGGGGGGAAGAATCCCAAGGTTCCCCCCCCCCCCCCCGCCTTCTCTACTGAGTTGCTATTCTGCATGTGTACTCTGTAGTTGCTATTTTGCATGTGCACTAATAGCTATTATGAAAGAAAACAATTTGCTTTATGTTCGATGTACACCAAAGTGAATTACCCCAAATAAACCCAGTGAGGGAGGTTAGGTGCTTGGGTAGATCAGGGCTTTATTTACAATGCTGATTATTATTTATCAGTTTATGAACCAAGTATCTGATATGTACCACTCATGCAGCTGTTTATGGCAACTATGAACACAATGAATGACATGACTGTTTGTTGTAATAAAACAGACAGTCAATCACAGCTCTAAGTTGATAGTTGTGGTAATAGGCAACAGCCATACCAGATTCATGCATCAGTAAGCAAATCAATGAGTTGGGGATGAAGTAAATGGAGGAATTAATAGGCAAAGGAAGCCACTGAGATATGAGAACATAGAAAATTTTGTTGATAGGTGTATATCAGGTGAAGGACTTATATTTCACTCTAAATATTTAACTTGATCTGGTTATTTTCCTTTGCTTAGCATAAATATCATGAACAGATGAATAAACTATAATTTAGTACGAAGAGTAACAATTTAGAGATGTAGCTTTATTAAAATCATCCTATCAATTATAGCAGATGAATTTGCCTTCTCTTCATGTTCAAAAGTTGTCTTATTACTATTTTAAAATGGAGTCAGTGTGGAACTAGTCTGGCTGTCATCTTTCCATACTCCATGTTTTCTTATATATTTCAGCCTTTATTGAGTATGTGCTACAACTATAAAAAGTGGAAAATTTGCTTGCAAAGTTATCACAGGGGCAGTAAGTGTTTAGTGATTATCCATGATGGTGGTAATTGGCCACATCTAAATACACACAATTAATAAGTACATATAGAGACAGAATGAGTTACCAACATTTGAGTGATCCAGTTGTATACTGGTACACTACACACAGAAAAAAAAAATTGGCCATTGTTATTTTAGCTCCAGATATTATAAGATGATTTTACACCAAAAAAAAAAAAATGCACTGAAGGTGAGTAAGTTGATTACTACTTTTGTCATTATGATTCAAGAACTGTAGCATATTTTGGTATTTGGATGATTTTATCAATCAGGTAATGCTAACACTGACAAAGAAGGGTCCCTTGAAGCAGATATCTAACTTTATCCCTTCGAAGGTAAATGGCATCATTGTGTTTATTTTATTTACTTGGTGTACTGTTTCATTAATGGTTTTATTTTGGTTCCATTTTTCAGGTTCATTAAATATAAGGAATGTCCTGCCATGGGAAGCACATCTGGTATGTTGTTTCTACTATGTTCAGTCATGTAGTTCCCTTTCTCAATACTTCATATTTATGGATTTTCTGGTTCACCAAAGATACAGAAGTGTGAGAAGACAGGGAAATAAGATTTTATTTACAGCAAGGTGATGTCGACATACAAAGTTTTATATACAGAAATGTTCTCTCCAATTTATATAAGAATTTCCAAAAGGAAAAAAAAAATTTTTTTTTAATATAGAATCAGGTTTACACAGCAAACGTGGTATCTGTCTGTTCCAAAACATAGGTTGCTATCTCCTCTGAGATAACTGGATGGATTTGGCTAAAAATCAGTGTGCTTACTTTGCAGAGGGACCTCCACCAGACAAAGTTGGAAAAAAATGGCAACCCTGCTGGGGGAAAAAGAAATCAAACTTCATACAAAAATTCTGAAAAAGTATGGCAAAAAAGTTAAAGCTAGGGTCTTCCAAGCTGAAGGTCAGTGGTTCAGTTCCTAGTGATGCTGGATACCAAGGCATGCTAGAGCTATATTTAAGGCATTATTTCTTAAATATAGCCCTAGCATGTCCTGGTACCATAGGGATATGTGAATAGTAGTAATCATGCATCATCAGGGTACTAGGGCAGGCTAGGGCTAGATTAGAAGTACTATTGCTTTAAAGGGTAACTGCACTGGAAAAAAAAAATTTTTTTTTTTACTATTTTATCTTGTTCTTGATGCATAACTTGAAATTTAAAAATTTGTAAAATTTTGGTCCAATATTCACGAAGAAAACTTAGTTTCAAAAATTAGCTAAGTGCGAAATTGTTCTTTTTTTACACTTTATTATTACATAATATTTAGGGCTAGTAACTGCCCAAATAATCAACCTTATAGCTAATATATTAGCTATCAATGTTATAACCAAGTGTAAAATTAACAATTACACAGTTAGCTATATAGCTAGCTAGCTATTAAATAACTAGCTCCTCACTAAAAGTGGCCAAAGCTAGCTAGCAATTATTTTGCAAATAGCTAGATTTCATCATGACTAATCAGAAAGTCTCTGATCCTAATTTACTGTGCCTGAATCAGACATGGGTGAAGCTACAGTGTCACAAGGCTATGAAGTTATGAGAAATTATTGCACTCTACCAAGGACCTCTTCACTTATTCCTTCAGGTTTGCTACTCCATGCTCTTTTGAAATTTTTTTTTCCATTTGCTACCTCCCTTGGTATCTATGTGCTACTACCACTCCTGGACTTACTGGCAGAATCCAGCCTCCTGACCCATGAATTGTTGAAGTTTGTTCAAATAGCTATCACTTTCATTGAGTTCTTTTTGCAGATGTCCCCCTTGTGATGTTAATGAAGAATTACACCCCCACAGGAAGTAAATTCTTAAAGCTAATTTTTTTTCATGAATATTGGACCAAAAATTTTTAATTTTTTTTTTATACCAGGTTATGCATCAAGGACAAGATATGACAATAATTTAAAAAATTTTTTTACCAGTTCAGTTACCCTCTAAATATGCTACCAAAAACCCACCTTACAGGCAGTTTTTAGGCCCAAAAATTTGAACCAACTACAAAAATTAAACCAACTTCAATGTACTTGAAAATAGGAGTTCTGTGTGTGTGTGTGTGTGTGTGTGTGTGTGTGTGTGTGTGTGTGTGTGTGTGTGTGTGTGTGTGTGTGTGTGTGTGTGTGTGTGTGTGTGTGTGTGTGTGTGTGTGTGTGTGTGTGTGTGTGTGTGTGTGTGTGTGTGTGTGTGTGTGTGTGTGTGTGTGTGTTTTATTCCTTCCTGCCAAAGGCTGGACCAACCAGGCTGAAATTTGGTATGTGGTCTCCAAGTACCAGGGTGAGTGTTTATTAACCACTTATTGAACTAAATCCCTCTCCATGAGAAAGTTTCACGATTATGTACTTCCACACACTCCCATCCCACCCCCCCCCCCCATAATTTTAGGACTACACCCCCTAGAATCAATAAATTAAAGTCTCCTTACAAATTATGGCTATAATCATTATTAATACATATTTTCCTCATTTCTAGGAAACAAAAAACACACACCAATGCAAAAGCAGCATCAAATAAATCACTGGGGCAATTTTTGAAGAGGCCTGAAAATCCATCAAATACTGTTTATCTATCAATCCAAGCAGAAATTCTGATGGTCCTGATGATAGCCCACCATAATATATTTTAGAACTTGTTAGATCATTTCACTCAAATTATAAAATCAGAGTTTCATGGCAGTGCTGCAGCTACACAGTTTGCTTGTGGGCGAACAAAATAACTTAACTGCTAACTTGTTTAGAAAACTATCCATCTATGTATTCAGCAAATAGATGAGAGGCTCTTCCCTCTGCAAGAACCTGTTCAAATTGGTTAATACAGCCATAAATGATTGAAAAAAACATGAGATATATTTCAGTCATGGGATTTTTTAATGAAAATTTCAAGCATTTAAATTGGTGGTCATATACATGTTCAGATAAAAAATATGATTTCAGGGCATGGTATTTCTTCAATTCCTGATCTATACAATGCTTTATGCAAAGCCACCCCACAGAGATATATTTCAACACCTTCAAGTACACAGTGAAAAGTTTCCTGAACAAGTTAGCAGTGAAGTTCATCATTCCAGAGAACGTAATGAAATGCAAAAAAAGAGTTTGGAACACTGAAGTCTGTAAACAGAAGTATCAAAACCATAAAGCAGAAAGAAATCTGTCAATTGGCATATTAATGAAGGCAAAACTCAGAAAGTTTCTGGAAGATGGAGATATTGATTATCAACTACTCGATAAATTCTATGATGGTGTCAAGCATTTTTTCAGCACAGCTTTTTGCACTGCACAAATAGTTGCCACTTAATAACCCTTTGTTGAAAAAAACTGTGCTTTTATTGACTTCAATCAAAGGAGTGAAAGTAGATGGACAATGTTGAGGAAGTGTTGCCTATCCTCGAACATATTCTCGTGTACCAATCTATGTCTGAAGCAGATATCCTAGTACAAATTTGGCAATAATCCAAAAAATAATGGACTAACTCAATGTTAACAGTGACAGAACTGTGGTATATCACTGAATGAATGTGATATGGGGACATTTGCAAGAAAATCTTCCCAATCTGCTGCAGTTAAGGATCGTCTACTGCTTTTGTGGGAGCTCCTGGTCTGGTACATCTAGCAGATCTTTCATGAAGTGATGCAGCCTTGATGGTTCAGCTGCTATCTACTGGTCCATCCAACAAGCCGAGACCTATGCCATCCTGGAAATGTTAGTGGGTGTCATGAAAAGCTCATGGGCATGGGTGGAAAAGGTATGCCAGGACTTCAGGCATGCACGTTGGGGCCTTTCTGAGACTAATTCGTGCAGGAGGTGGAATTCACATGCTTGGGCTTTTCTGGAGAGGGCCAGCATGGCTGCTTCTTGCCTGAATGTGGCCGGGGTTATACCAGCAAGTATGGGCAGTTGGTTAGCTGTGTCTTGTAGACAGCTGGAGATGATCCTCAAAGTGCTGTTAAGGGTGATATCTAGTCTCTTAATGTGTGGGCTATTACACCAAACAGGGGTGCAGTACTCGGCAGCAGAAAACACCAGGGCCTGGGTGGAGATGCGCAGGGTCTTCATTGCTGTTCACCATGTGGTACCAGTGAGATGGCAGATTAGTGCAACTCGGGCTGTCGTCTTTGCCTTGACACTCACCAGGTGTTGTTTGAATGTCAACATTTGCTTGAGCTTCACTCCAAAGTTTGTGGGGGCAGACTGGAACTGCGGTCTGATGTTGTCCACCATGATGTTCATTTCATGAGTAGCTTCCCTGTTGTTGAGGTGGAACATGGATGAATTGTCTTGCCCAGGCTGAGCGTTAGGTGCCATTTCTTCAAGTATATTGACAGGATCTTCGTGTCATTACAGAGGTCTCTTCTTCTTTCCAGAATGGCCTGGTGAGCAGGATTGCCAGGTCATCTGCATATCCGTACTTTCCAGACTGGGTTGCTGGAAGATCATGGATGTAAATCTTAAATAACATCAGAGCGAACACAAAGCCCAGAGGAACACTATTCCTGAGTTGTTGTAGGCAGCTGCGTTGGCCATTGCTGGAGTGTAGCTGGAATGAGGAGTTGCTTAGCATCATCATTATAAAACGTATCATGTGCTTGTCTAGGATGGTTTTCAGAATCTTCATGTGAAGTACACACATCCAGACAGTATTGTATGCTGCTGTGAGATCCAGGAAGACAGCGCCAGCCTTCTTGCCTTTTTGGAAGCTACCCTCTATATCTTGGCACAAGAGGGTCACTTGCTCTGCTGTTTACTTACCACTACGACAATCAGCTTGTTTCATTGGGACTGGAAGTTGATCTCCGGCTCAAGGTGCTAGTGCAGCAGACGTTCCAGAATCTTGTATGGCACACAGAGAAGGGAAATGGATCAATATCCCTCGTGGTCACCGCTGTGTTTATTTATTTTCAGCAGGGCTTCACGTTAGATATCTGTGAGATCTTTGGCAGCTTCGAGCATCAGAAGAATTTGGAAAGGAAGGAAGGAGCACAACCATTCGGTTGCCTTCTTGCCATGGTGCTTGATTAATTCCGGGTGGATGCCATGAACATCTGGTGCCTTACTTGTTTTCAGCCGTTGTATGGCCATATTCAAATCATGTACGTTGAAATTACTGGATAAGCTGGAATTATACCCTGGGGCTCTGCTAAGTTCGCTAACTCTTGCAGATGTTGGCCTAGTGAAGTCCTCGTCGGCATGAGGGAAGCAACTGTTGTTCAGCAGCTGTGATGCAATAGAATTGGCTGTGATTGGACACTGTGCTGAAGTTATTGACCTACCCATTAGATTGTTAATGGTTTGCCATACCCGGAAACTGGAGTGTGTGAAATTAATTGATTCCACCATCTCCATCCATCTTTGCCTTCTTTTCTCATTGATCCTACACAAAAGATCATTCTCTGCAATGTCCCTTTCTTTAGTTTGTGAGTCTTTGTGGGAGCAGAGAAGATCTTGATACTCATTATTCCAGCAGGGGACATAGACTTTGTGTATACTGTGAGGATGTACTTCTTGGCTACAGCCAGCATCATCTTGCAATACAAATCATAGGCGCCATTCAGGTTGGTGGAGCTTGGGAGAGGGAGACCAGCATCAACCTTTTCCAGGTATCGTGAGAGACTTGTCCAGTTCGCTTTCTGGAAGTTCCATCTCTTGATGTCTTTTCCATGCAAGGGCTGAACCAATGATTGAATGGTAATCAGCAAGGTTCGATTGTGTGATCGAGGGAACCTGTCCATGGTAAGTCTTAATGGGTGAGGCTCATTACTGCAACATTTTGCGAACGCCAAATCTGGATTGGAGGTGCTGTTCCAGCATGCAGAGTAGAAAGTGCTTGGCTCCTTAGGGTTGTACAGAAGTGTTGCGTCCGTGCCAGATGCCCATTCCACCAGAGAATAACTATCAATATTGGAACTACGGTAGGCCCAGCCTGTATGTTGGCAATTAAAATCACCAGCATATACACCGAGGGCAGGGACATTGGGCAGTGATGTTTGGACCAGCTTGCACGGGGGTAGCTTATAGAGATTGACGATGTTGGTGTCTTGCATTTAGGTTGTTAGCTACTCAGTCTCTGCCCCCTCAGTGGATTGTGTTACGGATGACCAGGAGATGTCGTTTTGAATGAATGTGGCTTTACCATGGCATTTATGGGTGATGTAACCGGCCAGTGAATAACCACAGAGTCTCAGGAAGTTATTATTTTCTGTGTGAGTTTCCTGCAGTAGAATAACTACAAGATTATTTTGGATGGCAATCTGTTCGACTATGTTGAACTTGGTAGTGTAAGGCCCTCAATGTTCACTTGTAGTAGTGAGATCCCTTTGTATTCGATGACATGTGCCGCCCGTTCTGATAAGGATGCTAAGATTTGTGTTGGTCTTTTTGTGGTCTGAAGACATGATGAAGAAATTAGTTTTATTTGAAAGCTACTTATAGGGGAGGCCGTATAAAGGTTGTCTTCTCCTCCATTGAGTCTCTCAAGCACAAGGTCAATGGGAGAAACTGCCTCCACCACTGCTTTGCAGGTTCCAGCTGGGGAGCGTGTACTTCCATCCTCAATACAGGTACCCTTGCTCTGGTGTACAGTGACACCAAGTACACATCACCAGTTTGGTGCCACAGTGCTCATGCCCCTAAACTGGACTCGAGCATCAACGACACCATGCACATTGTCACCGGCTGCATGAGTCCAATGGAGAACACCTTCCTACCCATCCTTGCTGGAATCACACCACCTGATATCTGCCACAAGTCACACATTACAAGACTAACTAAAGCAGCCATGGACAACCCAGATCACCTGCTTCATCAGCAAGTATCATCCGCTGCCACAGCCACTGGTGCTGACCTACTGAGCACACAGTAAGTGAGATTTAACATCTGAATTCTGGCACTGCACATGTCAGCGAGACACTCCACCACTGGGGGATACGAGATTCAGCAATGTGTGTGTGTGGTTACCCCTCACATACTGCATACAGCTTCAATAGTCTGGTAATCTCTCCTCCCTTCTCAGTCCCTATGAAGCTACAAGAACCTGGCTACAAGGACTGCTGCTAGAACTGTGACTGTGACAAACTAATATATATATATATTTATATGTGTGTGTGTATATATATGTATATATATATGCAAAAGTGAGCATACTCCCAACAGCAATGTCTGACCACTGCTTTCAGAAGATGGAACCTTCACTGCTGCCAATAAGGCACTTATCCACACAATCAGGACATATACCTGCTCTCTCAACTTCGTCCTCGGGAATTAGCCTGCCCAACACTGATTTTTTCATGAGCATGTCTTGCTATCGACATGAAGCATCATCCACTTGTTGATGTCGATACTTTCTGCAGCATTCCTGCTCATTTCTTGTCTTTTGAGGGTGTCGGCCATAACTACATCTCTACTTCATGCTCCAGGTATGCAACAATTGTCGAAGAGTTTCCTCAGCTTACTTCACCTCAGGTAGCTGAATGTCAGACCAAGCACTACATTCAGCACCAAATTGTAACTGAAGGACAGCCCACCTTTACCATGGTTCAAGAACTTCCATCACAGAAGCTAACCACCACTAAGAAAGAGATTGACAATCTATTCCAACTTGGCATCATCCAACCCTTTTCCAGTGTCTGAACTTCACCATTGCATATGGTACCCAAGAAGTCAGGTGTGTGGTGTACCTGCAGTGATTACTCGATGACATCACCACACCTGACTGTTATCCTATCATTCACATACACGACTTTGGATCATCACTGTGTGGAGTTGCTATCTTTTCTAAGGTAAGCCTTGTCCAGGTCTTCAATTAGATTCCTGCATACGAGGATCATGTTCCGAAGACTGCCATCATAACACTATTTGGCCTTAATGAATATCTCTGGATACTTTATGGATATCGGAATGAAGCACAAACTTTCCAACATTTTATGGATCAGGTGTGCAAGGAACTCTCTTTTGCCTTTATCGGCATGGACGTTATTGCTGCAGCCAGTCACACACCAGAAGAAGCTAAACAACATCTGCAGACTCCCCTCACCCTGCTTGCTCAGTATGGTGTCAACTCTCTATGACCTCCCTTTAATTTTCTTGGCCATACCATCAGCGATTCTGATATTTCACCAAGATCAAACAAACTCTTTAGACTGTTTCCATGCTTGCCTACCCAGAACAAGCTGCACCCACCTCCATCATTGCTGATACTTCCATCGTGGCCATTGGTGCAGTCCTTGAGTAAAATCTCAACGGTAAATGGACTCTTATCATCTTTTCTCTCATGGAACTATGTGACCCTGAGACATACTTAAAAGAGGACTTCAGTTATTCAGCTGCTGAAATGCTCAATGGATCAATTTTGTATCTCCCTGGAGACTTCTAACACCCATGTCTGCAACATTTGCACCAGAGACATTTACTGCACAGCTCTGTCAATATGTCCCAGTTTTGGCCTTGTCCAGTTGCCTAGCATGTTTTCTTCATCCTGCATTATTCGAAGACTTCTTCGTATATTTTTGCCTTCCAAGATACTCATTAAAAACTACTCTAACAGCCCTGTGATGGTCCTTTTCACATCCTAGAGCGAGATGACAAATACTTTAATATTGATATTGGCAAATATTAGGCCAATATCTCGATTGACAGAGTAAAGCCAGCCTTAATGGATTATTTAAGCTACAGCCATGCTCACAGCTAACACTCTCTCCTGACCCACTCATTTTCATACAATCCACACTGCCCCAGAACCTTGGTCCTTCTGCCACCCTACCTAATACCACTCACTCTGATTCTTTCATTTAACCCTGGTTAATTGTCACTGGAAGGGAATTATGTAGTATCAGGCTAATGTGTTTAGCTTGGAAGTAGGATGGAGAAGTCGGTCACCTAACTCAGATTTAATGTTTATTGTAACATGAATGAACTGAATAGAGTAGTAGCTAATTATTGATTGTGTGTTCAGGTGTAGTCATGCATTCTGATGGTTTACTGTTGTATTATCCACTTCAGTATTCTAAACTCATATATAAGTAACTCCTTCAAACATTCATTATGTTGCATTCAATGACTTGATGCTAGTGATGGTGAAGGGTTGTGTTGAATACCACTTTGAAAACAATTAAATTCATTTAATCTTTTTTTATAAAGGAACATAAATCATCTAAACAATTGAGTACAAGTACTTTTATTTTAAATTTTAATCATGTTACAGGAAGTAAATTTTCAGTAGTCCTAATCATGAAAATGAAAGTAAGTTGTGTACTTGCAATTCAATATGAATAAAGCAAATCTATCAGTTGGTACAGTGGAAGACCTTTTTGGTAGTGTTTGGATCAAGATTGCTGTCCTTACTGGGGTAGATCTCCACTTCTTGCAGGTTTGCTCCGTATTGAAATTCACTTTTTAGTTGATGTTCTGATAATTACTTTGGTTGTTTATAAATTAATTTTTGATTGTTCTTTTAAAAAAAAGGAAATTATACAATACATAGAATGATAGTTGCCAAAAATTGATAGAAGTTAAGATAAGTGCCTAGCTAGAAACACTTGCCAGCTAGAAATTATGAAGCTGTATTGCAGAGAAGGTTCATTGCAAGAAGACTTTTGATGTGCCTATCTCTGATGCTCAAGGACTTCCTGACTACTATAAGAAGTAATAGAAAAGAAGTAAGGTGCAACTGTCATTGCTTACCCTTTGAATAGGGAGGTTGTCTGGTCTGGCAGAGACAACCTGCTCCTATTCACCACACACCTCAAAGTGCAAGATGGTATTTCCATTTGAATTTGGTGTTACCATAGCAGGGATGAAGCCTTGATCATCTTCTTACTCTGATGTTAGCATTCTTACAGACGGAGAAGTCATTCTAGCAAATAAGTTTGTACCTCATACATTGAACTAATACTACTTTCATTGCATGAGGCAATAATATAAATGTTAAGTAAAAATATGCACACATCAGTGATGTACATTATATGCCTGTATTTGATGTCTGCGGAAACTGAAATAATAGCTGTACCGATTTAATGTACAGTGGTATTTAACCACAAACATTTGTGACTTAATTCATACCAAAACAACATATTAAGTGGAAGTTTAATACTTAGTAGGATACCTAACTCAAATTTTGAAGGAGGTATCTTGGGCATATATATGTTTGCCAGCATTCTTGATTCTCAGTGGAACCCTGCTTGTTCCACTAAAAGGAAATATTCTCTGTGGTATGTTTATTTACTCAATCAGGTTCATCTTGAAACTATAAAAAAAAAAAGGTACTAGAACCACCACTGATAATAAAGTTATGTTTTGTAATCTCAGAACATTTTCCCAACGTTTTATCTATAAAATTTTTAATAACTTCCAAGAAATCTCTCTTACATTACGAAGATAATGTTAAGTATAAAATACATTAACATGCCACATTAACTAAATGCTGGAATCCAAATACCTAGCCACTAGTAAATTTTTTTTTTTACATTTTTTTTTAGTGTATCTATATTCAATCCCAGTAATGATATTTAAAGTTAGACCCTGATATTCTCTTTCCTTTTTCTTTCCCATGCTAGCTTGGAGTTACACCAGGCAACTGTAATGACTGATTCCCAGCATATCTTTAATTTATTTAATTTTAATGTATGTCTTCTTTTTTTTTCCATGTTCATTTTAATTTCTCCTAAATTTAGTCTCATTTGGTTATATATTTTCCTGGTATATTCGGAAAATAAAACTGCTGTCCCACAGTGCATTTTCTAACAAATGCTTTCCATATGTTTCCTCATCACTGCTGTAACTCCAAAGAGAGGCTTTTTTTTTAATTTTTAAGAGGCTTCTTTCAATGAGCAATCATCAGATATCTGAATCATCCAGTAGGTGGGTTTTCTATAAGTGGTAGTCATCAAAACCTTTAATAGTAGTTCATGTTAATAATCCTATTGCCTTTTATTTTATTTTCTGAAAGAGGATCACCTACTGTTAGAATTTTTATTATCATTCTTTCATCATTCATATCATTGTTGCCAACCTGTTCTTTCATCATCCTCATCTAGGCTTCCTTTTTCTTTCTCTCTATTGGTACTCATCCATTAATAACTGCATGAGATTCGCTGCACCTACAGTGTGTGTGCTACTGGAATCCTTTGTTGTATTCATGTGTTATAGTGTGGACTCCCTGTATACTCATCAATTGCAAGAAAGTGATACCATCTAATGCTGTCACTAATTGGTACTGAATAAATTCTATTAAAATGGTAAACCATGCCCCCTATCTCATAACATTATGTAATGCAAAATACACTACCAAGATCTGATATATATTCACAAATGTTCAAATCAATATTTTTATTTAAACATAACAGAGTAATAGTAGTTAGGCTTCAGCCCACTATTTTTACATGAACATTTTAAAATAAAATTATAGAATATAATCTATATTAATCAATTATTTTTTATTAAAAGGTGTAATGCCAAAATAACTTGAATTTAATTTTTTTTTTAGCCTGATTTTTTCCCTTGCCCTGTTCCTGCCCAACCCTCTCCTCTTTTATTGCAGAATTTAAGGAACCATTGAAAAAACATGGCCAAGCATATTCAGGAAGAGAAGTATGTTTACCTGGTTCAAGAGGTGAGCCCAAGCAACACACCTACAAAATACTACACAGTAGGGGAGGCAGAGAATAGAAGAAAAGGCGTTAAACAGCTCCAAGTGGGAAACCCAAGACACTTGCAAATGATATCCAGTACCAAGTTACAGGTTGCTCAAGGAACTGAAGACTTGGTCCACAAGCAGTTTATATCGATGAATGTACATGGTTATCATCATGGTGGGACCAAGTGGTATCACTGCAAGAAAGAAAGAGAAATTAAATTAAAGTTCAGGGAAGCACTGTTGGGGATAGAAATTGAAAATTGTCATGTTGACTGAAATTCTAAAGAGTCACTTTAAAAATTGTACAGATATTTTTTCTCTCGTGTCTGCCGAATATTGTATCTATGTGCATTATTGTACTATAACTGTATACCTAAATTATTATTCAAATTGTGTGCAATTTGACTATCGATTTGCAAAAATCCTACCATAAATGCATTTAGAATCCACAGTTGCTCAAATCCACAGACAATTTTGGGGTTAAACTCTCTTTTCTGTTCAAATTAATTTCAATTAAAATTACTTATTGAAGTTAAGCACTGTTAGGCCTGCTCAGTACTTGGATGGGTGACCACCTGGGGAGAACAGATCTTGTAGGTGGTTTCCTTTTTTTCCCTTATTTCCCCCCCCCCCCCCCCCACCCTATGCTCTTTCTTCTTACTCTACCACAAAGGGCACGATTTGACGTGCTAAATTTGAAATTTCTCAACTCATATATTTATGTCTAATCTTGATCTTATTGAACCATCTGCATTTAACAACTCTAGTTGAATATGTGAAAAAAAAATTTTATCACAAAAGATAGTATTACTGACATATTCAATGCCTCCTGTGAGCGTCCTTCCACCTGCATTCTTCAATGCTGCAGAAATCAATCACTACTTCGTATGAATTATAAAATTTTTTAATTTCTTTTGGACATAGCAACTACTTACTGAAATTCCATAGTGTAATTCAAATTTACAGGATTGATATATACCATCTAATTGATATTCTGACAAGGTTAAACATTGAAACTTTCTTGTTATGCTTATGTTCATATCAAGTGGATATCAAGTGTAATTGGTCAATGTAGCTCTAGGCTGACACCCAAAGACAATTATTTGTGTATTTTCTTTAGCATAACAAAGATTGAGCATTGACTCAAACAGAACATTTTTTCAGCCTATGAAGAAGAAGACTTTGAAAAAATAGATCGTGGACAACATTTTTTTGGAAAATAAAATCTTTCTAAAAAAAATAAATAATAAAACAAAAAGGATGTAGTTGCCTTCATGTGGTCCCCCTCTTATAAATATTGTATGTTCAATTAAAATTGTGCAAGTAAAACTCAGTCTCAGACTAGATGTATGAAGAAGCTGCAGGAAACCTGATCGAAGCAAGCACTTTTTTCAGGGTGTGCAGAGTCAGCTGTCGGAGACTCCAGTGCCAACACCATGCGGCTCAACATTGAGGGAATAGCATCATGTAAGCTCAACATCGTTGCAGCTTGTATTGAAACATAAAGTTGAACTCATCCTCCTCCAATGCAGCTAAACTGGTTATCCCAAATTCGGTGTCCTTTTAACAGCATAATGGGCCCCAGCAACAGCTCAGTTACATTTGTAAATATGACCTGATCATCCTTGGCAGCAACTTCATGTTTGCAGGCCCATTCCTTAACTTGGATGTGCATTCAAAATGGGCAAAAGTAGTAAAGGTTAAACACACCACTATTGCTAAGACCATTGCCGCCCTGAGACACTTGTTTGCCACGCATGGCATACCTGAGCAGATAATGTCTGATAACAGGCCCCAATTCACTTCTTATGATTTTGAGGAATTTATGAGAAAAATGTATTCCAACATTCGAGATTATCACATTATCATCCAAGCTCAAACTGTAAAGCAGAACGGTTTGTCAGGACATTCAAGGAGGTCATTAAAGCAGCTAAGAATGATGGCCTTACCATAACTTATTGATTTGAAACTTCCTTTTCTCTTAGCATATCACTCCACACACCACCACCGGCACTCCACCATGTGAATTGCTGATGGTTAGGAGTTTGCATACTAGATAGTATCTCCTGTCATCAGATATGGAGCGATAAGTCGGTTGGCGGCAATCCCAGCAAAATGATATATAGGACCCACATGCTTGGCAGAGGGAATTTACTCTGGGTCAATATGTAATGACTACGAACCTTGGCTCTGGGTCTGCCTGGGTACCAAGAATCATCATTCATCAAATAGGACCTCTGATGTAGGTCATTGATGTCTCTGTAAGCCGATTGTGGAAGCATCATGTGAATCACACATAGGAGTATGCAATGCCGCGCCCTTGCCCGAGCCAGAGGATAAAGGAAAAGATGATGCTACTCAGGCCACCACTGAGCCTGATCAAATAGCCATCGGGCCAATGAAATTCTTGCCACAGGATGATTCAGAGACTGGAGTGGAAATAGAGTCTAACAGAGCATCACCATTTGTGGATCTGCCTCTGAACATTATTCTGCATGATTTACATTCACCAGCAAGTAATGCTATATCTGATCTATATCCTCCAAGAAGATACACAGCACACCATTCACCTGCTGGTCGAAAACAGTACCCAACCCAAAATCACTCCTGGCCAGATTACTATAATGGTAAACCCTGGTGAGGAAGGAGTGTAGTAACTTGAACTATGAATTTGACTATTATTAGTTATCTAACCATTTATTAATCTCTTGTGTGGCGTATGTGCCAGGGGCCTAATAGAATGTGCTCAGTGCTGTTGTATGTTTAGTGTTGTCTTGGAGCTTTGTTCCAGGTTTTCCGAAGTATTATAATGTTGACTTTAGATAGAACAGTGCTGGAACACCTTGTGCCAGAACACCTCATGCCAGAAAATTTTGTGCTACAACACCTTGTGCCACAATATCTGGTGCTGGAATATCTTCACCATGCCAGATCATCTCCACCATGCTAGAACATCTCCACAATGCAGAAACATCTCCACTGTGCCAGAACATTTCCACCATGCCGCAACATCTCCACTGTGCTAGAACATGTCCACTGTAACACCTCCACTGTGCTGGAACATCTCAACTGTGCCACAATACCTCCTACAACAATAATTCCTGCCGCAACACCTCCTGCTGCAACACCTCTTGCTACAACACCTCCTGCTGCAACACGTCATGCCGGAACATTTGGTGCCGGACCATCTCGTGCCGGAACATCTCGTGCCGGAACACCTTGTGCCGCAACACCTCATGCCGGAACACCTTGTGCCAGAACACCTTGTGTCGGAACACCTCGTGCTTGAACACCTATTGCTGTTGATGTTGCCTCTGTGTTCCCCCTGTACTCTTCAATGATGTCGTCCAACACAGAAATATTTACATGGTAGTTTTCCATGATTGATTTCATTGATACAGCCCTTATGTCCAAGGAGTATCATAGACTTTTCTTTGCACTAACTTGAAAATTTGGATAATTTCAACACAGTCTCTGAAAGAATCAATCATAGTTGTAATAGCACTACAACTAACTTGTACTACAATGTTTGGAGAATGTGTCATGCAATGAAGATAAAGAGCTCTTGCTTTGCATTGACTTCCACAGATATTCTAGAGTAGTTTTGAATGCATCAGGATATCTTTAAACAAGACTAGGAAATGTTTGTTTTATATGTTGTATAAAAATCAATGCAATCCTTCAATAATGAATGCACAGTCAGCTGTAAAACGCATAGTACCCATAGGTGTAGCTGCCATATGGGCAACAAGGGTACTCGCCCTGGTAAAAATTTTTTTTCTTAATAAGTGATTAAGAATTGTCAATTTCAGTTCTGCAACAGATCAACTCATGTAGTACATGAATGTACTAATATTATGTAGTGTTGTGTTAATTCACTAACATCTATTCACCTACGACCCTTATTGAACCTAAATCTCAAATCTGATATTTAATTATCTTAAATCTCAAACCCTAATAGATCACCTGATCATGAAGGTCAAACTGCATCAAGACTAGAGAGTATGGTGGATCAACCTGAACCTTGTCCACCATCATTGAAGAATAGTAAACTTCACCTGATAAAAAATAATAATAATTATCACCAATAATATTATGTTGCTCAGGATGAATCAGAACTTAGTATCTGATGCTGTATATGCAGGCAGGTTAGTTTATGATACAACCTTATCAAAATAATTAACATAGCTGCATCTGGTTTGCAACTAGATATAAAGAAGCTATATCATATAGAGCATCTAAGCACTTTCTATTTCAGCTGATGAGTGTACAGATGTTACCAAACATGAACAAATGTTCTTATGCATTAGATTAGCAGATAGGAATTGGTGAGCCCATGGCATGAGCAGAATTCTTGGTTTTGTCAAGCTTGAGAATGCTGAGTTGTACCTATTGAAGTTATTGTAGGATTCTTGAAGGAAATTAATGTTGAAATGAATCATCTTGTGGTCAAAGATATTATGGAGAACAAGTAATGGCAGATAATGTTTGTGTTATCTCTACTAAGGTATATCAGTTACAGCCTAAAACTCTGCATCAACATTGTAGGGCTCATAACCTCCTAAATCTAGTAGATAATATCTTTCTAAATACAAATCATCTTGCACCACAGGTGTCTGAATCTAAGCTTGATCTTTTTTTAGGCTCAGCTTTTTAGTGTCAATTGTAATAACCAATATTGTTTGCCATCTTTTCAATCTTTAAGCTTATTCGACAGAATAATTCTTGTGATGTTCCAAAACTAAAGCTTATTAATTTGCATGATTATGCTAGTCTGACTAAGCCAAGAGCTCCTAGTAGTGTAAGCAGAAATTGAGCCAATGCAAGTGATATGTCAGATAATACTGAAACTTACTTCAGGAATTTTTACAATATTCTCCAGATTCTGTACAATCAATGTTTATTGGCATCTAATTAATGCATAGTGAAGTATCAGATATAAAAATTTTTAAAAAACCAATGAAAAATGATCAATCATGAGTTTCTATGAATCTGTTACACCAATAACAAAACTGTATATATATGGAAAGCAAAATTTTCTCAAGAAAATCTGTAACTCTTTGGAATACTTTAAAAATGGTTGACTACAATTTCTTTCCAAATGTTCATGTTACAATTAAAGTGTCTTTAACAATTACCAGTGGGCTCTGTTCCATGTACATGATTTTTATCAGCCACTAGGAAAAAACCCGCCCTAGGTAAGCCTCTTCAAGTGAACTTGTTCAGTTAGCTTGATGTAATATGGAGGGATTACTGACCTAGCCTCATTAATGAAACAAACACATCCCTTCAATGGTTTGGAAGTAGTCAGAGTCTGCACACAGAGGCAAGCAAACTGTGAATTATGGTAAGCCCAGGCGGAGGAAGATGTTCTGGAGTAGGGGGACAAGATCATAAGAAGGATGTTCACTTAGTGTTGTAAATTATCATTTATATCAACCCCTTCTTGTGGGTTTTTTCTTGATCAAATGATCTGCCAGATTTTGTCACATCTTTACAGTTACTATAGCCAGTATTAATAAATGAAGCATACATGTTTTTTTGGACAGGCAAAACAGAACAATTCTATCCCTTAGCTAGTGATGACCTCAACCCAAGAGCTATGAATATTGCCTGCAGCTGAGACTGGTGTTACACTTTTGAGAAGCAAATAAATAGTGTAGAACTTCAAAATCAATACTTTGTAATAATACAATCAATATATTTTTTGAGGAATGTTATTCCCCAGGATTACTAATATTTTATTAATGGCTATTGACTCACCACTGTCTGTGACCTCATTATGTGGACATGTGTGTATAGTAGTCAATTGGAAACACATGATCAGTATGTATTTCTAAGGATATTGGTGTTGATAAAGATCTTACACTCAGCTTGGGGGGGGGGGGGGGGGGGGGGGGGGAAGAACACCTAACAAATCCTATAAAAATTGTTTTGCTCCCCAGAACTATGTGACTTCTAAATACAGAAAAGTAAATTCCTGGTTTATTATTGTTCTTGACAGAAGCAGAGTTTAAATGATAAGCATGCTTCTTAATTGCAAGGGCAAATGTGCAGAGCATTATAGCTATATAGATTGGTCTATCTACTCTAGGCTATTGAAGATACTGAATTAACAATAACCTCCTCTATGGCAGAATAACACGTTGGTATACTAGAGTGACATCTCCGTTTAAAAATAAAAGGGGAAAAAAAGACATCCAAGATAATACATTTCTTACTTTGTCAAACCAGATCACCCACAATTCAACCTTTTTCAGGACACAAGATAATTTTCTTTCATTAACCAACAATGATTTCTATATTTACCTAATTTCATACTGGTGAATTCCCTAAAGTGAGTTTGACAGAGCACCTTAGAATGATCCGCTGAATACACCCAAGAAGTAAATATGAATTATTCTGCATCAATTACCATCTTATGTTGTATATACTCAATATGTAATATTTAAAATTTTTTAAAGAAACCAAAAACGTAACACAACATAGAGTTAATCAGGCAATCAATCAATCAATCAACCAACTAATCAATCAATCAACCATCGAATCAATCAATCAATAAATAAATAAAGTAAAATAATTGAATTTCTAAAGATTGGGAGAAATCAGGATGAAAAGAGGGTGCATATATCTACACTTACAACAATTTATACAATGAATGGTCAGCTCTTGATCTGCCAGTTTTCGTATCTTGTTTCTCCAATACAACTCTAACCTATATATCATTCGCTATCACACTGTTTTGAGAGCCAGTGTGCCAAAAAATATTTCCCTATCATGACCAAGTTTTTTCTTGGAAAACATTGCAAGCAGCTTCACCAAACTTTTCATGCCGACTGGGATGATCTATGAGCACAATGTTCAGTGGATCTCAACCCCTTCCTCCCCAGTTATTATTATGTATGTATATATTAGCAGCATATACCCCAGGTTGTCCCTGG
>OZ017786.1:9125678-9228770 GCA_963969325.1 Lycopodina hypogea | reverse complement strand
TCTTCCCTTAACTACACCCCTAGATGTTGATTTCCTCTGCGGTCATGGAGTCATTTCTTCTCAGAACATGTGGAGATGATCCACTAGTATGTCAAAGGGGCCAGTGCAATCTGCTTTGATCAGTTTCATCATCCTGCTGGCACTGATGTAGCTTGTGAATCTTGTCTAGTAAATCATATTTGGCAACAATGCTACAGCTCAACATGTTTTAAAAATTTTCTCCATTTGTGAGCACTTGTGGGGATCACATTTGCTTGTTGCAGTGTGCATGGCCCAACTGCTACTGTGTATTGTGTCTGTGTAGTGAGCCTCTTAGTATCCACAACTCTCCTTCCCTCTGGCGTTGTTATTGTTTTTCTCTCCTGCCAACTATAAACATGTTTCTACCAAACCACAGACAGTTATGAATACATCCTTTTTGAAAGGATTCTTCGTTGGTTTTCTTTTTGTTGACTATTTCGGGAATTTATTTCACAGTATTGACAAGTCTTACCTAATGTAGGGAGTTGAGTTGTTGCTTCTCATACAGATGCTCCTACTACTGACAACATACACCTGTGGAATGGAATGGATGTGGAGTGGAAGCACATACTCTTATACTCCTCCATATAGTCAACATTTGGCACTCTGTTGATTTTCTTGTCTTCCTAATACTTATAAGTTGAGTAGAATTATCCCTAATGGTTGCAGGTAAGTTTGGGTTCTAACCCTTTAATAGAGCACACCTTGAGCAGTGGTCACGAACTCTTCATAGCTTGTTTGTTTGATCAGCAACTTTGATGATTCTTTCCATCTATATGTAGCAATTCGCATTGTTTTTTGTTGTTTTTGTTTTTTTCCTTCTGCATGTCTCTGTATTTAATATCTTAAGCATCAGCATCTCTCTCTTCCCTTCAGTTCTCTCTCTCCTAAGGAACATTTGGATACTTCATTATCCATAGGAGACTCCACTATCCAGTGTGGTGGTGTACCTTATCAATTGACTAATCATGGGCAGGGTTCATGTGAACGGGGCATGAGCAGTGAGTGTGTCATGTGCAGCGTCTATAATGAGATAAAGAGAGAGGATGAGAGTTTACATATCACTATTGGTGAGATTTTCAGGAGATTTAGTGACAATTTTCATTGAATTGGACCGGCTGAGTTCAGTTAAGTGGATACGAAGGCAATTAATTATGATCTTCATACCTTGAGAAACATTGTTTGGCTGATGCTGTAGAAACAGGAATAGACCACATATGGTTGTCTGTGTATGTGGAGTGGGGGATAATGCTATAGGCATGTCATTGGTGAGTAATTCCTTCTGTTGCATGGATATGTCACCTTTTGGCTCTAAGGATCTGACAATACATATTCCACTTTATGCTTAGGTGAGGTAAGAAAAGACTTTTACTTTCATCAAAATGACCAACTTGGAAGATCTCTTCAAAACTGTCCAATGTCTAAACTAATAGCCAAAGTATACAGAGTTGACACACACACACACACACACACACACACACACACACACACACACACAACACACACACACACACACACACACACACACACACACACACACACACACACACACACACACACACACACACACACACACACACACACCGATGCCCCTAGATTGTGTGAGTAACTTGTCACATGTTTAACCATCTTTCCCCAACCCCCTCGCCCGACTAATTTCCTAAATGAAACCCTATTATGATTTCCCTTTTTAAGGGCTAGACATAAACATATTGATATGTTTATGCTGTTGACACACTAATCACTTCCTTCTGCCCCCTCCCCCCCTCTACCTGTCAAGTTTCACTGGATCTTACAAATTTACACTAATTTTCCGTCTCAATGAGAAATGTATCTTACTCTGCTCAACACAACACATGTAATTACTACAGTTGGTGTTTCTGATGCTGTTGAAGATATAGTTATTATTAAGCAACAGTTAATGCAAACATTTAAGGAATAAAATATCGAGACAGCTGAGGGAGGGACTCATTTGTGAGGGAAGATATGATGGGAGCAGAAGTAGCTAGCCTGTAATGTTACCACATGTGCTCTGCCTTCTCCCTAGAAATCATTAGAGAGGTGTTACAATGTGTCAACAATAGCTATTTTCTGGTTAATTAAAAAAATTATATCTTTTTAGCAATAAAAGTGATATGCCCTAATTTTTGGGGTTGCTAATCATGTCGGCAAATTTGGCAGCTATCAGACCAATGATTTAGGCAAGAGGAGAAGAAGATTGGTAAGGGTCAGGTGGTAGGGGGAGAGGAAGCATGTTCATACTGAGGGGCTGAGGAATGTTTATATGCAGCAATCATGTCCCGCACCTTCTAGGCTAGGGCAGGCTGGAGGTTGCAATTCTCTCACTCTCTCTTCCCTTCCTCCCCCCCCCCCCCCCCCCCCAAATAAGAAATTAAAAATTGAAGAAAATTGCAGTATGTAAGCCAGGTAATATCTCAGTGTCCTGTGAATGTGGCATAGCAAAGTTATGAGGTCATGTTTACATTAAGTTTAAATGAATGTGTTGAAACATGCCATAAGTGAGTGAGTGAGTGAATACTGAGGATGTCCTTCAAAAGGTGCAAGGTGTGACTGCAGGATTGTAGTGTGTGGATGAGGAGGGACCAGAGCAATGGTGGCAACATTTTAAATACAATATCTTCCTTAATTATCGCATCATCATCGTATGTGTGTGGGTAAGGAGGTCAAATCTTGGTATTTATATATCCTAGTCTTCTGCTTTAATCTTCTCTAACTAATACTTGCTAACTGCATGTTGTGAGTTCGAAGGAGCAGGAGTTGATAGTGCTAATGTACCAGTTGCTATTCTCTATGTAATGAGTGATTGTGTTCATCAAATTTTGGAATGCAAATGTGTGTATATGTCAAGCTATTAGATTAATGGCTCCCCTCCACTCATACTTACAATAAGGTAGGGAGGGGGGGGGAGCTCCCCTCCCTACCTTGTCCCTGTTTTCTTCACCCCTCCTCTCTCTCTCTCTCTCTCTCTCTCTCTCTCTCTCTGCAGTAGGAGCAGTGGAACCTCAATTCTACTAATTGATTAATTTTAAAATAAATAATTAATTAATATCATTTACTTACTTAAAAAAAAAAAGTTCCTAAAGATCCATATAATGCTCACCTCTCCTGCAGAAAGCTGCAACTGATGTTCGTGTTCTCATCATAGGCAGTGGCCCAGTGGGCCTCAGGCTGGCCATCGACTGCATTCTGCTGGGGGCAGAAACCATCATCGTGGACAAGAGGCAATCCTTCTCCCGCAACAATGTCCTTCATCTGTGGCCATTCACTATTGAAGACCTGAAGCAACTCGGAGCAAAAAAATTCTACGGCAAGTTCTGTGCTGGAGCTATTGATCATGTCAGTAAGTACTATCCTTATGTTGTTTGTTTGTTGTTTCTTTTTTATTTTTCATATTTATCGCCATAATTACTAACTACCTTGATCTACTGTGTATCCTTCCTCAATGTAATAGCATATCTATTAGTACTCACAGAATAACCACCTACTGGCACTGCTTATTAAGTCTGTCACATTAATGGAAACATATTCACAATTTAATTTCCTATAATGACTGGAAGCAGTGTCAGCAAAGCTTCTAAACAGGTGTCATTGTACCACTTGACGTTGTGGCAGTGCCGCATGTTGCCTGCTCATATGTTGCCTGTTCATGTGTTGCCTGCTCATATGCTGCCTGTTCATATATTGTGTGTTTATATGTTGCCTGTTTATATGTTGCTTGTTTATGTTGCCTGTTCATATTTTGTGTGTTTATATGTTGCCTGTTCATATGTTGCCTGTTCATATGTTGCCTGTTCATATATTACCTGTTCATATGTTGCCTGTTCATATGTTGCCTGTTCATATGTTGCCTGTTCATATGTTGCCTGTTCATATGTCGCCTGTTCATATGTCGCCTGTTCATATGTCGCCTGTTCATATGTCGCCTGTTCATATGTCGCCTGTTCATATGTCGCCTGTTCATATGTCGCCTGTTCATATGTCGCCTGTTCATATGTCGCCTGTTCATATGTCGCCTGTTCATATGTCGCCTGTTCATATGTCGCCTGTTCATATGTCGCCTGTTCATATGTCGCCTGTTCATATGTCGCCTGTTCATATGTCGCCTGTTCATATGTCGCCTGTTCATATGTTGCCTGTTCATATGTTGCCTGTTCATATGTTGCCTGTTCATATGTTGCCTGTTCATATGTTACCTGCTCATATGTTGCCTGTTCATGTGTTGCTTGTTCATATGTTGTTGGTGTTTGTTTCTTTCTCCTCTTCACTCTGCCTCAGCCTATCTAGATGTGATCGTGGGCCAGGGTAATTTTTTTTCCCCCAACAAACTTGTCATAACACTGTGAAGGCAACACATGTGTGCTGCATCCAGCAGTGCTCACCCACACAACCACATAAGTTGCTCTGGACTTGTATTAACTAAGCACATGTCCAGGCTAGCTCTGTGTTGTCTGCTGATTACTGGTTCAGGGAGAGCAGTCAGGTCCCTTAACACTATTTATGTTACATGGCTGACCAAAGCACGAAAATTTGCACAGACCTTTTTTTTTTTTTTAGTTTATAAGTAATTGTACTGACAGGGGTAGCATAATAGAGTTGATCATTCAACCCAATGATCACACCATCTACTTATACCACACAAATTATTGATATTTGTGAAAATGTGCATAGTACATTTTGATACATGTGAGAATGAAAGTGCCAAGATAAAACACGTGCATCTCCATTTTAGCATCACATTTCCCACCACAGTGGCATAGACCAGCAGTAAAATGAAATTTCAGTTCTCTACATTTTCACTTTCAGCATGGTTCAGAAATTCTCTGTTGGATTTTACTACTCTAGGTAGAAGTGGATATTCTGGTTCGAGACATTCTTCATTGTTTGCCGATCATATTGATCATGTGAAGGAGAATTTCACTGATCAATATGGCTTGCAAAGAATGTTTCTTATTGTGAAGGCTGGTAGCCCACACACTGGATGATGCTGTGCTCTGTTGCCATGTGGCAGCAATGTGCACCTTCTTGGTTAGACATTTTGTTATATTCCACAAGTATTAGTTTTGTGCTGAATTTTGAATCAGCTATGTTGCTAATGTAATGTGTACTGCTTTAGATCTCACCTACTGCTAGCGATATTATTATTATTATTATCAGATTTACAGTGATTGAAAGAGACACAAGTTATAATAACAAACAAGATGACTATAAATTACCAAAACAAGAGGAGGAAGATGAAGAGCACGATGGGCAGTGACAAGAAATAAGAAATATACCAAGTGTAGGATCTAGTGGAAGTTTGAGGGAGACATACACATTTTGACCAATTCATGAACTTGGAGGCAGATAAAACAATTCCTAATGTATTACTTCTGCCAGTAATCTGGTTAATTTTTACATGATTTCAGCTGGCAGTTGGTTGCTTTTGACCAGAGGAACATATTATATTCTGTAGTATAGCTAAAAAAATTAAATATATATATATATATATTTTTTTTATTGAAAAAATTAAGTGACTAAATAAGTCCTTGGGTAATCTGTCATTCGGGACAACACTATCCAAGCCACAGAATACACTGTGACGTGGGAACAAAACCCAGCACAATGTGCTTTATTTTTTCGATCTATAGTTTTTGTGTTAATTTTTTATACTATCTATTATGAGCCAAGGTTTAATATATTGCACATATTGTGATTTGAGGTTGCCATAGCAGAATAAAAAAAGGCTCTGTATTATGTAAGAGATTGGTCTTGTTCAGTGGCACATCTTTTGGATTGGTTCAGTACATCATGTGGAGAAATGCTACAAACAATGTTCATACTTTGGTCTACTCTGTCACAAACAAGCATAATATCTGGTCTAAGGGACCTTGCTTGTGGATGGGAGAGGAGAGAGGTAATCACTGTATAATCTATTTATGTTTGAGTCCTATTGTGTTTAGGCCATTTTTTCCTTTCTTTCTTTTTAAGGAAATAGTTTTATCACACACACTAATTATTTCTGGGGGTTTATTTTATTATTTGTCTTGTTTTTTAATATCTGTGCAGGCATTAGAACTCTTCAGTGCATGCTGTTGAAGATCTCGCTCATGTTGGGGGTGCGGTTCTACTCTGGCGTAGAATTCATTGAAATTCAAGAACCAGATGACCAGATTGGCTGGCATGCCAGGTTTAACCCGTCCGACCATGTGTTGAATGAGTACGAGTTTGACGTTTTGGTGGGGTCTGATGGGGCTAGGAAAAGCCGCGTGCCAGGTTTCGATCGGAAGGAACTGCGAGGGAAATTAGCTCTGGCCATTACGGCTAATTTTAGGAACTACTTTACCAGAGAGGAGGCTGCTGTGCAAGAAATCAGTGGAGTGGCGTTCATCTTTAACCAGAAATTTTTCAAGGTGTGTGTCCATTATCAACCAAAGCTATTTTGTACTTAGTTCCTTTGGTGATACTTTTCGGTTTGAAGGCACTTTACCTTGCATGCTTTTTTGTTTTTACATTTCTCTCTCTCCTTCCCTACCATCAATTAAAGAGAAAGTTTAAAAGGAGTATACTCACATGTGAACCACATCACAGCTGCTCTGTCCGTCATTGCACCAACTAATGAAAATGAAAATAAATTGTTTTATAAAAATAAGAACCAGAGGAAAACCCACCATGAAGCATGGCTAATTGTTAGGCCTGGTAAAGAATAGGAGGAACAAGGCTGAACCTATGTCAACCAAGATGTAGTAAACCCTTTACCAATTCAAATTAGTCTGATAATACTACCATACTCAATATAAGGTTTTTCCTACCAAGTACACTCCATAAAGACACATACAAGCATGTAAGTATTAGCGATGTGTTCTGGTGTTTCATTTCCATTGGGCCTTCCTCTCCAGAGGAGCTGCAAATGTTATAGATAGCTTTTACTGCTCTCACTTAAGTTGGATAGCTACCACAGAGAACCAACTGGATATAAACCTTGGCTAGTGTGAGCCTCAGATGGAAGCAACCATTAATACAGAGCGGTGGGGGTGGGGGGAAATTCTAGTTCTAAAATTGAATGTTACAGCAATTTTTCTTCTACCCGACATCTCATGTTTATTATTCTTGAGTAACGTTTTTGTGTACATTCTTAATACATATGTTTTGTCTACTATTCTGCAGGATCTGAAGGAGGATACAGATATTGATTTGGAAAATATTGTCTACTACAAAGACGACACACATTATTTTGTTATGACTGCCAAGAAGGATAGCTTGCTTCGGAAAGGGGTTCTCATGTCTGTAAGTCGTATTGGGTAGGTGTCTGTGCATGAGCGTCCACTGGCTACTGTGTGCTATTAATCTTGTCGTTACTAATTATGTTGCTTCATTTGTTAGACAATTAGTTATTTTTTGTCATGACTAATTTTAGTTGAACAAATATTCACTTTGTAATCACTTTGTGAACCCAGATGTCCTCTTTATGGAAGTTGAACTGTACTGTGTGTATTGAGCTGGTAGTGTGTGCATTGCACAATTTCTGTATGCACTGGTGTGACCTCTGTGTTGATCCCTCTTCCCACCACATGCAGGACTATCCTGACACTGCAAAGCTTCTGCACCGCAACAATATTCACATGGAGAACTTGTATGGCTATGCTATAGAGGCTGCTGGCTGGTCCACCGATCTACCTAAGCTAGACTATGTGGTGAGTGGGTGGGTGTGGTCTTGTATGCTGCTCTGTGTATTCCATTTCTTTGCGGAATCCACATTATTATTATTATTTGTGCTAATTCCCTGTTTGCATGCCTGCATGACTGTCAGGGGGGAAAAAATTGAACCATAGTTCCCATGATCACCGTTCAAATTTTATTTAGCTCCCTATATCATTCTGTCCTGTGGAACGTCTTAAGGACCAGCCAAAACTGGTACTTTTGGTTAAATTTTGTTAGAAAAATAGTTAAAGGGTTGTAAATGAATAAACCACATTTTTAAAATGGCAGATAGAAAAGGAACCAAAAAAAAATGGAAGAAAATGTGCAGCTGATGATGAAATACTTGGCCATAAAAACTTACTCTTATATTGATAGAAATGGTAAAGGGTTGCTAACAGCTTCCTGCCTAAGCTCCTCCCCTTCTGCACAGTGCACACTTCCTATAGTTATTATTTAAAAAAAAAACTAAACAAGAGTAGCAAACATGGAACTGTGAAGATAATGGGGAATAGATCCAGGCAATGTGTGGGAATAGATCCAGGCAATGTGGAATAAAGGACTATTTCTTGGGAAGTTGGTAAGTAGTCAGCTAAAAATTTAGATTAGCTGAGCAAAACTTGAGCTAGGGCATAGTCTTCTGGTATATCTTGAAGCTGTCTATATAATATCAGTTCTGATAATAGGCTTATGAAATTGTAATGGTACAGCTTCTGTATAGTTTTTATTATACTTTTGTATGTGTGTTTTTGACAATAATATGGCAACCAAAATGTTGGACCACCTTTAATAACTATTTTGAGCCGAGATTATTATAGCAGTAGCTTGATGCCACTACTGAGGCTGTTTAGTGACACACTGCACAGCTAGGAAACCAACTATCTTAATTAAATGAAAATACAGTTCAATAATTGAAATAATTATTTCCCCCATCCTCTTCTGTCACCACATTCATTATAATATGTACTTGCACCATATCATTAACTATTAGGTCAAGGCAATTACTAGTAGCCTTCCCCCCCCTTTACAGAATCCTGAATTTGGCCCTGCAGTAAACACCAGTAAAACTTCCAATAATGGCTCAGAGGAAAGATAAAATTTTGGGGAGAATATTTTGCCAGAAAAACTCTACCTTTTTCTCCTGGACACTTGGCTTGCTAAAATACTTGACTTTGTAGTTAACATGGGTTGGGTCCCACCAGGCCACACCTCATCTGTTGGCATGTCCATGTTTGTTTCTGTTAGTTGGACAACCTGTGGCTTAATTAATTCTGTTTGTTTGACAACCTGTGGCTTAATTAATTCTGTTTGTTTGACAACCGTGCTGCAATGAGCCTTTGGTATTCGTAATAGTTCCCCTTCGTTCCTAAATCAAATTTTAAGTTTTTACTCAAAATGAAATCACCATTATTACTCTTAATCATTTGTATTACTGTTTAATTAAGCAGTAAAAATATTTAAATAATCCAAATTTGTAAGAACCCGTCTGTTTACAGCGTTTATATTATGTGATATTGTTGTTGTTGTTGTTGTTGTTGTGGCAACAGATGAACCATCACAAGCTGAACGATGTCAACCTGTTTGACTTCACCTCCATCCACCAGGCGGAGTATGCAGCCAGGGCCATCAACAGAGGTGGCAAGGACCTCTACCTCTGTCTGGCTGGGGATGCACTGCTAGAGGTATGCACATATTGTCACATGATCACCATGTGGCTACATGTGTGCAATGCATTTACATGTGTATTTGTGCATGTGCTTGTCTAGTTCCTTACCACACACATTAGCTGACAGCACAGGCTCTAGTAGATATTGCACAATAAATGCCAGGAGTTTGGAAACTTTGATTACCCTTTAGCTGTGGTGGTCAAAATATAACAATAAGAAAATAATTCTTTTCCTCTGCTTACTCCATGTTAGGAATGTGATTTTAACTGTCCGTCATAAGATACTCACAAATTTACGAACAATACGATTGCTAGTTTGTGATAGAAATTGTCTTTGTATAGGACATTTCCAAGAAATCCGCACGTCAATTGTAAAGTGTTGCTTTATGATTTTATTGGGTAAAGTATTGATGATATAGTACCTGTTTTCTTGTCAACTGAAGCTCAAAGTGTGTGAGTTTCACGGAATAGGTGTAGCCACTCCCACAAGGCAAGTTTACTTTAGCTTTCCTGTAGAAGAAGTTTTACTGAGAAGACACTGTCTGCTTCTCTTTAGTATTCAAAGAGTCTGCAACTTCTTGAATTTTCTGGTTACTGATTGCTCGATAGAGACAAAAAAACAAACAATTAATTATATTACGATTGCATTCATATGGTAAAACTTTATTTGTTCCTGTGAAATTGCAAGAACTGGAGTAATGTTTACATTGTTTCTGCAATTTCTAATGAAAATATGGAGAACTTAGGAGAGGAAGTATAACACTGTTAATATCTCTTAATCGTTGCAGTCTCACAAAGATAACACAGTCACTTGCTTTCTTTTCTTTTAAAAAAAAAAAGTTTTTAAAGTCTTCACCTGACGTGATGTAGCTGATGTGTGCCTCCAGTGGCTGTGCAGTGCCCATGACTAAATTGTCTTTCAGGTGTTTTTATTGGGGTGTAGCCGACAACAGAGTATGTTTGCCCTTTTATGTTGAACCTTCACCCCAGTAATCTAGTATGCACAGGATATTCCAGGCCTTGCCTGGGTAATGTTTGAAAGGATAACATGCAAACATGCATAGCTATTTTTTCCATTATAAGACATACATTTTATTAAGCTAAAAAATGAACATTGCTGATTTTCTTATGTCCCAAATAGGTGTACTTTTTCCCTTGCCCTTTCCTGCCATTCTTATTGAAGAGACATCTTTAGCCTCTTTACTTCTTGATGGAATAAGGGTGTGTAAATATTTTGAAGACCCTGAAGATCACATCAATGTCATGTCACATGATGTTGCAATGGAGAGGGGTGGGGTTACCATAGTCACGTCTAATTCCATGAGACCATTCCAAACAAGAACACAACCAGCTGTCCGTCCAGCTACTGGTCCAAGGCAATGTGGATGGATAGTAGGAGCTGAACTGGTAACTTGGCCAACATGGATGCAGGATCCTGCAGGAACAACTCTTGCCTGCACTGCAGGGCCTTCAAGTGCAATAGAGGAGGAGTACATGTGCAGTGGCAAAGGCAAGGGGATGCTACATCCATGAGGGGGGAGGAGCTTTCATCTCCATTGGTACCACTTATTACCAATGGGAATTGCTACCTCTTTTCTATTAAGAGAAAAACATTGGCCAAAATTTATGGCAAAACCGTCCTATATATTATTAAAAATCATGATGATAATATCTACTTCACAAAGGATACAGTAGTTTTTGGCTGTTGTTTGCAGGTCATGGCATGTACAACACACTCATCGTCCCTGGAGCAGCCCCTCCAGCCAGCCTTGCGCTGGTTGAACCTGCTGTGTGTGATGTGGTACATGGTATAGGACTGACTAGTGCCTTCACCTGAACGCCTGTGGGGCAAGTTTTGAGTTCAATGCATCAGAAAGTCTTGACTAGAGGTGGTGGTGGGTGCCAGGATGGTAGCCCCTCTTTCATCGACCACCGTCAAATGAGCTAGGTGGCTAGGGGTTGTGGATGAGAGGAAGCTGGTTGGTATTCATCCATTTCTCTATCATACTATAGTGGAGCTTATTCAGTTGTGTGTGTTTTTTGTTATTGTTTGTTTGGGTGTTTTTCTGCTAATCTGGAGGAATTTTTTTAGTAGGCTCTTACATGCATGTACAAACTATTATGAACAGCTGCCGATTCTGATACTTCCAGCAGTACAGCTACATGCTGTTGATTCTCCATTGTGGACAAAGACACCAAACAATAGTTTGTATTCTGTACAAGCTGTACACACATGCTTTAATCAGAGAAGTAACATATGCACATATGGGGTATGTGGGCATACTTGATTTGCACACAGCCAAATAACCCGTCAGTGTACTAGAACTAAGATTAAATGTGTATATCCTTTTTTGAAGGTATCCTTGGCATTCTGCCGACTTCGAAGATGATTATTACAACTTTATACATACTGTATATAGAATCTTCCGTCTAATTAGTATTTCCCCATTTTTCTTTCTCTTCCAGCCCTTCTGGCCAACAGGTACAGGTTGTGGTCGTGGATTCTTGAGCGCCATGGACACAGCCTGGCTGGTCAAGAGGGTGGGGCAGAAGAAGGACGTGCTGGATGTTCTGTGTGAGAGAGAGGGTGTCTTCCAGAGACTGCCCCAGACTACCCCAGAGAACCTCTCCAGTCATATCAAGGCATACACCATAGACCCCAAGGTAAGTGTTATCGTGGAAGGTTACTTCAGTGTGTGCAGGAGTTTATATATCCAAGTAGATTATGTGTGTCTAAATATTGTTCCTTTTAAAACCCAACTATGATGTCCTATTTCTCTTCTACTCACCATCCTCCTTTTCTTCTCCTCCACTATTTTTCCTCGTGCTAGTCCCGGTACCCTAACCTGCACCTACACCGAACACAACCAGGCCATGTGTCACACCTCTATGAATCTGACAACCTCACTGTTGCCCCCATCAACCTGCAAGCATCCATTAAGGCCAAGAAACCTGTTGGCACTGACACACCCCTTCCTGCTGACCCTATAGTCAAGACGAGTATGGCCATCAGGCTACCCAGTGAAGGCAAGACAGAGAATATTGAAATCAGCAGTACCCATCATACACCGAAGAGTGGAAAGGAGGTGGGCATTGGAAGTTTCCTATAAGTTGTGTGTAGAGATAGTTTACTTTTACTTGAATTAATGATTGAATAATGACCAATTCACAATGTAATAACCAATCAGCAATGTCCAATCAGCAGGGTAATAAAGCTGACTTATTTATTATTAATGAATCTGTACACACATTTTAAAGAAATTGTTTGTGATTTCCATGACTGAAATTATTATTGTGGTCTGTATTTGGTTGCATCCTGCTGCTGCTCCAGGTGGGGGAATCTTCTTCCTACAATATCATGTCTTCCTACAAGAGAAGAGGTCTGAATTCGAGAGGTTCCGTCCATCTCGCATACTATGCTGAGCCAGAGGGTACAAAACAGTGTGTGTCGCATGTATGCTGTATCTATGTAGTGTATGACTTAACCATATGCACATATGCACATATGTATTCACTATCTTCACTCTTTGCGTTAGCCGAAGACTAACCTCTTGACAGAATGTCACAAGGTTTACATCCTATAATTGGCGTGACATAAAGTCTTAAAATGTGTGTGCTGGAATAGTAAAATGTTTAAAATGAAAACAAGCTAATTATTATCATATTAGCACTATTGAGTTGAATGCATCTGTAATGACTTGTGTGAAATTAATGTCAGACGTTATGGTGTCCAGGTCAATAAGCAAGAGGAAAAAAAACACTAAAATATAAGTGGTAGCTATATTTATGGTCGTTTGCTGACCTTGCAGAAATGCACAGTCTGAAAGATCCCGCAGTTTTGCTGAAGTGGCTGCAAACTCAGGTGGCGGGCTATTCCATAAAGGTCAGCAATCTCACATCTTCCTGGAGTGATGGCATGGCTCTGTGTGCTCTTATCTACCACTACCACCCTGAACTCATGTGAGTGTCATGTGACCAATGGGTAATATTTGTAACACCGCCATAGTGTATCACAATTATGTAATGTTAGTGTATGCTACAAACATGGTCAATAGTGACACCTCTATTGATTTAATCAATGAATTTACTTTTTGAGGTATCTGTTCTTCTGTACATTATCTTAACCTTCCTTATGGGCGGTTTTAAGTGGGCCACCTGCAGTAACAAACGTGTTCAGTTTGCTTATGTAGCATGTTGGGATTATTGTTACTAATCTCATTAATCAAGCTAACATGATACAATTAATATACATACCAAATTTCATTGTTCCAAACCTATTCATTAGTTAGTGTTCCATTTTACCAAACCACACCCATCGACAAAACTACACCCATAGCCACTCAATTTGAACCAAACTTTTGCGCAGATGCTAATCAATCCCTGAAAGTTTCATGAATATCCCTCCAGCGGTTTGGGAGGAGTTAGAGTCCGCACATACACACAGACAGACATGTAGACATGCAGACAGGTAGACAGGCAGACAGACATGTAGACAAACGGAATTGTGAATTATAGTAAGATGAAGCACCTGTTGTTTTTTAAGAGAGCTAAAGATAAGCCTCACCTACCTTACCCCCTGTTTGTCAAGCTGTAAATGGTTGCATAGGTGCACTATCACTCTCATCAATGGCTGCCCTACATGAATATATTCACATACCTGACACCAAGCGTTCATTGTCATTAAGTCGCAATGGGATATCTTACACTTAATCAGCAGTGGGTGTGGTTAGTTGGTGTGTGTGTGTGTGTGTGTGTGTGTGTGTGTGTGTGTGTGTGTGTGTGTGTGTGTGTGTGTGTGTGTGTGTGTGTGTGTGTGTGTGTGTGTGTGTGTGTGTGTGTGTGTGTGTGTGTGTGTGTGTATTTATGTGCTCTTCTGTGTGACCATGGATGGAATACTGATTCTTTGTACATGATTATATTTTTACAGCCCAAACTTCAAACAACTTTCTCCCAAGAATTACATTGAAAATAACAAGTTAGCCTTTTCCATTGCTGAGGAACACTTGGGCATCAATCCACTACTTAAACCTAACGAGATGAAAAAGCCAGATAAACTCACACTGCTCTCGTACCTCAGCATATTTTATGAACTTTTCCTCGATGCTGATCCTGCTGTCTCTCCCACTAAGAGTGATGATTTAGAGGTCAGCCTGACTTCAATGTCTACCCCTGGCTCTGTTGAAGGAGGTCAAGACATGACAGGGAGTCTTTCTGAAGAGAGAAAAAAGAAAAAGAAGAAAGTCCTGTTTCGTCGCAACTCCAGTAAGAAGTTGTTAGGAGTATCTCCTTCATCTGCAGAAAGGTTTGTTTTCTTTTTGTTGTTGCTGTTATTTTTATTATTTGCAATGTTCAGTGGTGACCGCCACACTGTAATGAACTTTAGTTTATCCTTCAGTGATATATTGTTGGTAACTGTTGACAACTTCTCTTTTATAAAAAAAAAGCGACTACAAACATCTATTCCTTCAATTTTTTCCCCTTCCAGAAATCCTTCTTTTTTTTTTCCTCCTTTTTTTTTCCTTCTTTGCTTATAATGTCAAAATATTAATAAATTTTTCTTTTTTGTCTTTCAATCCTTTCACTTTCTTTGAGCATTTTCCTACTATTTTTCTCTCCCCCACCTACTCCCCTCTAATCCTGAAGACAGCATTTTTTCCAGTATGGCAGAAATTGTTTGTTATAGAACATGTAGTGTATTAAGTTGTTACAGGTTCTGTGTTTGTTTTGTATACACAAGTTGGCATATTGAGGTCATGTTATTACCAGCATTGCACGGCGATGGTTACATGCACAGTTATTTTACAAATGGTGGATTATACAAATCAAATTTGAAGTAGCATGAACACATTCAATGGGGCAGGATGAAGTCTCTATGACCAAAGTCACTGAACAATGACCAACTGTGGTGTGTGATGTAATGCTTAGTCAGCAATTTAGACATGAGAAAAAAAACTGTTATTGTTGTTTTTTTTGTAACATGTTGTTTATTGACAATTTGACTAAAGTTAGGTGCATTTGTTTTGAAAATTAAGATCATGTTAATAATGAATGTTTGTTAAAGTACCTCATAAAATAGTTATGAAACCAAAATTCTTTTTTTCTTCTTTTTTTTCCCCCTTTTCTTTTACCTGTGGCACACAGGTCTAGGAACACTTGGAATGGTGGGGGGGGTTGAATGCATCCATAAGTTTTGCTCAATAATGGATTTTTAACTAATTGTTTTTTACTATTTGGAAACACCAAAGTTTATTGTTACAACTATTTGATTGCAACTAAGTACTTTTACTGTATGGAAACCAACATGTGGTTACAACTAAGTTAATTTACTCTAGAAACCCAAAAGTTGTAAACCATACCACAACTTTTTTTTAAATTTATTTATTTATTTATTTATTTGTTTTTATTGCACCTTAGGTGTTCTAAACAGTAAAAAAAAAAAAAAAAAAAAAAAAAAAAAAAAAAAAAAAAATTTTTAAGTCAAATACACTACTTTTTAATAAATATTATATTAATTATTTGCCTCAGTTCTTAGTGCAGACCTTGTGTTAAAATTATTAATAAATAATAAATGTGCGTGAAAGTACCCTATAAAATATTTATGAAACCAAAAAAAAAATTTTTTTTTCTCCTTTTTTGTTTTGAGGGCGTGTATGAGGAAAAGGAGGAAGTGAGAATTGCTTTTTAATCTCATTAGTACACCACACCCATCCAACCTCCCCCTGTTGCATGGAGTTGCAGCTGCTCAGAGCAAAGCTCTCTATTTGTACGTGCTTTCCATTCATTGTGAAGCTTTGTCAGGTACATAAGTGGCAAATGAATGTACTTAGTGTGTCCACATGTACACATGGTTTCCTTGCTTCTCCTTCCATTTTCTTCTTTGTTCAAACATTGGAAGTGGCTAAAAGTTGTGACAAAAATGTGCATCAATATTCTCTCTAGTTATTGCATAGTGTTCTATTTAAAGCCCAGCTATTATGTCATACAAATGATTCCCCTTCAGGTCTTGGAACACTAAGAGTGTAAAGAGGATTGGTGTAGATCAAACCCCTCCCTCATCTCCCCCGCCAACCATGCTGTCACCTACTATTTCAGGCACATTGCTCACCACCATAAATGAAAAGGTAAATGGGCGTACATGAGTGTGCAGATGTATGTATAAAAATGCACCTATTTGTGATGATGGACATTTCACTTTAATATCACGCGTGCACACACACACACACACACACACACACACACACACACACACACACACACACACACACACACACACACACACACACACATTGCTCAGCACTTTCCCTCGTGTCATTCCATTTCTTTCTCCCCCCCCCTCCCCCCCCCCCCCCCCTTGCCCCTCGCCCATTTCTTTACCATCATCCATCATTCCCACCTCATTCCCTTCCTCTTGCTCCTTCCACACTTTCACTCTCTTTTCAAATCCTTTCTCTTATCTGTCCCTTTCTCCTCTGGCCTTCCTTCAGCCAAAATCGGAGGCACCAGTTACACCCAAGACCTCTCGAACTGACAAGATGTCTGGGACTACTCTGGGCTTCAAGGCACCTTCCACTGAGTCAAGTGACTATTGCTACTTCTGCTCAAAGAGGGTTTACCTCATGGAGAGGATGTCTGCCAATGGCTTCTTCTTTCATAGGTCATGCTTCAGGTGAGAGGGGTAGAAACCTGGACACTATTACCTTTACTTCATGAGCCAACCCTGTACATGTGTATGTTTGATCACTAGTACAATCACTATATTCAGATCAGGTTAATTCATTTAATTCAGGGGCAGCAAATGGTAACTATATACTGAATGAGCATCTGAGGTACTACTGACCACTTCTTTCCACCTTTTAATATTATTTATCTTTCAAAATTGATCCTATTGGCCCACAATAGTAGTATGAACACACAGACAGACGTGCAAATACACAAATACACAAATACACAACTGAAAATAATCATCCTTAGTATACATATACTACATGAGTACACACTGTACATGACCACGTGTGTATTGTGTATGTTCCATTGGTTGTGTTCAGGTGCACGCATTGCAAGTGCCAGCTCAAGTTTGGAGGCTACTCCCTCTCCAAGGGAGTAGGGGATGAGAAGGGCAAGTTCTTCTGCACCACTCACTATCGGCAGCTCTTCATGTCCAACCCTGAGGCCATTAACTACTCACGGGCTGGGGTAGGGAAAGGAAAAGACATGACAGCGGTTAAGGATGACAACAATTTGAAAGTGGTTGTTACATCTGAAGAAGACAGGGAGATAACTCCACCCTCTTCGACTGCTGTATCTGCACCTCCGAAGTCTGCGATGGAAGGCAGCACACTCATTTCTCGTATAGATGAGGAAATACCAATGTCAAGTGGTGAGACAATATCCTCATCTCCCGAGAGAAAGAACATATCCAGCCAGGTTGAGGATATGTTTGAGTCAAATTCTCTTCCCAGCAGTACGGAGGTAGAGGTAAGCTCTAGTTCAGATCAGATGGAGCAAAGTGCTGAAGAGGTGAAGCATAGGACAGTTAGTCAGAAGGAGCTGTCACCTTCACCTATGGCAGCTGTTCTTGAGGACGAGAGTACAACACCACAAGGTAGCAGTTCAGTTGGTAGCTTCATTTAAATATTCATGTGTTGTTTTTCATAGATTTTAGATAGATGTATTTATCAACTACTGTGCTATCGTTTTTGTTCGGATGGGAGGGTGTGGATATCTATGTCAATGCTGTTGCCTGATATATTCTGTTACCTGATATATTCTGTTACTGTAGTTTGTTGTATTCAATGCTGTTGTTTGTAACTACTTCCCAATGCTGTTTGTAACTGCCTCCCAATACTGTTGTATGTAACTGCATCCTAATGCTTATGTTTGTAACTGCCTTCCAATGCTGTTGTGTGTAACTGCCTCCCAATGTTATGTTTATAACTGTCTCCCAATACTATTGTTTCTAACTTCTTCCCAATGTTGTTGTTTGTAACTCCCTCCCAATGCTGTTGTGTGTAACTGCCTCGTAATGCTGTTATTCGTAACTGCCTCCCAGTGCTGTTGTTTGTACCTGTTGTTTGTTGTTACATTTCATTTTGTGTTGTAACTAATTGATAATGTCAGTTTCTTTCTCTTCGCTCTTCATTTACACTCTTTAGACTCACCAAAGAGAATGAACGGATCAATATCTGATCTGTCTGAGCGTAGACGCTATCCAGTTAGGGTGGCGCCTCCCACACCAACTCATGGGGGATACAAGGTAGAACACCTAGATTATAGTGGGCTGTTCACTGACTGCCTTATAGCAGTCTATGTTCTGTATGGGGGGGGGGGGGGGGAGGTAATATTAATGTTTAATGTGACCCCATCTCCTCCTAGATGAGAGGATTACAGAAACCCAGATCGGCTTCGGTTTCGTATGAGCGGATAATAGTCCCAGTTAGAGTAGCTCCTCCCATTCCAACTCAGGGAAGGAGACAGTCTGGACCAGCTGGTAAGAGTGGACTAGTCCAGAGACTATCTCTTGGTTATGAGAAGCTTGAAACACATGCCAAAGAATCTGAGATACAGCTTGGGACAGAGGGCAGGTGAGTACTGTATGTAGGCGAGATCATAACTTTCACATTGCTTAGTTTGGGATAAGCAAAATGAATATATTGAAACAATAGTATGTAATGTGTGTCAACAGATTTTCAGTTCGTCTCTTATATAATAACTTAGTATATTGTAGGAATATTTTAACTAATAACACACACACACACACACACACACACACACACACACACACACACACACACACACACACACACACACACACACACACACACACACACACACACACACACACACATTAGGGAGAGAGCCAAGTCTCTCTTGGCTCGTGATTCCTCTGGTTCTTTGCCTCAGTCTGGGTCTCAGGATAGCATTAAGAAGACCAACAGGGAGACAGTGGGTACAGGGACATCAGTGTCGCCCTCAAGAGGTGAGATACTCTGTGCATGCATGTAACTGCTCTTCTAGGCTTGGTTGGTGGTGTCTACAGTGCCAATACTATAGTATACACACCCAAAGAAGGTGAACATGTATTTGATATATTGTCCACACATTAATTCAAAACTCCACCCACCATCTCCGTGACTATCACTTATTAATATATTTGTATATTTTAAAAAGATCAAACCATATTTTCTCTGACTCTGTAGAAAATATCAAAAAATAAAATTAGTTCCTAACGCTCTCTCAGTATTTTTTCTGTGAACATAAATTTTAAAAATGTTTCCACTTACTATCCTCTATAGAGTGTGCATGGTCTGGTCCCCTACACCTGAGCAGTGTGCATGGTCTGGTCCCCTACACCTGAGCAGTGTGTAACAAACCTCTGATGGTGACACACCTCTATGTGCTGTAGACTGCAGCAAGACATGTCACTTTTTCCCAAGCTTTGATTGTTCAGACTTCTCACCACATTAATGTTCTAGTCTTTTATCTGAAGTTGTGTGTGTGTTGGTGGGTGGAGCCACTATGTGTGCAGATATGATACTAAACTTTATGAAATTTAGAGCTGAAATTGGATGTATTGAGGATTATTAGAGCATGTTGTTTAAGCTTTGTAATGTTCGCTCTACCATGCTTTGACATATTTTAATTGAATACAATGTGTAATATGCCTTTATTTTTGCCTGTACACAGCATACATTCTCTAGCATGCATGTAGAATATTTTTAGTATGTGTAATGTACACACATTATGAGCATGTGCACATACATTGATACAGCATGTGCACATACATTAATACAGCATGTGCACATACATTAATAAAGCATGTGCACATACATTAATAAAGCATGTGCACATACATTAGTACAGCATGTCCACATACATTAGTACATGTGCACATACAGTAACACAGCATGTGCACATACATTAGTACAGCATGTGCACACTGCAGCAGTTAATATTTTTCATGTCCTCTTGGGTAATAGGTATGGCCAAACTTAAACGGCCACAGAGAAAGGGGCGTGGTCAAAGCAGTGTCTCCAGACCTCTCATAGGCACCTACGACACCAGTGATGTTGCCATACTGGTAAGACACGTTTATTGTTATTGTAATAGGGCTAAGTGTAGTTTAATTGGTTGTTGCTGCATTGTTGATTGGATGTTGCTGATATTGGTTGACGTAATGTATAGCTTCTATCCACATTAAATGTTTTGCTGATCAGTGTATTAGTTGTTGCTGCAGTTGTTGTGGTGTGCAGTTGTTCTCTCAGTTTTGTTCATATGTAAGTACTTTTTCTATGGCTGCTGAAATGGTTGGATTAATTCAGCTATAACTTGATGTAAAGAGATGATTTGACCCCAGAAAGGTGTCAGGATTAAGTAGCATTGATGTTGAAGATTACAAGAGGTTGCTCAAAATTGTGATATGCTAAGAATTACCATTTCCAGCTGTTTAAATTTGTTGTTTGTTCCTTATAAAAAGGATAAAATAGTTTTGTGTTCAAAAACATTCCCTGTGATTAAGCTAATAGAGTTCTACAAGGTTATCTAGGATATATATGAAGGATTGTTGCTTGGCTGTTCTGAGTTAGCTCTGGGTCTATTAAGAGAAAAACAAACTATCAATATAGTCAATTGGAATAAATTAGTGTAAACCACATGATTGGATGGAGCATAACTGTACTATGACTGTTGCTATGATGTACCTTCTCCATTTGTCTCTGTTATATGAAATAAAATCCCGGGCAATGCTGGGTAAATCTGCTAGTGCCGAATATGCTCGTGACACTTTGCTGCATATTGGTTCTGTGCAGGAGAGAAGAAAGCAGCAGCGACGATTCAGAGATGCCCAGTTGATCCAGAGAGAGATGAGTCAGTTAGAGAGACAGTACGAGGAGCTGGAGGAGGTGGGGAGACATATTGAACAAGCTCTTAGAGATGCTGAAGACAGTGAGTTTGGGGGCTGGACTTACAGGGGACGATATGGGGTTGGTAGGGTTCATGAAATAACAGGAAATGGGTTATTGGAAAGGAGGGGGAAGTAGGAAGGGAGTTAGGTAGTTTATGACATACAGGATATAAAGGACACCATAGAATAAATGTAGGAGTGGGTGGAAGGAGGGGGAAGGAAGAGAAGGAATGTGATAAGGAAAACATAAGTTAATGATTGGAGTGGGTGGATGTAGCTACATTCCTCTCCTCCCATTTTTCATTGCCTTTCCCTGCAGCCCGTCAAGAGTCCACTCTGATGAAATCTTGGCTGAACCTGGTTAACGAGAGGAACGGGCTCGTGAGGAAGACCTCTGAACTTACCCTGCGTGTGAAGGAACTTGAGCTGGAGGACAGGCAGTACGAAATAGACAAGAGACTGTGCGCTCTCAGCGACTTCCCTGGTGTGTGCATGTGGGTGTGTGTGTGTGCATGTGAGTGTGTGTGTGTGCATGTGGGTGTGTGTGTGTGCATGCATAGGATGTGAAAGTATGTGTAGCTCAATACAGTACATCACCAATTGTCAGAATGTGAAATAGCAAGTTCCCATTGACACTGCATTAACAGTGCATTATCTTTCCTCTTTTTTTCCCCAATGTGACATTTTACCTAATGTTGAGGTGTAATCAATGTAACTACTCCTTAATGAATATATTCAATGTTGCATGTGTTTTCACTGTTGATGAGTTTCCATCTCAGTTCCATCCATCCATATTTGGAATATTTTCATCCGGATTCCTCCATTTCCATCTGTTTGGACTATTGTCGTTTTGTTTTATGCATTAGCTTACAACAACACGCATGCACACACACACACACACACACACACACACACACACACACACACACACACACACACACACACACACACACACACACACACACACACACACACTTTCACAGAGTTCACTGATGAGGAAATGGCAGAGTTCCAAGACTTGTGTGAGCAGAAGATGAAGATTGTGGACGAGAGAGATGAGTTGGTCAACCAAACAGAGGAGGAGAGACTACGGTGAGTCTCAACTACTCCCACTCCATGACATGTTCTCACAATGCACCAAGCCACCTCCTTTCAGCCCTAGCCCACTCTTCTTTACACACTCATTCTTGTTGATTCTGTCTCTTCACTGCAGAGAGATTGAGGAGGACAGCAACACACAAGACTTGGTCAACAACGACAAGTTCTTCCAAGATATGGACGACAATCAGAATGGCAAGTGTTCTAACAGATAGAACTGTAGGCACCACTCTGGTGCAGTTGCTTCTGTTGTGGAAGTGATTGCAGCTGTACACTAAAGCAGTGATGTACTCTAAACCAACCGTCAATGGAGGTTCACGTACTTATGTGCCATGTTGGGATGTGTATAGTCTATAATAAACAGAAGATAATTACCATAGCTATATGGGTACAGTTTATTTGAAGCACATCTTAAGTATGTGAAAATCACACCCCTATTAATTGAACTAATCAGTTAAAGTTACCGTTGTTATTACTCCTGGAGTAAGTACGCCGCGCGCGCGCACGCACACACACACACACACACACACACACACACACACACACACACACACACACACACACACACACACACACACACACACACAGCAAGGAAGCAAGCAACATTGGAGTGGCTGTGTGAGAGTCCAAGACAGTACTGTAATAAGACTAGAGCTTTCGAAGTTGTTCAAGTTTATTTGTTGATATGGAAAGCAAAAGCAACCATTCAATATCAAAATGACATCTGTGTTACGATTGTAAGTATTCTTAGAAAATATATCATGTCCTTGGCAACAATAAAAGGTAGTAGTTGCTTCAGAAACATGTGGCACCAACTATTTTCTGTGGTCAGTGGCTGGGTACTTGTCCGATGTTTGTGTGTAGTAACTGTTGCCTCTGGTCAGACACAGACACACTGTAAATAAGACAGACATTACCTGGAGGTGGGCCATTATTTCTTCTTGCACTTCTCTCTCTTTCTCTCATGTTTTCACAATATGCTCTGCAAGAAGGTTGTGGTAAAATTTAAGTTATTTGAATCTACATATATATTAGAAGACCTATGTAACCGATTATGTAACTATGTTCGTCCGTTTCTCAAAATTCCTCTGTTAGATTTTGACCAAACTTTTAGGGATGGAGGAGACCCACCCTGAGATGGTTTTAAGCCAGGTGGCATGTCTGGGAAAATACACAATTTGTCTGTCTGTCTGTCTGTATGTTTGTACCATCATTTCGGCCAAACCGGTACGTGGATTTCTCTGAAACTCAGTGTGATGATAGGTTTTGATCCAACTTAAAACATGGGCAAAAAATTTTGCAAAATGGTTACCATGGTAATGAGAAAAAGCCAAAAATGTACTTTTGCCAGAAAAACCATTGGAGCTAGAGATCTAAAACTTGGTATGAACATACAACTTCACTCTGTGAGTAACATGGGCTGTGTCCCACCTGGCCACACCTCTTCCTTTCTCTGTGTAAGGCTATTAATGCCAAAAATGGTATTTCAGCAAAATCACTTGAACCTAGGGAATTTAACCAATGAACCCATATATATTTAGAATCAATATCATCTGAGAAATGTTTTAAGTACATTTATATAACCACACCCACTTCTATTTACATGTCAGGCCCAAAAGAGGACAAAAATGGTACTTTGGCCAAACAAACCCTTGGAGTGACAGATTTGATATATGGTTTGTATAATCAACTTTCACTATAATGTTTGATGTTGAAATTGGCTGGGCAACGCCGGGTATATGCTGCTAGTGTGCTATATTTTGCTCTTTGGAAGAATATAATCACAATCCCCCTGAACACATGCCCTATTTGTGGGAGATTAGTTATTCACCTGTGAGGATGGATACCAGGTTACTTGCTTCATGAATGTGTTGATATCTTGTGGTTATGCACATTGCATTAACTGTGGTTACTTGCAAGCTTGTGTGACTAGTTGAGCTAGCAAAATCTCACTATCTTGCTACTGGTAATGTCTTTTGTCAGTCATGTGTTACCGTCATTTCTCAGACTAGTTGCAGATGACATAGACTGTCAGGTTCATTCAAGGTAGCAAAAACAGGTCCTCGTTGCTACAGCCATACTTATCTTTACTTCACCTGAGTCCCAGGGAATAAAGTCTCTCATTGAGATTGAGTGTCTCTTTGGGGGGGGGGGGGGGGCATACATAATTACAAAGCTATTAACCTTTGTATTATGGTTCTGTAATATATTGAAATGGGCATGTGTAAATATAAATATTTTAAAAAACACTGGAAGATTAAATTCTAGATTGCCAGAACATTCTAATGGGAACTTGATAGTAGATATATGATAGTACATGCACCTGTATTATAACACATCCTTACCAGTATAGATTAGGTGCTATACTCCAACAAGTTGCATCATTATTGCCACTATTAACCACTACCTACAGGCAGTGATGATGGTTTTCCCATTGAGGCCCACACCTATGCTGCCAGGCGGGACACTGCCCCTCCATCCTCCACCTACAGGCCACTTGCACCTGCCACCAGCAAGGAGCAAAAAAGAAAGTCGTGGTGGAACTTTGGTAATGGGAAAAACTAGGCACATGTTTCACGAGAGGCACATGTTTCACGAGAGGCACTTTCTGACTGCTCAGCTAATTGAGGGTTATTTATGAACATGAAACTGTGTAGGGTTATTGCCATGTTGTCCATCTGGAGTTAATTAATAAAGATACGTTAGCTGTTTGTTCTTTGTGTATTTTTCATAACAAAGTTGTAGTTTGTTGTGTTATTTTCATATCCTTGTGCATCAAGCATCGCTATTTCATTTCATGTACATGTACAAAATATAATAATGATGAGTTGTTAAACTTCCAATTGGCCCAGTGGTTCTCTAAATTCCAGTGGTTATGCACAAGTTTAAAAAATATATATAAGTGTATAAACAAAATAGAGCAATTCAAAATTATTTTAAAACCACAAACCACCCTGCCCAATTGCTCATGCCAATTTCATTCCAATGGTCCCATCAGTTCGCTCAATCCCAGCAGTTATGTAATTACAAGAGTAGACAGACCATGTGCACACACACAAACATACAAGGTTACACGAATTAACAAGCTTTCATTACATGGTTCGTTAAAAAAAAGAGAGAAGGGGTTTGGGGGGGGGGGGGGGGGGGGGGGGAGAGAGAAGAAGGGGTGAGAGGCCTAGAACACCTGCTGTTCCCAAATGGTCACCCATCCAGGTACTAAGTAGGCCTTTGTGAAGAAATTGCAATTGAAATTAGGAGTGGCTGGACAGACATGAATGTGCACACAAAAGAAAACAAACCAGGATTTTGCTACCCAGTTTGTAAACGTCGATCCTCCTAATTTTAGAGCAGGAGCTAGGGATAATTTCATTGGGGAAAAAATGCCCAAGTGTCTGGCTATTATTTTCGTGTGTGTGCGTGTGCGTGTTACCCCAGGGGTGGAATTGATGGCAAGAGCTGATAATGGTTTAACCACAAAAAAGTGAATTGCAATTGTTAAGACTCCTGCAGTACTCAAATTTACAATATATAATTTGTTACCAGCATGCACGCATTATGAGGTATCCAATGAGAAGCCTGCTGCTCTTTCTTATGAGCTGCAAGAAAGGGTACCTGTCCCCAGGGACGGTTTTATTGGTAAAAATTGTACTTTCGGGGTTATTTTTTTCACAATATTTTACATTTCCTTAATGAATATTTCAGATAAGTGACACTTCCTTTCCTCTCTTGACCCAGAAGCTATGTGGGGGGTCTTCTACTCAACCCCCTCAATATCTATGCATGCACACACCTTTCTGTATTAAAAGAGCCATGATGGTACTTTTGCCAGAAAAAAGAATAGAGCTAGACCCACATATATTTAGAATCAGAGCCACCAGGGGAATGTCATAAGCATATCTATATGACCACACCCCTTTCTGTACTAAAAAGCCAAAAGTGGTACTTTTGCCAGAAAAAAAGAAGAGCTGCAGGCCTAAAACTTTGTCATGCAGACACAATTTGACTGCAAATAACATGGTGTGGGTTTTATCTGACCACACCTCTTCCTCTTTGTGTGTAAGGCTAAATTGTTAAAAATGGTACTTCCAAAAACAGAAAAACGTTGACATAATCACATATTCACTTTTGTTTTAAAAGTCTACGTCTTAAGAGTAGACATTTTTTCAACTACAGCCCACCAAACACCCATAGGGCAGGTTTTCGCTAGTAAATAATGTAAATGAGCTACCAAAAATAGTCCCAATTCTTTCAGCTGCAACAGCTAACCAAAATAGAATGTGCAATTATCATAGATTGCTTGATATTCCAGAATACAAGATTGATTGAATGCGAGAATGAACGAACATAATGAAAACAAACAAAACAGAAGGACCAAGAGTGATAAGCAAGTATAATGATCATTCCAAGGTCATAATCATAAGTGCACCAGGCTGGTGTGCATAAGCATATACAAGGTTAAATGGTTGGTTTTTGTCATAACAATCCCTGCACCATTACAGAATTGTCTCAGTCTTGTGATGAAAAACTACTTGACGACGACGACGATCGTCCTAATGATGATGATCGTCTTGATGACTGCGGCGACAATGGAGGATGCCCTTGGTACTCTGAGTAGACGGTGACTGGAGATGATGGCCGCCCAGGCGGCGGTGGGTGCGGCATTGAAGCATCGTACAGAAACACGTCCTGATTCTCCGTGGCTAATGACAATGTACTCTCAGTCTCTGTCTGTGTAATGGTGTCCAGCTCCGTGATGGGGTACGGATGTTGCCCCTGGAAATAGTAGCCTTGGTTAGATTGGTGACTGGGCAGGGCTGCATTCTGCCCACGTGTCTGGTAAGGGACGCCACCATTACCCAGCATGTAGCGCTGTTGTGTAAGGTTTCGTGACAAGAGTGGGTTTGGGTTCCTGCCAGGTTGTCTGATACCTCCCTGCTGCTGTTGTAAGTGTTGCTGTTGCTGTTGGAACTGCTGGTACTGGTGATGGTGGTAGTAGTTTGTGTTTGGGCCTCCACCATTAATACTTGCAGGGAACTGTGTTTGTGACACAGACGACATGTTACAGCTCACATTGTCGTAGTTGATGGAAGGGCAAGGGGGAGGGGGTGCAGCGTAATCGCTGAAAGATTTGGAGTACGTGGAAATGTCATCTGCTTCGGTCAATGCGAGAGACTGTGCGTGATGGTGTATGGTGCTGATGGGTGAGGGAGGAGGGTTGAGCATGTACACCTGATTGGTCATGCCCACGGCTGTCTTGTTGGTGGCATGGGACAAGCCGCCGTTGCCCACCTGTGTGGAGTGTGTCCCGTGGGAAATCTCGGAGCTGTAGTCAGACTGACTGTCTGTTCTCATGCGATAGGAGATTGAGTGATGGGCGCGGCCTTCCGCCCTTCGCTTCCACACCAGACGGACCACAGATATCACTATGACAACTACCACAACGATGGTGATGAAGGACATAATGAAGAGAGTGATGACGACAGTGGTGGTGAGTGCCTGGTCATTGGAGGCAGGGTCCACAGTAAAGGCCTCTGATGTGGCCACAATATCACCTGGGCAAGATGAGGGAGGGAGGGGAGTGGAGAAAGCATGAAGTCACACACACAGTCACACACACAGTCACACACACACATCCAGCATTCTATGAAACATCATTTTGGGACACACCTATGAGGGGACAATGATAAGATCTTGTTATGCAGTACATGTGTCAGTAATTCTATAAGTATAAACTGAGCACTTCTCTGCGTTCACACTATTCATGTGGTCTATAGCTACAAGCTGTAATGCACTAGAATTTTAATTGATAGACAATCTCTACTGAATCTAGAGTTGACTGTTGAGCTGTATTTGATATTGAATTAAATTGATATTGAATAATGCTTATCATAAAAGATAAAACTAACCAACCACATTAATATATTGAAACACCAACAATTCATACAAAAAAAAAAGAAAAAAAAAAAGAAGTAGAAAAATAAACATCACTTCAAACAATATGATGAAGGACATCATGCATCTTAACATTGGAGAGTTTAAACTGGTTAAAAAATACACTACTGTAAGTTGGAAGATAAATAATTTGAGCTACTCAACTTACAGCTCATTTCATCGCTTCCATTAATGCAATCCCTATAACCGTCACAGAGAGACATACTGCTCTGGCATTCAAAGAATGGGCCGTCATTGAAGAAATTACCACTGACATAGCAGCCAATATCATTTCCCACACAACAGAACTCCTCATCCTCCCCATCAGCACATTGAGGTATGCCGTCACATCGCTCGGCCTGAGAGTAGCACTGGGAGTTATTGTAACAGCCATTCTCCACAGATTTATCACAATCACCTAATGGCGTGCGCGCACACACACAAAGCAATAAATATTAGAGACAAGATAAATAAGATGTATGACTAAATCTATAGAGGCTATTATTCTGATTTTCTAGTGTCTAGATATTATGTTTAGAATGTTCAATTTGTTAGTTTAACATCATTTTAAGCGCACAGGAGCCAAATTTCATTATAGGGGGAAGACATTATTTTAATCTATATGAATCAAGTATGTGTTGTTCTGGTCCATCCACCAACAGTGAGAACAACACAGCATACTCCCCAGCGGAGAGAAGAGCAAGTATACAATATGGCTAGTAAATGAGGAAAAAGACACTACTGACCGATTACCACAATCTACATAGCTAGACCAAGCCTAAATTTTATCTGAAGAAGTCCAATATCCTGTTACTTCACCATAGACTGCTGCTTCATCTTCTTTGGTGGTAATGGTTCCAACCCTGACCACTAATGCTACTCACCTTTCAAAATTTCCAACCAGTGTGTCCAACTCAGTCCAGTCCACGATGATTGACAACTTCAAAAACTATCTCTTACCTGCTTTATAAATTTTTGGGTGGGGGTGGAGCTAGTATATGATAGTATATTACTTTTTGAACCCAGCAAATGCCTCGGAAATCAGAGTAAGTAGATGAATATTGTTCAGGCAGGAATTCCCCACAGTCAGACACCCCCGCTAAAGTTTAGTCTAGCTACCTAGCTATGGGGAAAAAGAAAGGAAAGGTGGTAAAAGGAGCCTAGACCTAAATTTTGAAATTAAATTCAAAATTTTTTTTAATACACACCAGGTCAACCTGCATATGTTCTGTGATTTTCACCTCAACAAAGTGCCATAGTTTAGGAGTTGCATCACAAAGAAACATCCGGGATTCTGAAAAATTAATACAGTCTAGGATTTGAATGCAGGATAAATCAGCTGCGTTAGTTGATGCTAGTTAACTAAACCTTTTTCTAAGGAAACTCTCTAGTCACGAGGCTTGTAACTGACAGCTACATAAGCAGAGGTTCTGTCTTGTGATAATTGGTAACACCACCAGGACAGCTCATTATCACCAGGAATGACTAGCTCATTATCACCAGTTGGCACCTCAACCTTGTGAGGTAGAGGATGCCCTAGAGAGAAATCAAGAGAGCGAGAGAGCTCAAGACCATGGGACAGACACTGTTGAGGGAGGAGGGCCACCTTGATCTGGAACAAGAAGCACCAGCGCCAATAATTGGAAGAGAGAAGAAACCAAGCAAGGCTTGATAAGTTCAGAGCAGTGAAAGGTTTTGAGAGGGGAGCACATAGTGATGTTGCAACAAGAGCAAGTCCACCAGACGCAGAGAAGGAGTGTATGTAGTGTAGGGCTGTTGCTGTCTGTCGGTTGCAGGATGAGTTGATAACATTTGCTACTACTGGAAACACCAACGTTGTTACTACAGATTACATAACTGGAACAGCAAAGGACTGTGGGACCAACTGTGCGTTTGAAAGGGATGTACTTATGAGTAAAAACTGATGATACCTTACCAAGATATGACAGATTGAAAACATCCCTAGTTTTGTATGAACTTTGAGGTGAATGTTGGAGTCCATGGGACTGCAGGCCACTGAGTTCATTGTAACTATTTAGGATTAGATTAGGTGTAAAATATGAACAGAGACACTATTTAGTGCCGACTGCAAGAAAGAGGGAAAGTTTATGATGGACCATTGGCAGTGGGAGAGGACAAATAGGAAGAGAAAACACACAAAAAAAGCAACACGATATTAATAAGAAATAAAGGGGAGGGGAAAGAAGAAATTGAGAAAGGATAAGAACAAAAAAAAACAACTTCACCCTGAAACTTACACTTTTCATCGAATCCATTGCTGCAGTGCGTTATGCCATCACAGTAATAGACCCTTGGGAAGCATGTGTCAAACTCATCACCACATGCCAACTGCAATGGCCCACAGCCCAGATCTACACATGTGACGTGAGCAAAACAAAAAAAAACTTGACCTGTGTGTACAGTTAACTGGCGAGGTACCAACATCCATACAGCACAGTCTTAGTAATGATGAAATTTGAGGTCAACACTTGCTTTATGTTAATGCAGAAATTAATGGCCTGGTAGTGAGTTCTTGTAGGATGTACATCTGATATAGTTGAATTAATATACCTATTCCCTCTAAACAAATCAACTTATTTTGGATCTACTGAGATGAATGACTCATGGATGAATATGATGCATGTAAAGTTCATTTGCAAAGCTCACCAGTGCAGGAGGTTTTTGAGCTGTCGAGTTTGTGAGAAGCTGGACAAGCACACCTGTAGGTGGAGGACGGGGTTACCTCTGGTATGCAAAGATGACTGCATGGGCGGTCCTCAGACAGACACGGATGGTCCACAGGCACAACTGAAAGCACAAAAACAAAATATATTAACAACGGAACAGATACGATGACACAACTCGAGCATTAAGAATAAATATATAATCTAGCGTGAAACGTTAGTACTGCATGATGCATGCATAACACTGTACGATCAAGCTATTACACATAAAACTATCAAATGTGCACATACTGCTAAATAAACAAGCAAAAACAAACAAATAACACAGAACAATATAGTTTACTTCACTCATGGAAAATATCTAAATTCAAAATATAACAAAGGGAAAACATTCCCTTCATCACCTTACCTTCAGTGTTGGAGTAATTGTGCCCGATAATCCGCACCAATTTAGTAGAATCTGCAGTATCCCATTTCAAGTATCTCTTTGCACCGGCGGAGGTATTTTGAAACTGGTAGAGGTACTGGTCTGTCCTGTTGTACCAGAACACCATGTTGGAAAACGCAGTGAGGGCTGGTGAGGTGAGGAGGGTACATGCAATGTGAAGTACACTCCCAATAATTTGTTTAAGTGTGAGATATTGACATAAGGTTACACAAACATAACAGTGTTGAATGTTCTTTGTTTGTCACCTGATGATGAATAGAAACAGAGTGCATTCCTGTGTTTAAAAAAGATAACACTGATGTTTGTATCTGGTAACAACATTGATATATTGTGAACAGGCCACAACTTTCATCAAGTTGTTCTTAAAGACATTAATGAATTAATCAGACAATAGCTGATTACACTTAGAGCTTCCCATTTTTACAGCGTAGCATTCACTAATATCTACTATAATCAGATGCTCTGAAGAAAGGAAAGGTTCACTATGATGCCATCTTACCAGGAAATGTTCTCAGCGTACCTTGTACTGACATTGATTCACATGCTCAACCACTACACACACATGATAGTCATGCACCACAAGAACAACATACAACAGATGTACTTTTGTGATTTACCTTCAACACCAGCTGCTTCCCAAGCCACCATTTCAGTAGTGTGGCTATCCAAAAAATATCTTTCAATAATGTCTCCAATATAATTATCATGGTCATCCACTCGCTTATACTTCACCCAATACAGTGCATTTTGCTCTGAATTAAAAGTCAACATGCCAATCTTCGACCCATTTAGAGGAATCCCACCAACATTGGAGATGTTTGAGAAGTGCAAACTGTTCAAATTCCGGCTGATTTTCAAGAAGCGATCATGAACAGTGTAGTACAAAATGCTATATGAATAAAACAAGATACTGATGAACAGACACCCTTGAAGATCACACCCAAAGATGCACATTTGAAGATTACACCCCAAGGCTGACATGTGATTATATCATGTTTCACCCAGTCATGAATAATGACACACTCAATATCCAGTCAGCACCCAGGACTTTAAAGCTATACAATGTACATGCTCTATATACACACAACTATGTCAGCTGATCCTCAACTTTGCTTGCAGCTGACAAGGGCACAGGCCACCTTATATCGTATCAAGTATCTACATGTGCACAATACCACAACAGATGCCACTACACCTGATCAACACAATGTACATAGCACATGGCATAACAACACACAGAAACATTTATTTTTAAGTAAACAAAGAAAGGATACAAACAAAAAACAAATAAACTAATCAAAAAAAACAAAACAAAAAAAAAAACAGTTTATGAATTAACATGCACATATTTAGAGAGAGAAAGAGAAGTAAAAAAAAAACTGACCTCCGTGAGGAATCCACTGCCAACTCTCCTGGCTTACTCAGCATGTAGCCAGGTGCATTGTTCTTGCTTGAGTCCACCATAGAGCCCCTTCCACGTCCATCAATAGTCACCAGCTTGATCTCAAAGCTGTCTTCATCAGTGAGGAAGATCTGTCCTCCCCTCCAGTCATAAGCGAGAGAGAAGGGCAACAGGTTGGTCTTGTTGTTTGAGAGAGATATGCTCCATCTAGATTGGCCGTCGAGAGCAACACTGCACCATTGAGAGCAACACAGTAACATTGAGAGCAACACAGCAACATTGAGAATAACATTGCTATATTGAGAGCAACACTGAGGGACACACAGCACCATTGCGAGCAACACAGCAACATTGAGAATAACACTGCAACATTGACAGAAAGACAGCACCATTGAGAACAACACTGCAACATTGATAATACTGCAACATCTAGAGCAACACTGCAACATTGAGAGAAACACTGCAACATCAAGAACAACACTGCAATTTTCAGAGCAACATAACAGTAAATGATAACAAATTCCGAACTCCATTTCTTTCAGTTTGTAGTCACATCCATCTTTCTCCCATCACCAGAAGACTGACATAATCTCATCTTTGCCACACCCATATCAAGCCCCTCTTACACAAATGACGCGTTCCTTACCCACCTGTGCAATATACTGCTATTGTTCTCCACCCACACGACGTTGTAGTTGATAGGGTCGTATGCCATGTCAGCAAGTTGACCATCAGGCACCACTGGTAAAGTGCGGATGTCCCCTCGAGCCCCATCATTATCAGGCACTGGCAAATAATGGATGAAGTTCTCCGTGGCAAGTAACAGGAAACTGTTGATCACTGCATGCAGAAGATCACAGTAAGAGTGAGTACAACAGGTGATGACAGTATTTAGCAAATAAAGGCATTCCATATAATACACACCATGACCAAATGAACAGTTTATGATACCACGACAGTCAACAAGTGGGCCAACAAACTGGAATGGAAATCAAATTTGACTTGAGAAAAGAAAACCTGCAGTTTCTTGTGATCAAGATGACCTTGAAGCAATACCTTATTCCACATGCTAGTTATCATACATGCCATCGTGGACAGGCATTGACCTGCATGGATGTGACAACTGTAGCATGTTGCTAAATCAACTTGCAGACTAGCTTATCAGCCCTATAGCATGAGGAAGCAGCACTGACATGGCACTCTGCCACATGCACAGGACATGTGTGTGGAAGATATATTGAAGCCACAGTACATGTCTTTCTTTCTTCTTTTTCCCTTTTTTTTGTGCCAGAACAAGATTGATGATGCATAGCGAGATCTGTTGAAGCAACGATATTTCAAGGGCATGCTGCAGTGATGTTGAAGCAACAATTATGTCAAAGGCATGATGTAGTGAGATCTGTTGAAGCAACAGTTTGAGACATGTTGAAGTACAGTCATATAGCAAATGCATGCAGTTGTGTTGTGTTGAGTAGATGTTGCAATGATAGGGTTTAGATGTATTTTAAAAGCTTCAAGAGTGATTCAACTACTATGTACATTATCTAGAGTATAAACTTACACATACCCAATTGCAGTTATCATATCCAATTGTGGTCTATCTAGCATATTAGTAATCACTTCAGAGTATATTAACACTCACATTCTAGTATAAAAGTCCAAATCTAGTATACTAACAAACAACTGTTCGGTTATACCTAGTATCTAATTTTGTACTCTACAATCATTCTATTGTATACCAAGTCCCAAATCTAGTATACTAATATTCTCTAGTAAACTCACAGGTACAAGATTCCCTATCATGTTCTGCATCATACTCCTTCCTCCTCAGAACATCACAAAAACATGTGCGAGACGACTCATCCTGGACCAGACACAGAGCAGGGCCATTACATCTGCTGTCCACCTGGCACATGTGGACACCTGGAGCATGGGCAGTGGGCAGGCAAGGTGAGAGACAGGGTTAAAAAAAGGTACTTATTCTATCCCCTTCCTGTATGTACAATGATCTTCCTCACCTGGCTGAACTGAGTGGTGTAGGACAATGAAGTCATTGAAAACTGAAGTGCCCTGAGACGGAGAAAAGACACCTTCAGTAGTGCTTACCTTATCATTCACTTTTCTAATCTGATTCAAACCACGTATATATCTATTAAAAAAAAGTAAAAATAAATTTAACAATTTTTTATTTATTATTTTTATTATTATTATTTTTTAATCACAACAAAAAAAGTAGTACAAACACATGGAAACACAATACCACCAGTTGGGAACACAAATTAACAATTAAGATAAGAGAACACACCATTTACCTTCCATCCCATGTGAGAACCATTTAGCATAATGTTAAGTTAGCTATGATAAACCACACAACTAAAGAATGCCAGCAGATGTGTGTGTAGGTATGCATGGGCAAGACTCAACAACTCAGAGAGAACAGCACCGGGCGAGTCCTGGTCAAATTTCCTGGTACCTTTCTACAGGAACTGTTCTATCTAATGTTCACCCAATCTGGTGCCAATCAGTTTAGGAAAAACGACACATGCATGTAATGTCATGCATACCAAGTTGAGCTAGGATGCTAGCTCAAGCATAAAAAATTAAAAAATAAATAAATTTTTAAAAAAATTAAAAAAAATGAAATAAATTTTTTTTTTATTATTGAAAGTGACAACTTGTCAAACATAATTTATGTATAAACACATAGCAACAAATCTTGTTCTCCCTTGAGTGGGTTGGTATTCAGGCAGTGTTGCATGCATCTGTTGTTCCTAAGTTATTTGGTCCCAACTTTATCTTGCTTCTCAGTTGAGAAGAAAAAAAGGAGTCAAATATAAACATATCAGCAAACCTTTGCACATCCATACAAACCTCAAAACATCACAACATTTGAGTGAACGTACGGTGACACGAAGTAGATCTCGTTGTTCAACACATGAATGCCAAGGACTTCATCATCTTCAACATCATCAATACTGTGCACAATGTCATTACCTAGAGGTTCCAGTTCACTTCTCACAATCTTGTGCCTGCAAGTCAACAAACATACTGTGACATTAGTGAGTAGTGCAAGGTGTAGCAGGTAGTGATGAATTCTACACTTCACAACCTAGCAACACCCTTATAGTGCAAACAAGCCATCCACTTTTGAGGCATGGCAAAAATAAATCTTAACCATTAAAACGAATGAATTGAAAATTAATAATAAAGTATTGAGGAAGTCAGTTAACCAAACACGTCAATCAATTGAATCTTCCACAAAATCAAACCCCATGCCTTTTCCCCCTTACCCCCATTATTAAACTTTTTTTTGTGGCACAGAGTCCACAGGTAGTTGTACTTTTGTGCATAGCAATATAAAATGGGTCAGTTCTACGATTGCTGTATAGCGGATAGACAGAAAAGGAAGAGAATCATTGCTACCATAGAGTGGTACTTGAATAAGGAAGCAACTCCAACAGTTTCACATGCACACAGAGCCTGCAGTGGGCACTTGGAGCAGAGCAGGAATATCTTGAATACCAACCAGACGTAAGAAAACCCACAGTTAGTTTGAATGCCCTTACAATGCTAATAGTGATGAAGAAAGTTATGGTACTGAAAAACCAACTACATTTAGTGAGGTACTTGCTGGTATAACCACATGGTACGTACGGTCGAGTACTATCAGGGTCATTCAATCCCAAGTACAAGTAATTCCCTCCATCTGTGAAGCCAAACGTCAGTGCTGTGATAGACACTGTTGAGTCGAACTGGCGGAAGAGTTTGGGAGTCAACTCTGAGCCATCCATGCGTGCACGATAAATATTGGGCTTATTCTTAGATGACCAGTACATGTACCTAGTATGCAACATAGAACATACCAGAATAAGAATTTCTTAAATAAGAGGAAGGGTAGTGGAGGAAGATAAGAGATAAAAGAGAATAAAATTATCAATGATAGGACAAATAGCTGCAAGAAAAGTTGAAACAAGCACTACTGATTGATAGGCAAGGCAACCATGGACTAAAGTTAGATATCCCTTACCCACTCATGGGGTCCAGAGCTAAAAGAGCTGGAGGCCCTAGAGTACGGTCCACCTCTAGCAGAACACTGCGGCTGCCACCAATCAAACTGGACACTTCGATCACATGCCGACCAGAGTCAGTCCAGTACAGGTTCCGCCCCATCCAATCAACTGCAACATCCTCAGGGGCAGAGAGGCAACAACTAATGATAACCTCAGTAGTCATATCAATGCTGGAGAAGTTGAGGCTACGACGCTTGATAGCCTGAAGAGGAAAACAGAAATTATTTAAAATAAACTAAATCATAATCTGGAAATGGACAAAACCATTATGAACTCAATATAGTGTATGTCGGAACCCATTAACCATAAATACCCAAGAAATGCGTCTTCACATATCTCCACCCACAGAGATACATGCACCCACACAAACAGATGTTGCTCACCTTGTTCCTTCCATCAATCCAATAGATCATGCTCTTCAACAGGTCAGCATCAACAGACTCTACCGTACCTTCTTCTCCAAGAGGCAGACCTTGTTGTTCATTGTCAAACTTCCACAAACCGGCAGAATATTCCAGGGGCATGGCTTCTGTACCACTGATGATGAAAATGATTGGAGTTGAGTCTGCATTGGGAGGGGAGGGGGATGGAATGGTTATACACAATACACACACACACAGCACATCAAGCACACAACACACTAAGCATACACCAACACAGTGCACCAGGAGAGATTACCACTACTGAACACTTGCCACTCTCCATGCGAACTAAACACACACACACACACAAGTAATTGCACAACACCACTTCCACTTGGCAGTACAGTAGACCCCCATTAATCCGAATAGCCTGGGACCTGAGCCTGTTTAGAAGAGTGAAATGTTCTGATTAGTGAAGTTAATGAATATTAATACTGGGACATGAATATATTACTGCTTTCCTGTTTCACGTTCCTGGTGTATCCTTTTCAATCAGTTTTTTTTGTGGTTGTTATTGGAAAAAAGTGAATTGCCTACTAGATATTTTTGGATAGGAGCTTCAGTAATGGATCCAGCAAGTAGCAGGTGGAGTAGAATCGTTGAACAATGAAAGAATGAACTGGTGTGTGTGTGTGTGTGTGTGTGGGGGGGGGGGGGGCATAAAGTTCAGGATATGAGCATGAGCTAATTGTAAATGAACTAGGAACTATTTTTGTGGTGCATAGCTAGCCCCCCCCCCCCCCCCCCCCCTGACTATATCGCTGAACAATAAAAAATATATATTTGCAAAATTCCCATAAAATTCTCTCTTTTCTTCTTCTCGAGATCTTCAACTGCAAGCAACTCCCTGTGAAGCCAGCTCTCTCTTTACTTTAGAATAATGGCTGTGTTTCGTTTACTTGAAAATGCTGTATTTTACCTCACCAATTGTGACAGACCTACAGCTGTACCAGTGAACTTGGCTCTGTCTAGTTTGTAGTGGTGATAGGAATTACTGCAGCAGGAATTTCCTCTTTTTTTGGGGTGGGGGTGGGGGTAAAGAGGTATGCCCCCTGCCGCCCCCCTCCTCCTTGCTTTATCCAGAAGTGTGGAATGTCCTATGCAGCAGGAATATTTTTCCCCCCCCCCTTTTTTCATGGGTGCTCTCGAGCTGATAGTCAGAGGTTTGAGATTAGTGAGGGTCTACAGTATTTAAACATTATTCATCCCTCCCTCCACTTTCCACACACTTGGCACCTTCACATTGCCCTCCATCGTTCATGACGTAGTTGTCACTGCAAGCACAAGCATGAGTGCCATTTCCATTGGCAAGACAGAGCTGGTTGCAGGCTCCATTGATCATGCCGACATTACGACAGCTGGACTGAACATTACCTACAGATGACATTAAGAGGAGAGAAAAGGAGAGAGAGAGAGAAGACAAGAAGCAATACATTAGAGGTAAGTATGAAATATAAAAGAAAAAAATGTCAACAATAGCACTTATCCTTATATAATGCACACCTACATGGTACACATACACGTATCACCACTACATGCATGTAGCATACATACAGAGCTGCAGTCTGCCAATCACCATCACCTTACCATGGGGATTGTTTGCGATGACTGCTACCACACCATGGGCACCACTGGCATCCCTCAGAACCGTCATGCTCATCCCACTCTCGTCCTTGAGGGACCGTACCAGAGGAGCCATGCTGTCATCTGTGTCGGTCCAGTAGATATAGTCCCCATGGACAGCCAGGTCAAAGGGTGAACTAAACTGGTCTGATGGCCAAGCATTGGTCAGTGCAGAGAAAAGGAGAGAAGTCCAGATGAGAGGAAGTGAAGATAAGAGAGGAAGTGAAGACAAATGAGGACATTTGGACCAGAAAGGAGGTGAAGATGAGAGAGGATGTGAAGACAAACGAGGAAATCCAGACGAGAAAGGAAGTGAAAACAAACAAGGAGATCCAAACAAGAGAGGAAGTGAAGACGAGAGAGGAATTCAGGAAACGTTGAGGGGGAGAGAGAGAATAGTATGTGAATAAAAAAACAACTCTAAGTTCACTCTTGTCAACAAAGTGGACAATGAAACCAAAAACAGTTATTTGTGGGTCAATTTTTTTCCGTTTCAAAATATGTGCACACACATGCTCTGGTCATGACAAACAGTTTATAAAAAAATCATTTTAACAAAGAAATGAACCGACTCAAAATGAAGTAGGACAAATTTGAAGGAGTTGCTATATCAGTTATCTTCATACACATAATAGGACTTCAACCCACAGTCCCTTTTTTCCCTTTTCATTTCTCCGTGTTTAATACTACAGTGCTACCTTTAAGACCAGACAAATGGAGATATGTTGAACAAACAATGCAAACTCCCACCACTTACTACCCTGCCACACTCCCTTCTCCCTTCAGTGTGTGACGTGTTTGCACCCTCCATCAATTACACACAAAACTTACGATGATCAATATTCAATTTTCTCACTGCCCCATTGAAGGTGTATCGGAAAATACCAGATCCTACAGTGTCATCTCTATCATAGTTCAACCAGTACACAGAACCTGTTTCAACATCTACGGCAACACCAGAGGGTCTCTCTATCATCGTGGAGGTTATGACCTTACGATTCCGTCCATCCATCAATGCTGACTCCACTACAGGCCCATTGAGGCTCTGATCTGACCAATAAATGTACCTGTTGGAAGTGTGCGCACAAACACAGCAATGAAAACTCAAACATCAACCACAACATTGGGGGGGAGTGGTCTGGTATGTTGTCGTGACAATTTAAACAACGATATAATGAGCAGATTTTTTTAAATACCCCCAAAAAGCTTAATGAATTAAATAATCACAGGAACTGTTCCTTAGCATCAAACTGAATACACAAATATCACTATATCACTACTATTCATTCAAACAATCAACACAAATATTCATGCACACCATTCTTACAAACAATCAACAATATGGAATCAACTAGTGTGCAGAAATGCTTGTCCTGTCTCAGAGCAGACCTAGCCTTTGTCTCAGTTCATCAGTGCTTTAAACTCTCCTGCTACAACCCTTTACCTACATTAGCACCCTCAGGCCAAGTGAGATTGATCTTGTGCAATTACACAAACTAATTCATATTATAAATGTAAACCATTGTAACTAGATTATCATTGTCATTGTAACGCAAAGTGATACTATTCACACACTGAAGTAATGTTAAATTACATAATATTATTGGCACTTTTATACGTTTTAATTGATATAATATAGGAGAGCTAAAATTACACCACTTGTGCACTGAACGAGTGCTGTAACACCATGTAGCACACATGCAACATAACCGATATTTCACATATATAAAGGTCTTTGAAAGGATACAAGTTTGCACTATAAAGTTGACAGTGCTATCATGTGAACAGAGTAAAATGTACAGTACAAAGTTCACGTGGGATGTCTGCATTGACCCACACACACACTTATATGCATACAGAAGTTTATCACAGGCCATGCAGAGTTGTGGTGAAGGACATTTGCTTGTAAACTGCTAACAATAAATTATACTAGGGAGGGATCAAATCTAAGCCAAACAATAAACATCTCTACTTAAACTGTGACCTTGTCATTTCCTTGCTATTCAACTACTTCAAATGTATCATTGGGCCTGAATAAAGTTCTACTTAATAACGAGTGTCTGGTGAGAATGAAGATCATAACCAACTGAGAGGATGAACATGAGTCAAACCAATAATTGTCTATGTGTACATGTGCTGTAGAACGGATTGATACATACCGCAAGTAACACACTACAGTTCCACCTAATGCAACCGGAGTCACACTATAACTTATTTAGCACTAACTAGATTCTCACTTAACATTTGTTGATTCCCATACAATTAATTCAACACAAATTTTCATTCAATCACAGAGCACATCCAACCAAATAGTCATACTACAGATCGGGAGTTTAAATAGTTGTCCTCCTTTACCCTCTGGCGATGTCTAAGGCGATTCCCACTGGGTCAGAAATCCCATCAAACAAGGTCTTCCGTAAGCTTGAGTCCTTCAAGCTAGCCACACATATCCTTGAGAGAGAGAAAGAAAGAGTGAAGTGGGGTTAGAGAGGGGGGCAAGAAAAAAAGAGGGTAAATCTCCTGTGTGCTGTGATTATTGATGCTAACTGCATGTCGTACTTGTTCAGCCTAGAATCCGCCCAGTATATGTTGGCGTTGTATGGGTCCACAGCCAGAGACTCAGGCTGCGTGATGGAGGAGTTTATGAAATCTTCAACTTGTGTCCCGTCAAAGTTGGCTCGTCTTATAGCAGGATAGGCAAGCTGTGACCAGTACACCTGTGTGTGTGTATGTGTGTGTGTGTGTGTGTGTGTGTGTGTGTGTGTGTGTGTGTGTGTGTGTGTGTTGTGAAAAACTAGTTTAGCCTGTAATGATCACTGCTTCATAAATGACTCTACATTTCAACTAACTGAGCAAGCAATGTATTTTTGTTATTAATATTTTTGGTTAAAAAACAACTATAAATACATTAAGATAACTCTTGTAGTTTTGACTGATTTTTGTTGTTTGATAGAGGAGCACAGACTCCTGTGAACACTGAGCAATGCTGAGCTGCATATCTCCCACAAGTGACACATAACATGGCTCACTAGGCACTTGATGGCCATGCAAACAGGGAACCAGAAATCAGTTCTCTTACACGACATCAGAGCTTGGCCTCTACTAATTGATTACCACTCTGCCATCAATGTAACAAGTTTTTCTCACCATTGTGATACCTCAACTTGCTCTCAGACACAAACAGGTTCAGGCATGGGTTAATGAAATACACAAGACACCTCACAAACACATATCTATGTGCACATGTACACACACCTTATTGTTCACATAGTCATAGGAGACATAACGGGCCTCGTTGTTTTGAATGTCGATGAGAAGTTGAATATCCACAAACATGGTCGATTCCTGTGGCTCCAGAGGAACAAGGCGAACTTCGGTGGATTCCACACCGTGCAAGGGACGTAGGAACAGGAGGAACGCCTCAGGCACTGTTAGTTAGACAATGGCGCACAAAGGAGGGCAAGGAAGAACAAAAGAGGGAAGAATGAGGGTAAGTGAAGTGGGATAAGAGGTAGGACGAAGGAAAGAGTATCTTAAGAGGGAATATATGAACCTGCACTTATTATTTTTCATCTCTACCTTCATACAGAACAAATATTCTCTGATTCATTTTTGTTCACTTCGTCCCACCACCAAACCTACCCCAATACTCCATTTCTCTCTCCCTCCTTTTAAGTACTACATCATAGTTCACTCCAGACACACACATATTAATAGTACACTGATATTTGAATGGCCATTAGAACCACTGTGAACTCCTGGACCTCAGTGCCAGCATGACAGCACTAATTGGTTGACATACATTAGCTATCACAGTTTAAAACAAGTAACATGTGGCTTCTAGACTAGCAAGACAGCACACAACTAGGGAACAGTACCCACAAGGGCTGTACCATTCATTTTTGAATGCAAAGTCAAGTTTACCCTATCTCAGCTTAAGAGGGGATTATGTCAATCAAGTTGAAGTATATAAACAATATTAAAAAAATGTTGCAGTCAAATTCTTTCATCCCATATGAGGTAGCAGGAATATATTTCTAATGTGAGATCTTACCTGTTGAGCATGTCATGTTGTTAGAGTTTAATTTCAATCCTGTGGGGCAGCTGCATTTGGCAGTCATGGCACCTTGCTCGTCCGGGACGTTGAAGCAGATTGAATCCAATGAACATATGTTGCTAGCATCAGAACAGGGAGTTGTTAACCCTGCGGGCATGGAGAGGACTAGATTAAGGCAGAAGTGGTAAGGAAAAGGGAAGGAGGCTAAGGCTGGAGGAACAGAGTAAGGAAGTAAATTCAGTTTAAAGGTCTACTCTAGTCAACAAATACAATATTGTGCATGTACATTTCTTGTAAACTATTCTGGTTGTTTCTAAGTGGCAACTACAAATTTCTGCTGCACACAAAACAATTATCAACATCAGAAAAAAAATTCCCCCCCCCCCCCCCTTTTTTTTTTTTTTTTTTTTTTTTTTTTTTTTTTTTTTTTTTTTTTTGGAATCAAAAAGTGTAACACTTCATTATCTTTACCTGAGAGATTCCTAAAGGTGCACACCCCATCAGGAACAGTATTCTGCAGTAAGAATTCCCCTGCCTCATAGGCATCCCAGTCAGCTGGTGGTTCTGGTGGCACATCAACATGCAACAGCGACCCAAGTGGCTGGTCGCGGATGATGACATACAGGGAATAGTTATGGACAGACACTTGGAAGTAGGAGTGCATGGGCGAAGAGATGAGGTTACGGACATCAGACACTCTCTGAGTTGGGAAGGAGAGAAAGAGGGAGGAAGGAGAGAAAGAGGGAGGAAGGAGAGAAAGAGGGAGGAAGGAGAGAAAGAGGGAGGAAGGAGAGAAAGAGGGAGGAAGGAGAGAAAGAGGGAGGAAGGAGAGAAAGAGGGAGGAAGGAGAGAAAGAGGGAGGAAGGAGAGAAAGAGGGAGGAAGGAGAGAAAGAGGGAGGAAGGAGAGAAAGAGGGAGGAAGGAGAGAAAGAGGGAGGAAGGAGAGAAAGAGGGAGGAAGGAGAGAAAGAGGGAGGAAGGAGAGAAAGAGGGAGGAAGGAGAGAAAGAGGGAGGAAGGAGAGAAAGAGGAAGGAGAGAAAAAGGAAGAAAGGAAAGTTATGATGGGGTGCAAGAGAATTAGGATGGAAGGAGGTAAAAAAAGACCACTGTATGTACGACTCACAAATTGTAGCGAACTATTTTCGAAGTCCACAATTGATAACGAACGAAGGTTATTGCGTGAACGTGAAACATCCGTCCAATAAAGATTGTTGGTCTGCTCATCCACAGCCAGTCCTAAGAATTCGATCACAGTATCGGAAAACTGAAGTCCGTCAACCACTAGCTGATGATTTGAGCCATCTAGGTATGACCGATAGATGGAAGTTCCATTTATAAAATACAGATGGCTGTGGATTGAAGGGAAAGGGGAAGACAGGGGAAGGTTAGGTATAGGATCAGCACCCATTAAATCAGTGAGGGTAGCAAAATATATGGTGAAGTATCAGGATAAGTGGAACAAAACTCTCACGCACACAAATACAATGTGGTGAAGATAGAGAAAGGAAAGGAAATTGTGTTCCAATGAGTGGATAATAGAGAAAGGATTGAGGACAAACAGATGGATCTAGAAACCTAAAACAAAACTTATCACACACACACATCAGTAGTCTGGGCATAGGCTGGGTTTCACCTGAGCATACCCCTTACCCTCGGTATGGCAGGCTAAAAATGCGGGGGGAAAAAAGGGCCAAGCCCTTGGACATAAGCTGGGTCATACTGGGCCACAATACTTTCCCACCAAATCACTGCACAAAAAAAAAAAAAAAAAAAAAAAAAAGGGATAAGAAACCTGCTCTTCAGAGTAGACACATCCAAAACAAAGGGTGGTTTTTAGCACAAAAGTTTTGGGTTGCCCAGCCATATCTCTTCCTGTGGGCATGTCAGGCAAAGAAATGATAAAACCATTTATTTACTTACAGCCAATCAAGCATGTGGACCTAGAGGTATGTGAACACAATTTGGAACTCTGGTAGAGAAATGGGCTGGATTACTCTTGGCTACACCTCTTCCTGCAGGCACGTCATTACAGTATATCCTGGGTAACGCTGGGAAAATTTGCTAGTATGTTTATATATGTATACATATAATCATATATATACACTATCAAAATAACCTGTGTTCCCCAGAACTGCAGAATTTGCAGGAGTCAATATAAATTAGATTACAATTATTGATAATATTATGTCCCATACAATTAATAAAATTAAAAAATACTAAGGTTTTCTTGAATACTTCGTGGTTGATTATCACATTGTTTTTCAAATGGAACAGTTGCAGAATTAACGCAGAATAGAGCTTCAAGCCGTGCATTAGCTCAATTACACAGAATGTTCTCAACCACATAACTAATTAGAGTCATAGCATGTGATCATACAATAAGCATTTGGGGTCTCCAAGGTCACTTCCAGGTTAACTATAATGATTATTTCCAGTATTAGAAACACTGAGCAGCCACAAATACAGGTAAGACACCTGTACTAGAGTCCCATGTACCCTTTGGATACCTTCTGGAGATCATTAGCTTAATCACAGGGAATGTTTTAGAACACAAAACTAATTATAATCCACTTCCTATAAAAGCTTCACAACAGAAAACAACACAACGGAAACAAAGAGCACAACAGAAACAAAGAAACCAGCAACAAGGCCTGAGGCCCAATTAACCCAGCAACTTACCCACTCAGCACGTTGATAGCCAGAGGGGTGTCTTTCTGTAAATCAGAGAAAAGAATCTTTCGTCTGCTGCCATTTTTATTCACTACCTCAATCCGTCCCTCACGTTGTTGGTGATGAGAGAAATAAGTGTTGCTAGTGGACCAGTCAAGGGCTAAACCATGAGCGTCATCAATGTCTCGATCAAGCACCTGGAGGAGTTAGGTTAGCTGGGTTAATATTTAAAATAGTAATACCAGTCATTCTTTATAAAGATATGAAGTAATAATTCTAAAATGTGAACATATCCCCCCCCCCCCCCCCCCCCAAATCAGGGTTCACCCACAAGGATCTTTCAAGCCAGTATACATCAATAGACCAGTAGGGCAGCTTCTAAAAATAATCGGAACCTTTAGCCATAGAGAAAATTTGCCTCACAGTGCAGGCCCCTATTAGTGCATGAAACTCCCACAACCTCAAGGCCAATGAATATGTGTTTCAGATTTCCATTGATAAAAATGCTGCCCGTGATTACCGAAAATAAATTCTACGCCATTAACCTACATTTGGAAGTGGCCAAAAAAAAAAGAAGAAGAGGTGAATGGTGGTGTGGGTGGGTATATTCCTATATCACATGACCAAAAGTGTAGGGGATGTGTTGCTATTTCATTGTATCATGTCTGGGATCCAAATGCTTGGGTAAAGCCAAAACAACAACAACAACAGATAGTAAAAATCTTATCAACCAAAACCATTACTCAATCTTACGGTCTCAGAACTGTTCTCGTTTCCAGGGAATCCTCTTTTGAGAGCCCCGTTGTGCGTAATCTGCTCCAACCAGTAAATCTGATGGTCACTCATATTTGAGTTGCACTCCATAGCCTCTACTGATAGAATGTTCATAAAAACTACTTCAGTGCCCTCATCCGTGATGACTTGAATATTGTCGTGGGTATGGTAATAGACGTCCTCAGCAAACACAGCTATAACTAATATGGTAAGGAATGGAAGAAGAGAAAGAAGTGATTGTATTACTGAACATTACTTGATAGTTTGAATTCTCAACATATATCTTGTGATGGTGTAATGTTTATATAATTTCCTAGGAGGAGTTTGGTCATACTGTACATGTATTTCAGTGCAAGCTCTCAAGAGGCCCCAAGCAAGTTCCCAAGTGATAGATAATCATGTGAGCATCACATGTCCATACATCAGTTAGTCACTACAAGCCCCACACACCCCATCACGCTATCTTCCCGTTACATACTGAACCTGCATCAGGTGTCTCAAATTCATATTTATCATAAAAACCAAATCGGATATAAACTGGTCACAAATGTGATTACCACACAATCAATTTGATCAGATCTAATAATGACCAGTAGCTAGGCCAGCTTGGCATGTTCCGGCCGCAGAGTTCTTCATGAGAGTAAACCACACAGATACTGGATGTTCACACACCAAATGCCACTAGGCATGACTGCATACAAGGATATGCCACAGGAATGCAGCAATAGGAAAACACTGATCACATCATTTCGAAGGCAATAATAAATAAGGAAACTGTGTCCTGTTATAAAGTGCTTTTTACAGACACTTTAATTATCACATCAACAGTACATGAGTTTTCCCTCTCCTTTTTCTGTTTGTGTTGAATTGAGATGAAGAGGGACGGATCAACAGTCAGTCAATGTCCACATTACATCTGAAACCTCCTTCAACTTACCTCATATTTAAAACTTGTCTATGTCATGGAACTATGTAAGAATAGCCACCAAGACAGCAGACGATTGGCACAACTAAAGATCATTCTAATGAGTGTTTTTGATAGACATCTCAACCCTCAATACACATGATCAACAACGCAAAGTCACATGGCCCAATGAGATGTAACTTCAGCCAATTTGGCACCAAGAAATACACTTGTGAGTATACCAGAATGACTATGAAATTAATAATTAAGTCCACATTCCAGATACAGGGATGACAATCAAGGTCTAATATCACTTTGGCTGGGACTAAGGATTGACTCAGAGGAATGGCATTTTGATTGACTCGGACTTAACTAGTAATTGATCTTCTGTGCTCATAATTGAGGGTTAGCCAATTCCTTTGGCTCATCTGTTTCAAACTTATGCCTATTCTTTGGTGATGTAAAGATTCCTAATTTCACATCTTGGGGTTCAAGCCATGGCACAAGTCAAGGTAATCCCACTATATATGTATATATATATAGTTTGCAAGCGTCTGTCTGTCCGTAAGTAATACTACTTGCAAACAGAAATTTCAATCATCACGAAATTTTTACAGTTCATTTGGGGTAGCACTGGGAGTGCATAGATTTAGTTCCGTCTTGGGGAATGCTCTGTGAGAAAAAAAAATGAAATTCAAACCATTCCTAATACCAAAAAAAAAAAAAAAAGGCTAAAAAAAAAAAAAACCCCATGGCCAACCCATTAAAGCAAAGGTCTCCCAAGCCTAAAGTTGGAGGTTTGTATGCTGGACTGGGCTCTCTTCCCCTTTAATTTTTCCATAACCCCAATCCTTTTTCCCCTCCTTTTCTTTCCCCTTTGTTCACAAACCCCCCCCCCCCCTCTACATAGCTATCACATTAAGTAAATTGAAACATTGGTGTGTATGTCAATATATCATACTAGCATCTACGCAATTGCTCATTGGCTGATGAGGCATTGTTTGAGAGAAGACATCACAGAAAGAAAACACTACTAGAAGGGCCACAGTTACAGATAATATGCTAGAAATAACACACACAAAAGAATATTAAAGCAGTAATGACATTTATCTCAAGGATCTTTGGAATCTGCAGAGAACTAATATAATAAAATTGGCGAGCCATTTCCCACAGAACTCAGCCATAAGTTCTATACCACCTGTTAGCAAATCCTGACACCTCCAAACCGCTGAGCAAAGATTCCCAGACAATGAGCTCATACCAAGACAATGTGGTTAGGGATCCCCCAACATAACCACTCATACCAAACATGCAGTAGTGCATGACTGTGCACACCACAGGATTAGAGGCCACCTGGGGTGGGTGTGGTCATCTGGGAATGTGTGGACATGAAATTCACAACAGGGTTGGCTTCTATTAACAACAGCAGGTGCAGTTCCATGCACTTCAGGCAGTGAGTTCATCACCTGGAACATTGTTACTGGGGTATCTCACCACTCACCAAGGTACGTACGTAATGATTTCAATGCAAACAAGGCAGCTGAAATAGTGATCTATATTCTAGGTAGTGATTTCTTGGAGGGCAGAACAGAGATATAAAAACGGTTGCAGGTAAATGTAATGAACATACACTAAATTATAACATCATTACAATTTCCCTGTAGTTTGCTGATTGTAACATTAGGGAAGTAAATTGATCGGTTCCATAATTAGGAATCCAAATAACTCCCAATATATGGAACCCAACAAGTATTAACTAAAATATTGGAAGCTAATTCTTAATCACTCCTATATTAGGAAACTATTTAATCCCAATATTAAAAGTTAATGGATCATTCTCAATATTAGTAAGCAAACTCATTCTCAATGTTAAGCTAATTAGCATTTCTCGATACAAGCAAGCCAATTAATTAGTATGCCAATTAATCACTCCCAATATTAGTTAGTTAATTAATTATTCCCAATATTAGTAAGCAAATATTAGTAAGCAAATCAAACACTCCCTAATAGTAACAAGCTAATTAGGTATTCCCACCATTAGAATGTTAACTCCCAATATGTCACTACCTAATCATAGTACACTAATTAGTAGCTGTAACATGATCAGCCTCCTGTTTATTCATCCATTCAAGGCTGCGGCATCCACCAACACCCACCACCTCCGCAAGGTTTCTCTCCTTTCCTGTTACAGAGACAAAATGTTTAGAATATTCCAAGAAGGATAAACCGCTGATACGCAACACAGAGCAGGTGAGGCAACATGGATCGGGTGAGGCAACATGGAGCAGGAGAGGCAACACGGAGCAGGAGAGGCAACATGGAGCAGGAGAGGCAACACGGAGCAGGAGAGGCAACATGGAGCAGGAGAGGCAACACGGAGCAGGAGAGGCAACATGGAGCAGGAGAGGCAACATGGAGCAGGAGAGGCAACACGGAGCAGGAGAGGCAACATGGAGCAGGAGAGGCAACACGGAGCAGGAGAGGCAACATGGAGCAGGAGAGGCAACATGGAGCAGGAGAGGCAACATGGAGCAGGAGAGGCAACACGGAGCAGGAGAGGCAACATGGAGCAGGAGAGGCAACATGGAGCAGACAAGGCAACATGGAGCAGATAAGGCTATATGGAACAGATAAGGCTATATGGAACAGATAAGGCCGTTGGACAAACAAGGCAGGCCACACTGAGTGGTTGAACTATTCATTCATGCATGACCATCCTATGATGAGGTGAAGAGATATTCAGGGAGAGAAAGGTGATAACTGGCCTCCGAATTGTACAATGGTTGCAATGGAGGTTGAACACTCCTGACATAAGTAAACAGATTTGATCCACTGAGGGAACTTGAGACACCCTCACCTCCACAGGCAGTTGTAGTGGCCAGCTCACCTCCACAGGCAGTTGTAGTGGCCAGCTCACCTCCACAGGCAGTTGTAGTGGCCAGCTCACCTCATGTCAGAGCAAATGGACATTGAGAATGAGAAAAGAACACCTGTTTGGCAGGACAACCTCCAAATCTTTGTCAGTGTGTGTGTGTGTGTGTGTGTGTGTGTGTGTGTGTGTGTGTGTGTGTGTGTGTGTGTGTGTGTGTGTGTGTATCGGACATGCACTATACAATTGGGAGTTAGTTAATCCAGGCCTACAAGCTGTTATGTTCCTTCCTTTTTCTCTGGCATCTTAGAGCTTGTAAATTCTGAGCAATATAAACCCTGACCTTGTTGCCTTGACAAGCTGCAAGACAACTCTGCACATGAAGTCAGAAGATACGGGCAGCATGTATACCTAGATGGCTCCCTCTACAACACAGTCAGGACACATGCTCTGGGTAAGCATTCACCTGTCATGAATACATCATGACAAACGTAGATTTGACTGGAACGAGATGCATTAAAAGTAGTTCTATGAGGAATAACAGGAGCACACACATTGGATTAGCATCACATTGGGTTGAGGCAGGTTGAAATAGGATGACAATAGCTCTCTGGGTACACAAATAGGATCATGAACACATTAAAAGCTAAGTGGAGTGGGGTGGGGTGGGAGGAATCTTATAAACTGAACATGTAAGTAATCAACTATACTCTACTTGAGTTTGGCTGATACAGTTCATGCCATGGGAAGATCCACCACACGAATGACAGCAACAATGCTCACAAACACCACCACTGGTGTCGCAGGAGAGAGAGAGAGAAAAAAGGAGAAATATCCCTTACCAAACAAAGTGCTAACATCAGCTGCTGTGTTGGCAGCCTGTATTCCCACAGCACAGCCTGACCTAACTTGGAAAGTTCACGACCAATGTCAGCACACCCATAGCAATATAACTGTGGCTGTGGTATTCCTCAGACAGCAAGGGCATGTGTGTTCAATGGGGATGTCAGTAGATGTCTGTGCAGCCCACAGAGCTCTATATCTGTACACATGCTCCACTACATATACACCTTAATCAAATTTTGAATGCTAAGTAATTAAGTAATACTTAAGAGGAGTAAATCAGGAATTAATGGTTACAGTAATATTGTGGCTTGATACATACGCTTATACTAATTTTCTTAGATGTTGCTTGCTTTCCACCATAATGTCGCAAACCCATGCTCTATTATTCATAAGGGATACACTCACTGCAGATTCTAATTGACACCCTTTGAAACAGTCTCCTTGTGAAAGGTGAATCACACTATCTCCAATACTGTGAGTGTGGGCTTTTTGCATTTGAGATAATACTTGGTGGAGGGCAACAGAATGATCAACACGCACACAACATAAACAGCAACACACATGCAACATACAGCGTAATAAGTTACAAAAAATGCAGACAGACAAACAACATGCATACAGCAAAACCAGCAACATGCATGCAGCAAAACAGGATATATACATGCACCATACAGTGCAACAAGCAACATGCATGCAACAAAACCAGCAACATACATGCTGTATAACAAGCAACATACATGCTGTATTACAAGCCACATATAAGCAGTATTGTAAAACCATATACATTCACATAAAGGAGCACATAACCTAACAAACATGAAACACCATACATGCAGCATATACACAGCGTAAAAAGCAACATACACATCAGTACAACATCCACTGACACATATTTTAAGCAGCTATTGATAGACAGACAATAACTTAGTTGTACCGTTTGCCAAGAAATATCTTAGTTGAAATTTCTTTCAATGTGACCAAGAAATCTGAATCATTCTGTCTAACATAACCGAGCCATGATTCTCAGGTCATCGGCTAGGGAGGGGTATGATCCAGACAAGGTAACCACAACTTGAATATATAACTTTAACCCAAAGTAATCACTTTTGCAGAAATGTAGATTTGTTTACTTTAAAACAACATCCACTTGCAATGTGACGTCATGTTAACATACTTTATTAGTAAATTATCTCAGTAAACCATTCACTACATGAGTGTAGGAATATTCATGGAAAGGCATTGCATATCTATATGCCACTTAGACCACATGTCACAAACACAAACCAGTCGCACTGCACTGTCCCCCCTTCCCTACTGATGTTAACACAGATTGGAACAACACAATGCCTTATATGGACATTAACTCAACTTAAACCAATGCAGTGCCTTACATGGAATTATATGTAAAAAAACCAGGTCAACGGTTATGGAAAGGGCTAGTTTGAAGGATACACCTAGGTTAACTACTACCAGGGTATTGGCAAGGGTGTTTACTCTGGGATAATGGCAAACATTCCCAGGCTGCATAAAAAAAAGGCAGCAGAAGTTAGAAAATGACAGATTCTATACATCGATACTTGTAGCCGTGAAGTTTCTCCACATCTTTATCAGCTCAGCCAGCCATCAGCTCAGCCTTCACCAGTAACACTTACTGCGATTCAGTGACCAAGACTACAAGCGTAACCAGCTTGGCAAAAGAGGACCACTAACTATAATTTAGTAGGAGGTCATTTATCTATACTAGATAACAAATTAAATAGATTAATATACACACTAGTGAGAACATTCTCCTTCATTATGGTGTCTACAAATCCTCCATTAACTTACATGAAGATAGTATAATTGTTGATGTACATTCACTGTGTACAACTGTCTTATAGCTTAGCTCTATAAGTGCTTGGATTTGTCCCACCCATGACAGCCAGCAAGGAGCACTGGGTGTGGTGTGGCACACACAGCCCATGGAGACAACCATTGTGTAAAGAACACTCCCTGAATTCCCTACAGGAGTCCACAATGGACACTAGACAAAAGGCAAGGTTCTTCCCCTAGACAACAGCAGTCAGGAGTGTTAACACCAGCAGGATCGTTCAAAGAACACTGCCTCCATGGGGGTAGGAGGGCTCCAGCAAACAAACAAACAAACAAACAAACAAACAAGTGTTATCCATGTTAAGAGGAAAGAAATTAGCCAAAAGCGATCCATTTACAGTACTCATGCTGGGACAAATGACCTTAAAAAAACAACAAAAAACAAAAAAAAACAAAAAAAACAAACAAAAAAAAAACAACAAAAAAAACAAAAAACAAACAAAACAACTGTACAATATCAGTTGGTTTGTTGTGCAGTAGTAACCAGTGCTCCAGTGGTGCAAGCTCTCTCAGTGGAATCAACAACACAGACCCACTCCCTTTAGTAATGGCAAAAACTTGAATCCATATATCACATTATGAGGTCTCTAGTTCCCCACCCTCTAAGATGTTCAAATATCCTAAAATACTATTAAGATGTCAATGAACGAAACAATGCATAAAGCAGCTGCCACGATTAGGAATTGACCACACCCCTTCCCCAATCACCACCTCCTTGCATGCAAGCCTGGTCCATCTGTTCAGATCAGACAAGCATCTGCACGTGGGGGACATTAGTTTGACAAAGGGGAGCAGAGGCTGGATGGAAGTGTGAAGTTAGCTCAGGGTACTGCATTTAACTCCACGCAAGGAGGGACAGGGCCAGGGCCAGGGAAAGAGGAGAATTAATCTCAGGCAAGGGTTTAGCTCATGACATGATGAACCTATAAATTTAGGGCACAGCTCAGGCAAGGTTTTAATTCAGAATTTAAAGGTGGAAGAAATTCCATCCAAATATATATTTCAATTATGTAGGCAGTGGAATTACTCCAAGACACCCTGAAATATTGTCATATCAAAGCTCTCAACCTTTCCCATAATAATACATTGAAATCAGGCCACCTCCAGAATCAGGCCACCTCCAGACTCCAAATGAGGACCATGTATGTGTGTTACCTATGTGGTCCTTCCTGTGACTCAAACTGCACATGCTCATCATGTGGTCACCACATGCTATAGCTACTGTGAGAGTATACATAGCACCCACTCATACATTTATAACAGACTCTTAAGACTGACAGTAGTGTAGTGGATAGGTTTATCCCAGAGGCAGGCATCACACAATCCACGACAATACTATGCTATATGCCACAAAACAGGGATCAGGTCTAGATCTCGTGGGGTTGACTAGCGTTGGTGCCTCGGATCATGTTATTTGGTCGGCCTTTCATGAAATTAAATATAAAAAACCAACACAATATAACTTGTGTATTGAAAAATAATTATGACCAATAATTAAAATCCATGATTAAAAAAAAAATTTTTTTTTTTAAATCACTAAGTTGTTATCTACATTGCAACAAGAGTGTATTCTGCATTCATAATGCAATCACTTATAGCCTGCCTTGAATTTAAAGAACATATTTGTTGCTTGGTTTGAGTATTTTATATATATAAAAGAAGGAAAAAAAAAGAAAGAAAAAGAAGACAAAAGAAAGAAAGAAAAAGGAAAAAAAAAAAGGAAAAAAAAAAAGAAAAAAAAAAGAAAAAAAAAAAAATATATATATATATATATATATATATATATATATATATATATATATATATATATATATATATTATTAATATTTCCATGATTTTGGTCCAAATGAAAAAAAAAAGAAAAAAAAAAAAAGGCTACATTTAGACAATAAAACAAATATTTTCTTTAAATAAATTGAACTTCCCCCCCCCCCCCCCATGAAGTTAAATATTGCACCCCTGGACAACATTGGCACTCTCAGTAAAAACTATCTGGCACCAACTGGCATGCTAGGGGGGTACCTTTGAAAATGGTGCTGAGCTGAGTGCAGTGAACATTGGTGGTGAGAGGAAAGAAATAGACAAAACAACTCATTGATATACTGCATTTAATAAAAAAAAAAGAAAAAAAAAAAAGAAAATTGGAAGCCAAAAGAAGAAAATTGTTCATAAGATTGGATCCCATGGGACATACATTCAAGTTCTTTGAAAGGGAGACCAATGCTTCTGCAAAAAACACACAACAAAACACACCATGAAACAGTATTTGCAGCTTGTCAGAAGGGTCAAACCGTTCAGCATTTTCTATATACGGAAATATTCTGACCGATCATTGTCAGCTCCTGACTGCAGAAAACCTTAGGAAAGCAATTGTAATAAGTTTTTTTTTCTATAATAGAAAGCTGTGAGATGTCACACACTGAATATGCTGACCTTCCTGAAAAATACATGTTTCCTAACTCAATGCATTTCTGCTTTAATTTCACACACAGACATGCCAACAAGATTATTTTAAAGTTTAAAAAATATTCTCGCAATTTAAACATTTCTATTGAATATTTCGGGTATATTTAGTAAATAAATATTTAACTATTTTCATTAAATAAAATTCCCAACTCTAGTTATAACAGATGCAAAAGACGAAGAGAGACAGAGTTACTTGAACAATCAGAAACAGAGCAAGCATATATTATATATAACAAAACTTGTGGACCACCAGGATAGCAATAATTAGATATACAATGTGTACACACACAACGACACATGTATATATAATGGGATTATACACTTCCCAAACCACTGGCTAGCTAGCTTCAAATTAAACCCTCAAAATCCCAGTTCACGTAGCTACAACACAGAACAATACTGGATTAATAAACTAGTGAGGGAAGTGTTGGAGCGTCAAATAAGAACAAGATGGATTACTATTTTCTTTCTTGTAAATTAACACAATACATCTCCTCAGGCAATCAGAACCTTCTCCTCAGCTACCAGCTAAGAAAGCAGTAATAATTGTTGACAGTTACAAGTTACACACTTCACTATACCACCCACCCACCCACACTCACTCACTTAGGGCTAATTTTCGAGATATTCACCTTACATGCAATGAGACTATTTTAATAAGCATAATGTTTCAAAACCAAGTTGAATACAGCCAATATGTGATTAAAGTGCTCGAACGTAAGTCCATTAAAGAATCTATTCAATCAACACATCTCTTTCAATAGATGTGTGAATAAGACCCCACCATAGTATTCCTGAGAATGATTAAGTTCATAATGATTGTGTTTGTGTGTTTGTGCGTGCGTGCACGCGCACACACACACAGCAGTCTTAATTCTTAATCATCAGAGGAAATCACAGAAAATGACATGGACTCTGAACCTCTCCAGTGCACACACCAGATAAAAATTTGGAAAAATGAGCCTAATAGTCTAGGAAAATCAGCACAAGATCCACTCAATCCTAATAGTGACAATCTGGAGGCAAACTTGGTGCTTACTCAATAACATGCTTGAAACCTGCTCTCATTCGAGTCCCCTTTTATATGCATGCATCATATATGCATATACACTACCTACATGATATGCACAGAAGAGCCCAACATATACCGTTATCTCATAAAATGAAAGGTTTTCTTTCTATCCTTCCACAGGGAACAGGCATACATCAGAATAAAAACAACAAACAAAAGTTAGTCAAACTAAGTGAATATTCAAACATTAAACACAATACTCTTTAATATAGTAAGTATATTTAGAATTGCTGTGTGTAAAGCATGACATAGTGATCAAAATAAACCTAATATCTGTTTAGTGTGATCCTTGAACTAGGAAGGTGGGTGGGATGGGGGCAATTAAATGGACACACTTCATGAACATGTGTTTTACTCTCACACTTACCTGTAATTTGCATGACAGAAACCATCCACATCCAAATGTTTCCAAGTGCCATACCAAGAAGTTGTATTCCTTTTCTTACTCTGTATAATAACAAAAATTAACAAACGTTTTCAACCTGGTCACACAAGCGTCAACTACCCGTAAGGTAAATGTAACTAGGCAGATACACTATTTGTACACCACCGCTATTGTAGTGTGGATTGAATAACTGTCACATAACTAGCTAGAGGCTGTATCCACCTAAACTACCGCTATAACCTGCTAACTATATTTAACTTAGCTACTATCCACATGGTACAGATTTCAATAAAATACACTCTCACCAGCTTTAGTTCAACTAAAACCAGAAAAATCAAATTATCCACGGGAGTTAAGGACACCTCGGAAAGCCGTCTGAAGCTGTGACACCCCCATAACAACTGAGACTAAAGAATAACAACTTACTGAATCTCTCTTCACTGTCAGCACTTCCAGCTTCAATATTAGCTTCCAGGAACAGTACAACTGAGTGCACCGCAACTGTAGGCGTAGATCTAATTTCCTAAAACTGGAACCTAGGGACAGAGGTCGTGGCTATATATGACCTAACTTAACCAGACTAACCTGTTAATTTCTAATTAAAAGCTTATTTCACACTCGTGCAATTGTCCTCTACCAATGCCACTACATTAACAATTCAATAATCACATTTTTCTAATTGAAGGACAAAGTAAAATTGAAAAGGGGAAACTTTACACTTCACAGTTCAGCCAGAAAAAGCTTCAACTACATGCTGAAGGTCGAGGCAAGAGGTAAGCTTAGGTTTAATGAAAATTTGTTACAGTAATCTATTGGTATGCTATAGTGCATTGCTGTGGGGGTAATAGTAGCACTGTGTGTACAGTTGAGGGCTTGTGTAGCTCACAGGTAGTTAGAGTGGGGGTTCTGGAACTCCCTCTGAAACAATACCAATTTTTACACCATTTGTACTATCCTTTCCACATCTTTGTAGAAGATTGTGAGGTGGCTGTGGCAGAGCACATTCAGTAATCTTTCAGATTCTTGGGTCATAGTCTGTGGTCTATCAGCTGAATTGGCACCCTTGTGCACTTCCAAATCATGTCTAAGCTGGCAATTTCTTGTGCACTTCCAAATCATGTCTAAGCTTGCAATTTCTTGTGCATCTTGTTGACCTAAGATGTTCTAGAGAATTGTTCTGTTGCCAAGTAATGATGGGTGTGGTGCAAGATTACATGAGCTGCACTGTTTATCTGCAAAGTCCTAATGAAAGAGGTCTGGTTTACTCCTTGAAGGCATGTGATAGACTGACCAACAATCTCTAAACCATTCTAGCTAATTCATACATTCCAATTTTCTGAAAATGAAATCGGGTAACATGTCAGGCCTACCAATTAATAGGCATCTTGCCTGCTCTGCATATCATTATAATTATGAATATTATTACAATTGATCATGCAATTATTTAAGCAAGGCAAGCCATATAGTTTTTCTTGCCCTTATGGCGAAGCTACCATGTTAAACTTTACAGACGTCCCAAGTGTATGATTGTAGAGTGATTAAGTCTGGGCCATTCAACTGTGTGCATTTCTTCCGGGTAGGGAAGACTGTCTCTGACTGTATTAGAACAAGAGACACACAACAGATCGTGTTATGATCAATAATCCTAGTTATAGGCTAAGCTCAGAAGAAATGATATCCACCCAGACAAACTGAACTTTTAGCACAAACAATATATGGGTAGTGATCGGTGTGGGGGACAAGTTGATGGAGTAAAATTCCGGGACTGTCCCAAGACATTTTGGGAAGTTGGGAGCTATCAAACGGTTATAATTTAATACCTGCTTGTAAAGCAACATGTACATGTCTTGCATTTTGCACATATAACTCTAATCTTGTAATGTCCAGTGTGTGATCATGGATGTGATTAAGTGCATACTATTGTGACTTGAGTGTGTGGTCATGTGATGTGATATAATATGGCATTGCTAAACCAAAGCTGTTTGTTGTGTACTTGCTCAACGCACCGGATGGCATAACAAGAGAATTTGGCCAATAAAATGTTGATGTGCTTCTTCAGATTCCTGTCAACTTGCAAATGGAAAGTGGAACTGCAAATAGAATCCTCAAGAGTGCACAAAAGCCTTGGATAGCTCATTTCCTCTTGGCCGAGTTAAATATCAGTGTTGATGATGATATGGGAGGCAGGGTTGTGGTTTTAGAGACCCTTTTGTAACAGAGTAAGCTCCTCCCAGTTTAGAATATAAGAATATTGAAGTTTAGGTGGAGTATATATAGAGACCTCATGTCAAAAATAATATCAGTTATCTGGGAAAGTGGGATACTTTAGTGAGATATTGTTTGGCAATAATGTCCAATTCGTATTTCTGTACCCTACTCTGATGGTAGTTTCTACTTTACTTTGTAGTCTTGTACTCATAGTGGTTCACCTTTGGACCCAGTGCACTGCATGCTCTGGTTTGACTTGAACACGGTTAGCCCAACTGCCCATGTGTTAGCATCCCAGCAATTGTGCTTGTATTTTTGGAAACATTGACAAAAGCATTTGTCATTATAGAAGTTGCAGTTGTATTGTTATTTTTAAGTTGTCGTTTTCGACCTTGTTTCCTGGACATGCAGTTGAACCAATAGTTGTCTTGAGTGGTTCCTCAGTGTCAACCCTCTCACTTCATCTATGGGATATTGTTTAAACTGTTTGTGTTTATGCTTGTATGTTGGTTTAGAATCTGTTTATGCAAGTACAGGCAGTTAATGTGTGTTTATGCAAGTATGTTGGTTTAGAGTCTGTTTATGTAAATATAGTGGTTTGCTGAATGTGTTTGCTTCATTTACATATTTTCATTGTTATTTTGAATGTGATTGAATGTGGCAGATTTTTTGTCATCATTCGTGTACCTCCCCTCTGCAAGTATACATACGACCTTTGACCTCACCTGTATTATGTGAATACTTGGCTGTGAAACTCCAAGTTTGCCTTAATAGTCCAATATGAATAAAGTTCTACCATCCAATATTAATAATTATTAATTTGATATAAATAATTAATATCCGATATTAATAGTTAAAGATAAAAAAAATATATATATATATATATATTAAACTTTCTTTTTTTTTTGGTTGTACTTTCAAGCTGGTTTAGTGTTAAAGGAAGCATAATTAACAGATATGGTGGGGGGGGGTGTGTCACATCACCGGGGATACTGTACTGAGTGCACAAGTTTAAAGGCCACAGAAGATTCAGCATTCAGTGAATACATCTGCACCCTAAGAAGCCAAGGAAGAGAGAGAGATAGAGTAGAGGAATCCAACAGTGGGAAAGAATTAATAAGTGTGAAACTGTGTGCAAACATTGCCCAGACTTGGGGGCATTGTAGTCTGTGTGTATAATGAGTGAGTACAGGATTATGCTTGCTGTGTGGGCATCCAGGATGTTTATCTCTGTTGTTTGTGTATGTGTATATCCTTTCCAGATAGTGTGGTGTAAATTTGCAGCATCTGCGTATGTAATGAAATTTGTGTTGACCATTTACCATATATGTACTATAATCAATCACGCACGAATACACTCATGCACAAACACACTCACACACACACAGGCACGAATGGTTTTGATAGAGTGGGAGAATAAATTAATTTTTTTCTTTTTCTAAATTAAGGCTATTTGGTATAAACTTCCCATGCCAGAGTACAAAGGTCAGCTTCCAGGTATAGTGTTGTAGTAAACCAGTAGTAGCTATTGTAGTTTAAAAACTAATACCATTTTTGCTGACCAGTTCATTGGAGTTTGGCTAAAGTTGTTATTAAACTTGGTATTGTGTTTGTTGGATAGTAATTTACTGCACTTCCCCATTCTCCCCCTTTTGGTATATATACAATTGAACAGCCTAGCAGGTTTTGTGTTTGACTGAGTGAGTGTTTTACATAGCTTGGTTTGTAGGGTTAGGGTACCACTCAAACAATTATAATATCTAATTAGGAATGTGAAATTTCAAGTTAGATAAAACAAATTACAGCAATTAAAAATTATATTATTTAGAAACAATCTTCCAACCACACCAAATTTTATTTTAATTGGCCCAGCAGTTTCCTCAATCCCAGTGGATATATTGGAGAGTGGACAGACAGCCGCTAGGTGAAGACAAAGCATAGAGGATGAAAATTTTAAGGAGAAAAAGGCACCGCCTATAACACCTGCTGTCCCCAGGCAGTCACCCATCCAGGTACTGAGCAGGCCCAACCATGCTCAGCTTCCATAAATAATTTTTATTGAAATTTTTAAATGTTGGACAGAAATTAATATGTTGACACACACACACACACACACACACACACACACACACACACACACACACACACACACACACACACACACACACACACACACACACACACACACGGTGAAAATAAAACAATTTACTACATGGCTTGTATTTGGGAGATTTAAAAAAAAGCAGAGAAATCTGCTGAAATAGGTAACTAAATTTTACCCTTACTCACTTTTTATTAATATTCATGGAATTCCTTAAAAGCTTGCCCTCTATTGGTACACCACATCTACCCAGGGTTCCCTCCATCCAGTCATCCATCCATTTTCCTTCTATCCTGATTCACTCCATTCAAGTTTCCCTCTAGACTTCCATCTGATCTGGGACAACTATTTGTTTGCTCAGGGCAAATACTATGAACCGTCTGTGGCAATTAGAGTAGGTGGAGTGATGAAGTGGAACTGCTTTTAAAACACCAGAGGTGCCATGAAAACTTATCTGATAAACAGTAAATATTTATTTATAAAAGGTCAACATAGAGCTGAGAAATTGGTATGATCTATCCTTGCTTTTGGCTCATGATTGACTCAGGGTACTAATCCTCCTGCAGTAACACTTCATGAATGATTATGGTTGTGATAGCCAGAGATATCCATCCATATCCACATCTTGTGTCAACACTGACATTCCCACTGTGCCAAGCAGCAGCTGCTTCTGGTTAGCATGTGACCATGATTTAGCACCTTTTGATGATGTCACTCATTGACCTCTGTTACAAATGATTCTCTTGACTGCTTCAGAATTCTCACTGTGTGTGTGTGTGTGTGTGTGTGTGTGTGTGTGTGTGTGTGTGTGTGTGTGTGTGTGTGTGTGTGTGTGTGTGTGTGTGTGTGTGTGTGTGTGTGTGTGTGTGTGTGTGTGTGTGTGTGTGTGTGTGTGTGTGTGTGTGTGTGTGTGTGTGTTGTGTGTGTGTTGTGTGTGTGTGTGTGTGTGTGTGTGTGTGTGCGTGTGTGCGTGTGTGTGCGTGCGTGCGTGTGTGTGCGCGCTCATCCAAGCTTAACGTGAGATAAAGGTGTGTCTGCCTCTCTGTCTGCCTGCCTGCCTGCCTGTCTGTCTGTGTATGTATGTGCTTGAGTAAATAGAAGTTAGAGAACATAGGACAGAGTCTGAATTCTTGATTTAGAGGTTTCCACTTTCTTATTTTAATTGGAGGCAATAGGGGGGAGGAGTCTTGTGTCTTCTTCCAATAGAACTAATTGGGGGGGGGGGGGGTGGGGGGAAGAAGGGGGAACTGGATTTCATAATGTTCCATGTTTTACCTTTACCTAAACATAAGGAGAAACTGCTACATAATTGTGTTATAAAAAAAATATGTTTAAAGGCTTAGGCTGAGGCTTATTGTGGTTAGGGCTGGGCTAGAGTTGTGGTTAGGGCTGGGCTAGCCTGCTGGGGTGCTCCAAATGACTCCACCTCTGTCGTTGGTGTGGGCTTTGGAAGTAGAGTGACTAATGGAAATACTTGCGCCTTGAATTATGTGTGTTGTATTAAGGAGAGGGAGGAGAAGAGGTCTAGGACTGGACTGGTGGTGGATAATTGCAAATTGACAAGTTGTAACAATGCTCTATGTTGTTTTAGTTTGTGACTGTCAGGGCAGGTGTGTGTTGAATCAAGATGGAGGCAGTTCTGAGAGAGGTGGTGAAGGACTGTGATGGGGAAGACATCAGAAAGGCCTTCAAGAACTTCAACGAAACTGTATGTATACTGTTATACATATTAGGGAGTATTGATATTGGGTAAGGTGTGACCATAAACTGGTTGCAGTAGTGATCAAGTGCAGCTAGTTGAAGGAGCTGTTGATTGGGATGGTACATGTTTGTATTTCTCGTAAATCTGGCCTTGGCTAGCCCATGTGTGACTCTGTTTAGCCCTAATCCTAACCCAGGTGATATCCCAGGTTTGCTCTAGCGCTAACTCTGGCCCTTGTTCTGGACTACAAAATCCCTTGCTACTCTTCTAAGTTGTGTTTTTCTCTTTCCTAGCAGACAACCCAATATAAAATGGCTCAGGTATTCGGCTTAGTACACCCAGGCATACTTCATATATTCAATCAAGTGAAGTGTGTGTATGTATGTTCATATAAGTGTTGTTTTGATTGGGAATTCAGTTATTGTTTTTGTCAACGTAACACAATTAAGTAGATGTGCTGCTTTCCAGTACACGAATAACAATAACAAAGGAAAGCTGTTTACCCAATTCCATGCCCCCCCCCCCGCCCACCCAAGTATCACCTATATCTCCCTGCATGACTGTCAAAAACAACTCAAACCGATAAATAGTCATCATTAGAATGAGAGCACTTGTTTTATTCCATTTTAGCCCAGTTCTTGGATTGTAGATTCCTCCAGTTGTTTCAGGCGTCTCTCCTCATTCAGCCTTTTAGTGGGGGCTTGTCTATCTGTCTATCTGGGTAAATTGGTTAAAGTTTGGGAAGGGTGGAAAGCAAGTCCCTCAAAGCTTTTTAAGCTGCCTACTCAATTCCTCTTACCCCCCCCCCCCCCCAGTATCCCGTATATCTCCCTGCTCTAATGACTAGTTGTCTTCCTCTGAAAGTATCCTTTGGAAATCTGGAGCTCTGTTCAAAGTTCTTTTTCAAGAATGCAGTAGTCCTGAAAAAGAATGGACAAGATATTGTCAGTTTTAAAAATCTTTTTTTGACCAGTGAAGGCTGAGAACTGACTCCTCATAAAATATTTGTATCTCATTGCAAAAGGGTACAGGGTTCTCTCTGCATTTAGTCTACTTATTTATAACTTCCCATTCTTTTCTGGTGCCACAGAGCTGCCACTAAAGCTGCCACAGAGCATGCCACACTGATTCCTTATCAAGCCACTTTTTCAATGCAGCTGGTCCAATACACCTGAATTAGCATATTTGGTGGTTTATCTTACCACACCCAGAATAAATCTTATTAAAATTAACTTTTGAACCACCCCTGAAGTGGGAGGGAAAAAATTAAAAGGGGGAAAATAAGAGTAAAAAAAAAAAAGATAACAAAATAACCAGGAATCGAACCTGGGACTTTCAGCTTGGAAGACTCCTCAGAAGAGTGTAACAGGTAAGGGGACTATTGTGTACATTCACTATTCAGTAAGAAGAAAGCAATCTTTATTAGGCTAGGAGAGAAACAACAACCATAATTAGACTAGTATCAAAAAACGTTTAGAAATAAATGGAAAAAAAAAGGTGTAGGGTTAACCAAAAAAATAAGGAAACAAGAAAGACCTACCCAATAAATATTGAAAAAGGCATAAACATTCAATTATTATGTGCCTAATTCTACATCCCTAAATCACTGCTTCCTGATTTTACAACATGATATTTTGTACTCCTATTACTCATGATGAGTGACTCACCTATTTTATTTCCATACCATTTAAGTCTCTATTTGGGGGAGGGTTGGGGGGGGGGGGGGGGGGGGTTTCTTTGCAATATTGCAAAAAAAAATTTTTTCCTGTTACCCATGATGATAAGCGATTTTTTTTTTCTAATACAGCTGCTCTGACTACTTAGGCTAGAATATACATGCCATCAATACACTATCACCAAGCTGCTTGTTAAAATCTGGGAAGAACATATATTTCAATTTCAACAATCTGAATAATAGACATTTAAAAATATTTCCTTCTTGTAGTAATTTCCTTTGTTCCCTTGAAATTTTGTAGCATGAACTGGCATTATGTGTGAGGGAACAGCAGCAGTAATATAGAAAGGGAGTGGAGGGAGGGGGTGCAAAGAAAGGAAGGATAAAAAGTGAAGATATGGATTCAAATGTGGGTACTTCACCTTAAATAACATAATTAAGCAACAAAGAGTTAAAAAGGATATAAAAATAAAGTAGTGGGGAGGGAAAAAAAGACCATTCCCAAGAAGAAAAAAAACATCTCAGGGGGAATTCAATCATCATCCATCTGCTTAGAAAACTTACACCGTACCCATTTTGCCATGATTGTTATAGGCTTTTTTTATATAGAAAATTTAAATTTCTTTTATTTCTCACCAGGGGTATGACTTTAGGATATTTCCTTTAAAAGTGGGTGTCCTTAGAAAATTCCCCCTTGTTTGATACATAACACGTCAAAATTCATCAAGAATTTCTACCTATAAAGCTCTGGACACACATACGGACAGACGAACGCTTTATTGTTGGCAAGACCTCTAACATTGTAAGAGGTAAATAGAGTTTGGAGTCAGTGATTTAAGTATGTAGAATTAGGTATATGTAATAATTGATCACAGGTTCAAGAAACAGGTTCAAGATTCAGAAGTCACAGCTGTTAAGTGATGCTCAGTCAAACATCACTCAGTTAACCAATCAATTTATCAATGTCTGCAATCTGAAAGTTGGTAGCACTTGGGCATGCATTTATGAGATATAACTACACATGGCTCCCATATCAGAGGATGTCATAATTTCATCGGGATATACCTTCATTGCATGAGTTATCTATAACACAAATTAATACATGCAATAATTTGCACTGTATAAAAAGGAATTGAACTGAATGTATGAAGTTTTACCTGAATAGAATTCACTTCACTGTAAGATAGCAATGAAAAAGATTCACCCTTCCCAGCTGGTCAGTAGCAGCTAAGTGGAGAGTTTAGCAGAAGGTTTAGCCAACTCTTTTCATGCGTATACTTAGCAATTGGAATGAAATTGAAATGGCATCCATGACAGTGAGTGTCATTGGTCCATCCTGATATACCTTCATGTATGTGTAAGCTGGTGGAGAAAACCGATGGATCATGGACGTATACCGGTTGGAACTATCAGATTGTGGTATTAACGAAATTACTAATGTTTCCAAATTGTCTGTAGCCTGGCTCATATTGTCTGTAGCCTGGCTCATATTGTCTGTAGCCTGACTCATATTGAAGCTGTTAGTGGAAAATGAGGGGAAACTCAATTTAAAAAATTTTTTAAAAATTCTACCTCTTTTTGGGGGAGATCTTTGGATTGGAAGTTTGACATTGACCTTTCCAAGAGGCTCCTGAACACAATATATGAAAATTTTGGATTATTATTATCTAGAAGTTTGGCAAAGTATGAATTAGTTTTTCATTATGTCAATGGTAATGATTCAGTCAACTCTAAATAGAGAGTTCTAGTGCACTCTCTGATTAGGTGAAAGCAACAGCAACCATAATTAAATTAAGTTGAAAACAGCAAAAATAATTAGACTTGGTTAAAAACATCAACAGACATAATTATACTGGTTTGAAACGACCTTGTTTAGCTCCTAGTTGTCAGGTCATGTGATTATGTGGGTTGCACGAACCCTGGGTCACTAGTTGCCTGCTATCCTGAGCAACCTTGTTTCAACACAATGTTACCATGGAAATAAATTATGTAATTATTATTATTTTATGTTTGTCAGTACGAGCATAACAAATATTTAGCTATTAGTTGCTAGTTTGTATCATTGAGGTGGTGGGTGTAAGGTACCACTTTTTGTAGTAGAATGACCCAGCTTTTAAAATGGTGTGAAATGTAATCACAGATATTGGATGTGGTTTTTTTTTTAAATTGTCTCTACGCACATGAATTACTAATGGTGTTGTCATAGCAATATGGGTTACTCCTTCAGATGTGAACAGAACAATGCATAACAGGGAGGGGTCCACGAGCCAATCTCTGCAGCGTCAGGGGTGAGGTGGATTCAGGGATGGTGCCAGACACATGGGGCATGTTATTCTCATTCTTCTCCATACTTACTGTAGCTCCCAGTACTGTCTGGGATTCCCAGACACATGAGCTGGGGGACCTTGCCAAGTGGTCAATCATGACACTGGGATTGCCTGATAAGCATGGCCTACTGCAGTGTAATGAGACACAGGCCAAGCCGGTGGTACCAGGGTCTGTTTCCTGTTGTGTAAAGACCCAGTGAACGAAACTTGTACCATCATACTCAACAGATTGTGTTAAGGTAATGATTCACTTCACAAGTAACCCATGACTACTAATTGGCACTAATAGCTTCTGATTAACACATTTACAGTAGCAGATATTGGGCTTTTTTCATTAGCAATACTACATGGCACTTTGCAGCTTTGTTTGCAAGATTGGAATGTTCATCTAAATTGTTTTTGACTATTAATTTCTCACAATCCAATCATCATAATCCTATTAAATATTGTTGTGCACAACATTTCCTGTCTTTTGATCGGAGGATCTGTTCATGGCTATGTGGAGATGAGATACCAACTCTTGGTGCAGCCTCAAAGAGTTGTCGTTGGGTGAGAGCTGGTTCCTCTAACCAGGCTCCTACTTTCCTCAGAAATCACCATCTATTTTTCTTATCTCTCACCGTTTTCTGTGTACAATAATTCCTTATTTGACTACCTGAGGTCCCTTTTCCAGCCATTGTGATCGTGCAACCAACACTCAACCACCTGTCCACTTAAGAAAACCTGAAACATGTATTTCACTATCAAAAACTAAAATAATTTGCTTTTATTTTTTATTTCCCTTCCAAATGAATCCCCCCCCCCCCCCAAAAAAAACCCCCCCCAACAACTCTGACATTCTCCACAATATATATTGTTTCATTCATCTCCCAAGCATCTTTCCAATTTCATTTTTAGGAATGATATTCAAATCCTTGGAGTTGCAGTCATTTCCTTGACCCATTGCTAAATTAATAACACAGTTATTGTTTTTATTATAACAGATTTTGTATTTAATCATGTTGCAAGATTAAACCACCAGATTAAAGTATCTGTCTATTATGAGCCCTGGTTGTAAGGACCAGCAATAGAACCATAGCAAATCCCTAGTTGCCACTGCAGCTTATTATACCCCTTACGGGAACACAACCACACTACAACTTAACAACCTATGTTCTTAAAAAAATTATAAAAGAATACTGAGAACTAGGAAGACTTTTTTTTGAGTTATAGCTATCTGAGTTTCCAGTGCTTGGCTCACTGGCTGTTTGACAGGTATGTTTTGAATACGTTATCCCCCAAAATTTATTTGCAGTCACTTTTAGCTGCTTCTGGTTGCCCCGTTTATAAACCTCTCACTTCCGGCACCACAGTCAAAGGGAATGGAGTCTAGTTTCTACAGCCTTACATGTAATAAACTTAAAAATAGGGAGCACACAGAACTGCCACATACATGCAACACAACCCCTTTATCCCTTTCATCTTTTCAGTACTCCAATACAGCTGCTCCAATACAGCTGTTTAAATACAACTGCTCCCATTAGTCAGTCTAAAATTGCCATTTTTTTTCCAGTTTAGCCTCACACCCAGAATGTGTCCAATCAAAATGAACTAACTGCACTGTTGCCCTCAGATCTCACAAGACGTCTTGCATGTTTGCATCCTTACTCACTTTGGCTAAGTCTGTGTGCACAGCTTGGTGGGGAACTCAGCTAGTGGCAGTCGCTAATGCACACAATACATGTAGTAAATCTATCTCACAAGCAGCATTGAACAAATAGTGCCGTTCAACTAAGTTAAAAATAGCTGTAAAACCTCAATACTATATTTACCAGTAAAGTTTGGCCGCCACATTTTTTCCTTGCACCTGGAGCAGCTGGAAGCACAAGTAGTCTCAAAATTATGTTAGCATAATTAGAAATATCAAGGGAAATGTTTGATTGAAAATATATTCTTCAAAAGTAGGTTGAGGTGTACTAAATTGAATTTTTTTTTTTTGTGGCTACAGACGATTGTGGGATCTACCATTATCCACTCTCTCTCTCTATCTATCTATCTATCTATCTATCTATCTATCTATCTATCTATCTATCTATTGGTTGATTGAGTGTCTGTGTTATTGTGTTACCTGGAAGACCATTTTGTGAATTGCCATGGTCTGGGGGCCCTTTGGCTTGTGATTAGGACAGGATGAGTAGTACAATTATGATAGCTGTGACCACAACAGGACAGATTGGGCAGCTGATAGATGTTGCACTGATTACCATCAGCTTGTTATTCCCTCAGAACTGGTCCCACCAATCACCCCACACAGCTCTCTCTCTCTCTCTCTCTTTTCCCCCTCCCTCCCCCCACCCATTTATTGAGACTGAATCAAGTTTACTGAGTCATGCCTCCCAAGAAAACTTTTGAAAACTATATGATCGGTTATGATCGGTTATGATCGGTTATGATCGGTTATGATCGGTTATGATCGGTTATGATCGGTTATGATCGGTTTAGAGTGGAATAAATCCCACAATTGGTTCACTGTGGTAATCAAACTTGCAAATATCACGGTATTTCATCTCTTCCGTTCATAGTGATGTACTAAACTAGTGTTACTTAAGGGCTTTCTAGTTGATCTTCCTTTGATAATCACTTTTTATCATGTTACTGGGCAAGAACAGTGAATATAATATTCTTCAACAATGGCAGCTTTTATCTAGTGGTGTTAGTTTGGTTTTTGTGTAGAGTGTAGACACTAATCTTGTATTGTACAAATGGATGAACCGTTCCACTGCTCTAATTCACTTTAAAACATCAAAGGGCTAAATTGATAAGCAAGGTGGTTAGTTACGGATCTTCTGATGAAATGTCGACAACACAAGGATTTAACCACATTAGAACCAGGAGATATTAATTGACTAATTAGTGTTCATTAGTAACTTATCATGTTTAATTATAGTGCTAAGTGTTAGTAACACAATTGTGTTTGTGTGTCTATCTAGCTATTGTAAGTCTTGTGCCGAGTTATTTAGTTAGTCATTCTTCAGCAGCCGCCAAGTCTGAAGCCCATTATTAGTTCAGAACACCATGGCAACAAAAGTCTTCTCAAATCAACGTTCTAATACCTCGTTTTCACCACTATATAATTATAGAATAGAATATCTGGGGAATATTCATAACATAGGTGGCAGTATCATAGAGAACACCTACTGAATTGGGACATTCACACTGACTTAGATATATATATTTTTAGCGTCACCAAAATTGTATCATCCTCTGGTCAATGGCATTGATAATCCACCACACCCATCATCTATGGAATGGCTGAATATACTGGGGGAAGCAGAAAGCAAGGCTGTTAGTTATGTGAATATGAGAGCAATGAGATAGTTAGTGACCACTTATTACCGTCATTATGATTAATCAACTGAAGCATGTAGTTATTCTATTTCCACACCATGTCTGTATGTAACAGAATAGGTATGGACATGAATGAACATGACCACGTTATTTCGCTAATTGACACATTAATGTTAAGAAATATCCATCTCTTTGATATTTATTTTTTGTATCCATCTACAAACATGTAACTCAACTATCTCCAAGCTTGTGTGTCTTACACATATAAGAGCCTCCTGTAAATAGCACAGTTCCTGAACATACAGTGTATAAGCCCTAGCCTTCCAAGGGGCTTTCAATGCTGTGGTATTTTAGGTTATCATCATTAAGGACCAATGAGGGGTGCATCTTCCAGGGGCAGTCAGGATTACATCTTCCAGGGGCAATCAAGATTACATCTTCCAGGGGCAATCAGGATTACATCATCCAGGAGAACCAACAGATTGAAGAAACTACAAACAGTATAACTTTTGTTCAATGGCTACCACTGTACAATGCAAAGGTGCCATAGTCATCTCTCACAAGTCAACTTTCACACCCCATTCCAATTTCCCCCCCCCCCCCCCTCCCGAGAGATGGTGATGTCATCACTACTAAGGATGAAAGTTACCGATTTCTATGTGTCTGTTTGTCAGAGAATCCATCCTGAACTTAGAAGTTCACACATTTTTAACTTCTTGACTGAGAACATAGGATGGATGACACTCATACTAATGACTGTATCTCTAATAGAGTGGGTGGATATCCACCAGACAAACCCCCTTGCTCGATCTTGAAATGACCACAAGATATATGCATGTAGCTTTTAATTTGGTACATATATTTCATTGATATTCAGTGTTTTAGTTAGGAATATTACCTTTCAGTTGGATAATTAGGATCATTATCTCCCAGTGTTATAGTTCGGAAGGTTCAATTCCAGTGTTATAATTAGGTGCATATATTACAGGATGGTACATTTGTAGTAGTCATGGATTCCTGGGAAGTGAGCTGTTGTTGAATGGTGGGTGAGCTGTGATGCAACATGTCATGATGATCACATCTTGTGGCTTGTTCCATGTCAATCTAAACATGCTATCATAGGTCCCAAGTCCCCCCCCCCCTCAATGTTTACTAAATGCAAGGCAGTGTTCCCCCAGTCCTAGTGTAGGTAGGGTGGCCAATCATATTGGAAGTTGTTCATGGAGAACATGTGTTCAATGTCAAGTGTTGTCAGCATGGATATGTTTCGGTAGATTGTGTGGTAAGTTTATCCTATTCTTATGATAATGAGTTTGTTATGAGCAGGTATTGGGTGCGTAACAATTACTTACTTTAATTGGTATGTATATCTGAGGGCAACATACATCACCTTAGTTATGAATCTGTAACATAGGATTTGCCTTGTTAAGGATTTAATAACTATTCCTGGATATTGTGGCATTTGTAATGTCCCATCTCTTTCTAGTGCTTGTACTTTTTTCCCCTTCCTTTTTGTGTGTGTAAATCCTTTCAGAGGTCAGAGACTTGGTAGTAATGGGTGTGTCTGGTGTGAGCTTCAGGCAAGAGTGTCTGATGGGATAACACTTACTAAACTTTAAAACTTCTTTGTGCAAACGTGGGCCATGGATTTCATCTTGACACTTGTTGCCACCATCACTGCCATTGTATGGTACGGTGGGGATGGTGCCAGACATTTTCTTTGCATCATATCACACTGCAACTCTTCCACTCCACTCCTGCTTCATGAGGATCTCGAGGTCTGCAGGCCACTTTTAGTTCATGAGGATCTCAAGGTCTGCAGGCCACTCCTGCTTCATGAGGATCTCAAGGTCTGCAGACCACTCGTGCTTCATGAGGATCTCAAGGTCTGCAGGCCACTCCTGCTTCATGAGGATCTCGAGGTCTGCAGGCCACTCCTGCTTCATGAGGATCTCAAGGTCTGCAGACCACTCCTGCTTCATGAGGATCTCAAGGTCTGCAGGCCACTCCTGCTTCATGAGGATCTCGAGGTCTGCAGGCTACTCTTGCTTCAAGATGATCTCAGGGTCTGCAGACCACTCCTGCTTCATGAGGATCTCGAGGTCTGCAGGCTACTCTTGCTTCAAGATGATCTCAGGGTCTGCAGACCACTCCTGCTTCATGAAGATCTCGAGGTCTGCAGGCCACTCCTGCTTCATGAGGATCTCGAGGTCTGCAGGCTACTCTTGCTTCAAGAGGATCTCAGGGTCTGCAGACCACTCCTGCTTCATGAGGATCTCGAGGTCTGCAGGCCACTCCTGCTTCATGAGGATCTCGAGGTCTGCAGGCCACTCCTGCTTCATGAGGATCTCGAGGTCTGCAGACCACTCCTGCTTCATGAGGATCTCGAGGTCTGCAGGCCACTCCTGCTTCATGAGGATCTCGAGGTCTGCAGACCACTCCTGCTTGATGAGGATCTCGAGGTCTGCAGGCTACTCTTGCTTCAAGAGGATCTCAGGGTCTGCAGACCACTCCTGCTTCATGAGAATCTCGAGGTCTGCAGGCCACTCCTGCTTCATGTGGATCTCGAGGTTTGCAGGCCACTGCTGCTTCATGAGGATCTCGAGGTCTGCAGGCTACTCTTGCTTCAAGAGGATCTCAGGGTCTGCAGACCACTCCTGCTTCATGAGGATCTTTGTCCAAACACAATTTTGATGAAATATTTCCAAAAGGCCTTATCAATTAAAAGAAAGAACAATATTAGAAATATTTTTTGAATTGATTGGTTTGACTCAAAATTCCAATGTTAGATATTTTAAATAATTTTGTGGTGATGGATAAGAGAAGAAAAGAAAATGGAAGCATTCAAAATACATTTGTGAACATTTCCAATAGTTGTAATAAAAAAATTTGTTTTCTCCTTTCTTTTACTGAAATGTTGGCTACACCAGTGCAATCATTGTGTGTATGTAACTGGAATGTTCAGAGTTTTGTCCAAGAGGAAGTCCCACTCAGGAGCTGTTCTAGGGAAAATCCCACATATTTCCAAAGATAAACAAAGTTGTTCAAGTGCAAGTTGATGGTGTTGGAAGTCCTATTATACAGCCATATGCAGTCACAGATTTAGCAGTGTGACGTCTATTAAATACCAAAGAATTGCACTCACCTGATCAGAGTAGGAGTTATCAACAAAGATGTTAACACAATGACACTGAGCTTCTGAATAACCCTGGAAGAATCTCTCCATTGTTAATTAGATCACAATAAATATAATTGATATGTATATATATACATATATATGTATATATATATATATATATATATATATATATATATTTATTTAGTGCAGTCAACATAAGTCTCTGTACCTGATATTTCAGGCAGCAAGGTCTTTGGTGGTGGTATACAGAGGGAGGGGGTTGGTGTGTCTGGTCAGGATTGGCCAGGGTTGAAACATAGGAATAGTTCAGGCCTAGGCTGCTATTCTGAAGGTTTGCTCTGGAGGCTGATCTATTAGGGGCATGGTGAAGCAGAGATGGGCAGGAGAATGTGGTTGTTTGGATTGATGATCCATTCCAGATCTTCTAGGAGGAGGAGGGAGGGGAGGGGGGAGTAAGATTTAATGTAACCACACAGTGGGTTGCATACTGAATGGTGTGATGTGGAATACTTGGCTACTGTAACATAATTTTTATAATAAGCTATTGAGTTACAGTACATTTGGTTTTTCTGTTATAGTATTGTTTTCTTGTAAATCTTGGAATGGGTTAACATCATTGGTGGTGTTGTCATAGGTATGAATGATTCAAGATTAATAAGACTAAAAATAACATCCTCCTTGTGTTAGGTGGTGGACTCATGTATTTGTTCTCCTTTGCATATGGTTTTGGTGTGAAAAGGTGAGTCTCAATAAAACAGATGAAAAGCAACTGTGAGGTCACTTGTAATGGAGATGTTGGATCTTTTAACAGACCTCTCTCAGCAGATAATAGAGCAATGAACCTTTTCTCTTCTGTATTGTGTATGGCTCTCCAATAGCCAGCTGCTCCATACAGGAATTGCAAAGTGGCTTTGGTTTGCAGAACACTTACATGGTGGATGCTGTGGAAGTATCTGATAACACCTTGTCATAAATTTAATTTCAATTCACTGATGCTAACCTAAAAATGTGTTCAAATTTAATTGAAGCATTGTAGAGGACTTCCTGCCTCCCCCCATGAGAACTATTCCACTGTGATGAAATATCTCTTTGAACACTAAAGATATAACCTTTAGATCACCCCTTTACCTAAAGGTCGTGTTATCCAAGGAGCTATTAATTAGAGTACAGGTAGCTTTGGGATTCAAGGGTCAGTGACCTCATTGGATGGGTTTGTTGGTAAGGGTAGAAATTATGAAAATTCTCACACTAACTGAATGGAAAGTGTTATGGTTTTTACTTCTGACTGAGTGTATGTCTTGGGAAAGGGGGTGTGGTGTGATGGGGTGGGAGGGGTTTAATTTGATTCCACTTCTTCATCTCTGGGTGGGTGGGTGGGTGAGTAGAAATTTAGTAGATGTGTCATGTGTAGCTTGTAGCTCTGTTCAATTACCAACAGTTTGTTCAAAGTGAGAAAAGCTGTATACCCAAGTCCTCAAGGAAGAGGAGAAAAAAGGAAGAGGAAAAAAGCCCAGTCCAGGAATTGGAGAGACCTGTGCATAAAATTTTTTTTTTTTTTTTTTTTTTTTTTTTAATGGGAAAGGGGAAAAAGGAAAATCTCAGGGGGGATTAAAGCCACTGACCTTCAGCTTGTGTGACCTGTGCCATAACTCTTTCATCAGAATGTTTGCTGACTTTTTCTGTATAGACATTTCTGTATTTCATCCCTTGTGATGCAACATGGGCTGGAGTCATAATACTTCAAATGAATACCAGTGTAATTATGAATATTATTTCAATTGCTTGGCAACACACATAGTCTTCCGTAAGAGGATTGGAATTGGACCTGGTGTATAATTATATTCATGGTCTCCCTTTGCATGTGGGATATTAATTCTACCACTGTGGGAGAAGTGAAAGCTTGTATGTCTGGAACATGAAGAGCTGAAGTGATATTTGACATTGTATTCGGCATCAATTTGTTGCCTGTAATGCTGCATAAGAGCAGCATAGCAAAGTTGAGGGCAATTAGCTGTTGCCCTAGTGTGAGTTACCAACATCTTATTACAATATTATAGTGCTTCCATAACATTATGGTCGTTTGTGGATTCATAGTTTGGATGGACCATCATCATTGTAGAATGCAAGATATTTATCGTAGGGGAGGGGAAAAGTGTGGCAGTGCAGAATAATTTTGTGGGAGCACATCCTAGGGGAACTGGGGGTGTGCCCTTTCAGGGGAAATTTCGAAATGTGGGTGCTCTCATGGGAGTTCTTGTGGGTTTTGGATAGCCAGCTGACTTTTAAAAAAATTTTATTTTAGGTTTTTGGGGGGGGGGGGGGGGGGGGTGTGGGAATGTGGGTTCCCCCTCCCCTCCCATCCCATAACCAACTTATGATCATCTTTTTCTTGTGGGTTTTAGACAACCAGCTGACCAACTGCTTCTTTGGTTTTTATTTTATAAGCTCCTGTTACATCCTACATGCCCTCTTACTTTTTCTCTTTTTTTTTTTTTTTTTTTTTTTTTTTTTTTTTTTTTAATTTTTTTTAAATTTTTTTTTAGATCCAAGGGGTTCCCCCCAATGAACCTATGATCATCCTTAAAAATGGAGGATGGTTATGTCAGCTACAAGTGTTTCCTGCTGCAGACCTTCCAGATCTTTCCAAGTTCGGGCTTGCTGTACAGCCCAGTCAATACTCCTGTTCACATGTTTCCTTTTGGTTCTAACAATATAACCATGCAAGTACATACATGTCTTTCTCTTCCTCTCTCTCTCTCTCTCTTCCTCTCTGTATATAGAGGAGATTAGTGAAACTGTAACATGCTTTTTGGGACTTCCCCTCATGAATTCTACCAAATTTTAGGTGAACACTGTTGTGTCCTAGGTCATGTTGCTAGGAGCATGCTTTATTGGAAAACTGATTTTGAAGGTGAGAGAAAGAGTTTCAACAAAGCTTAGGGCATGAAAACTTGCTGGTATTGGGTAGTGATCTTTATTAAATATTGTTGGGAAGCCAGTAATGTTGCAGTCCAAGACCAGACAGAGTCTGCTCATAATGACAAACTATATTTTATTTGCTGGTTTCTTTGCAATTTCAGGATCCCACCAAAGTTGAAGAGAAGAGTTGGAACAGATGGACAGTGCAAAGGTCAGTAGATATGGACGATCTGAGATGAAGTCATTCATTTTAGGCTGTGCCTGTGCATGTTTCCTTGGGTAAAATTTTCACAAGTGACATACTCTTAAACAGCTATCCCTTCTAACTTTCAAGTGACCCATCCTCCTCACCCTGTAAGGGGTGTGAGAGCAGAGAGAATCTGTGATGGTGAGTGTAAAAAATCAGTTTGTAGCAATCAGCATTTCTGACTAGTTGATTTTTCATGAGGACAATTATCTTTCACTGCAGCATGTGGCTTCTAATCCACCCACCCTCTACATGTTACTTAACACAAACTCATACTTGTATTTGGCCTCACTAATGCGGCCTCTGTGACTCTCACAGCCTCCAAAGCCAAGGCAGGCCCCAGAGGAACTGTCATGTTGCAGCTAAGTTGTCATATACAATTAAACAACCCAGCATGTGCCAGGAACTTGGTGGATGGAAATCATTGGAGTTTAAAGTAAAAAATAGTTCAATGAGAACTTTTACTAACTTCCTTCCTCCTTTAAGGAATGTATTTCTTAAGCATGGACGTAATTATATCAAATGTTTCTTTGTGGTTGTGAAGAATGCCTACACTCTCATGGGAAGGGACTGTGACGCACATTACATCTTGGCTTGGTGGCTAAGTCATCTACGCCAATGGAGGCTTTTTTTTTCATTTTAGGTCAGGAAGTCAAGTATTCAATCCAGATTGATACCTGAAGTGACGTTGAACTCATTTTCCAATTGGTCTCCCAAATTATTTATTATGTCTACCAAAATGAAAAAGAACTCAATGAGTTACTTGTTGTGTCCATTAAGTCTTGTGTTCAAAAAATATTCCCTTTAATTGAACTAATTAATTTCTACAATATCCCTTTGGGTATATAAATGTCTGTACTACCATAGTCATATCTGTTTTTGATTCTGCTTCTGGTATATTCAACAGAAAAACGGCAGCATCAATATAGTCTGAATAGGATATAATGACAATATTAACTTTGATGTATTTAAAAATTGTGATGCCATAGTTCTAAATATTAGACATCTCTTTGCAGCTTTACTTGCAAAGTTGGAATATTTATCTAAATTAATTTTATATCCCCAATTCATTCAACAATTGATCATGACTCCATCAAAAAAAAAATCAATGTGCTCAACATTTCTTGTCTTCTGGCCAGTGCATGAAATCCTTGAGTAAACAACATAATTGTGTATCTTCCTTCTCTCTCCCCCTTTTCTGTTTACAATAATTTCTTATTTTCCCTTGCAAAGTGAGGCTCTATTGCAGGTCTTGGTTCATTGGTTATTATGGTTATACCACCAAAACTCAACCGTCTATCCACAGAGAGTTGCTGTTTATCAGGAAATTCTGTAGTTAATTTTTTGTTATCATGTATTAAACTGAGTGTGCACTGAACTGCCAAGAGTATGCAACTTCCCTTAGGGCTTTTCAATACAGCTGCTCCCATTAATTGGCCTGAAATGGCCCTTTTTGGGCCACTTTTGTCTATTAGGATCTGAACATGCCTCAGCTCATGGGTATAGCTACCTAGGTCAAAGTATTTTATAGAAGTACCATTTTTAGCCTTACACACAGAGAGGAAGAGATGTGACTAGATGGGACCCACCCCATGTCATTGAAAGAATCAAGTTGTGTCTGCATGCCTAGTTTTAGGCCTGTAGCTCCATTCCTTTTTCTGGCAAAACTACAATTTTTGTTTTGTCTGTTTTTGTTGTTTTTTTAATACAGAAAGGGGTGTGGCCATATTGACATTTAAAACCACATGAGCATGAATAGGTGCAGTGCTTGATTTCGATTCTTTTAATATCCCTCTTGACTCTTAGCTTCAAAATTGAAGGAATGTATAGCGACCGAGCACACACACACACACACACACACACACACACACACACACACACACACACACACACACACACACACACACACACACACACACACACACACACACACACAAGAGCTATTTATAAGTAGATTACATTAAATAGACTACATTTGAGTTTGTGGACATATCTACGTAAAATGAGTACTAATTGTACAACCTCCACCTGCTCATTGACTCCTTTGGGCAATGTCCAGCTGCTCCCAAGTCACTAGTGTACCTGGACATGCCTGAGTTGTAGTTGGTTTTGTGCTTTCTAAAACCATAACATAGTATTCCCCTGAGGGAGTTGGGAAATCTCTTTGATTATCCTAAACTTCCCACACAAACAGGACACAATTGCTCTTGTTAAAAATGAATTTCAAACTGAACCTCCCAAACCACAATTGCATGGGAATTTATGGCTATCTTTGGAACTGACTGATCAGAGATTTCCACTCACATTCATCTGAGGCCACAAAGGTTCCTAGGTTTAATGTGTAATGCTCCAACATCCATCTTTGCTATCCTCTCTGAGCTTGTTTATATCCATCATGTTTTAAAGATGGTGTCCACTCAGCACACATGGGCTCATGTTTGGGAAGAGTATAGGGGAGGAAGGACAATAGCTGTAGTATTGTAATAATATTTTCCACATTCCAACTTGACATTGACTTTTTCCTGCCAAAGCAAGCTAGTCAGGACTTCAAGGAGTGCTGCAATGGAGTCATAATTACATTCTTTGAAGCTCTTGGTTTCCTACCACTTGCCAGTTTACAGTTGCCCTCCTGTCATGTACAATATATATTCAACATCCCTAGAGAGTACTGTGTTCTATATCCACTGACATACTTACTTGGTGCTGCTACAACTTTATGCCCACCTCCACTTGCTTCACATCTAGTGCCCACTAGAAAAGGGCCTAGCATTTCTGTTGCGGCCAGTATGGATGTGTTTGAAGCATGAATTGGTAGGTAAAAGCCTTTCTATTCCAACTATGTTTGTAATTTTGGTAAAAGCCTCCTGATAAAATATGGAAGCAACTTGAACATGAATGGTGTGCACTCACTCACTCACTTTTAAAGTACACACAATCTTGATGGTCTGACTCTGTACTATCACGAGTGCATGTATGCACCAATAAGTACAGTGATACAATTTAGTTGTCATAGTTATGCATTTGCTGTTGCTGGAAGTCAACTGGAGAGACCACACCCACAAACAATTGGTGCCTGTGACTACCATAATGTACATATTCATTTATAAAGTCAAGTATTCTGTGTTATGGTTTTCAATGCTTCACAACCACTCCTCCATGCTACCATAATAGTCATAGTTCTTAGCAACCAGTCCATGGTAAGTTCTGCTTACAATCACTCCATGGTACTGTCCTCAAGCTTAGCTTAGTAACCACTCCATGTATTATACTAAATACCCAGTTCTGCTTAGCTATCACTCCCTGGTTTTATAGTCCCCATAGCAACCACTCCATGGTATTACAGTCCCCATAGCAACCACTCCATGGTATTACAGTCTCCTTAGCAACTGCTCCTGGTATTACAGTCCCCATAGCAACCACTCCATGGTATTACAGTCTCCTTAGCGATCACTCCATGGTATTAGAGTCCACTTAGCAACCACTCCATGGTATTACAGTCTCCTTAGCGATCACTCCATGGTATTAGAGTCCCCTTAGCAACCACTCCATGGTATTACAGTCGCCTTAGCAACCACTGGTTGCAGTTGCTCTATATATTTTTTCCTTTCCCAACTCGTTGATGCTATGTGATGTGGTATCTTCAATTTTGCAAATATTTTATTCCTCTATGACTCATGTACTTATCTATATATTTATATTTTGTTTTGTGTGGTAGAATGTATCCAACTTTCAACTGGAGGAGACTGCAGCCACCATAGAGGTGAGTGAGGTGTGTGTGTGGAACATGTCATCAGTGCTGTGATGAGGTGTGCCTCTTGAGACTGAGCTGGACCCTCTCTAACATCTGGACAGTGTCCAAATATGTTTTTATCATTTTGCTTTTGAACAACAAAAATTTACCAAGAAAAACAATCAAACACACTACTATTGTACAATTGGTTACTATAACTACTAATTTTTTGGGTGTGGTATTCATTCTAGTTGCTCATTTGTTAGCAATAGCATTGCATGTTTGTCATGGCTTCCTGTGGTGTCCAGGATGTGGAAGTTACAATCTGATCCAGGAACCACCTGTAAATATATTAACACACTGACTTCCACTGCCTCAAAAGATTGACGTCAGACCCTGGCCATATGGATTCACATCCTCAGCTCAGTCTGATTCCTCGATAATTCCTTGACATTTTAAATGCTGGTTCATTTCTTCCGCAGGACTTCTGCGCTCTAGTGCTTGCTGGGCTGCAGCGTGAGGACTGGTCTCCCTGCACATGTGTCCTGGGCCTGCATGCCCTGAGAATAGTGTCTAGACAGCATAACGGCTGCTCCCAGCTCACAGGGCGTGATGGGGTGGGGCTGATAGTCAGGCTGGCGGGACTGGATGTGTTGGATGTGGAGAAAGTAAAGCAGATGAGGAACAGCGAAGACATGGAGAACACTAATGGTTGGCTGTTGTTGTTGGTCCAATAGTCATTGTTGATAGTTGTTGTTTGTCCCGTAGTCATTGTTGACTACTGTTTCTGTATTAGTCATTGTTGATTGTTGTTGTTTGTCCAGTAATAGTTGTTGACCATTGTTGGCATGGTATTAAAGTGTGTGTAAATAATGCCATGCAAGATAGCACAAGTCCCAACTACTGCATATACTTACTCTGAGTACAGTGCTATTGCCTGAGGCCATTTCAACTCCCCCATTGAATAGTGGTGTGTAATTGTGTAGTGTAACATAAGACACTTGCTAGTGGTGAACAATTATTGTTGTTTTGTTGTCTTTATTGTTAGTGGAGGCTACCTCATTAATTTTCTTTTTTTGTTTTGTTCTTATTTGTGTTCATTTGTTTAACCAACATTCCTCCAGTGTTGATAGAAGCAGTCAAATGTTTGTGTAACTTGGTTCTGAACAACCGCTACCTTGCCGAGACCTTGGCAGAGATGGGCTGTCTGCATGGCCTCAAGGTACGGCTGACTGCAGGCTCCTCCTCTTTCTACTCTGAACTCCTCCGACACGACCTCTTGTTCTTTGACCTCCGCTTGCTCTTCCTCATAACAGCGTGTGGGTCGGAGGGAAGGTCAGTTGGTGTGCACTAATTAGGTTCACCTTTGTACATCTGAAATATCTTGCTATTTCACCTCCCTGAGCAAACTTTATTAATACTAGCGAAAACCTGCCCATAGGGCGGTTTTTCTGCCCACCACAAAAGTGTCTGCTTTGAAGACATGTTGTAGACTTTTAAAACAAAAGCGAACATGTGATTAGGTCAAGGTGTGTTTTTTTGTTTGTTTTTGAAAGTAACATTTTTGGCAATTTTAGCCTTACACACAAAGAGAAAGAGGTGTGGCCAGATGGGACCCACCCCATGTTATTCGCAAGAGTCAAGTTGTATCTGCATGCCAAGTGTGATGTCGATCCATTGTGTATCCAAAGGTGTTACTACTTTAACCAGCCTTAATGCAGTGTGATGTTGCTCCAGTGTGTCCCTACAGACAACCAGCCTCAACCCAGTGTGATGTCAGCTAATGTGAGCTTCGAAATGACCGATTAATGACCTTTACCACATATAAAAGACGAGGTTTAATGCTGTGTATATACTTCAAGTAAACCAACAACACCCACCACCCAGTTCAGACCTTTTTGTGAGCATCACATCATATAAATTTAATATCCAAAGAGAGCCATTCTCTGAGCAGCAGTTCTGACTCAAACAGTCTCACAGTCAGTTCAACTAGAATCTCTTTCTCTCTCTGATATCACTTGCTGGAGACCTGCAAGAGCTTGTGTGGTTGGCTTGGAGATGGTTCTCCTAGAGCTCCTGGTTAGGGCCTATGTCTGCCATGTTCTGTGGCACACACTGCAGCTCAAGAGGTGCACCCATCCTTTCAGGGAGCAGCTATCTTGTTGTCACCCTCTGTTAAGACAAATGAATGAAATATGGTTATTGTTGACCCAGAAACCAGCTCAGTAAACCAAGCCAGTCTTGGGTTGCTTATTTGTAGCTCCAAGGGTTTTTCTGGACAAAGCATCATGTCTGATTTTTGTCGTTGCCATTTTCTGGATTTTTTAGCTCATGTTTTAAGTTTGGTCAAAATCCACCCACAGATTTGGCCGGAATGATGTTACAAACATACAGACAGACAGGCAGACAGTCATCCAGACTTACAGACATCTCCATATATATATATATATACCTCTCTTCTCAGTTCCTTTTTTCTGTGTGGAAATTTAATGAAACTAAATATGTGATTTGGTAAATAGATGATGAATTGTCAATAAATCTGCAGAGTCCTTTTTTTTTCCAGCGCGCTTACAAATATTCCAGCTTATTTTTCTTTGAATTCTGTGTTTCCTTGGTTATATCACCTTGTAGTAAAAAGCTATGTCGGTTGGTAATAGCTTAAGGTTGCACACGAAGTACCATCGTTCGGGGAGGAACGGGAGCAATAGGTTTGGGGACTGTACTGGTCGAGAGGAATCCCTCCCCCCCTTGTTGGCTTCCGATTATCCAGGCCTCGGACAGAGGTTGTAGTTTGAAACTTTCATAGTGTTTCTTGCCATATCTTTTGTCCAAGTGTGTCTATATTGATTTATCACTGATAGAGTAACGATGTTTCTTAAGGCTATTCAATATGCAATGTTTCGATCTTTTAGAGGGCTCTTCTTCAGTCATGCATAAATGGTCCTGTTCTGTTACATTGCTGCCATTTAATGGTCACACAAGCAAGATCCTGAAAGGGGCAGCAAGTGTTGCATGTCCTCCTGCAGTGGTTCTTAACTCCCTGGGGGGCTTCGATTGTGAGTGGCCAAACCACCTCTGCTTCTGAACCATTTCTTGCAAGCTTGGCACTGGGAAGCTCCTATCTGTTCACTCATGGCTTTCCTCCTCTCACTCAAACACTTGTGCCTCTTCTTGTCACTCGCCCTGCAAAACTTCCTGAAGCACACTTTGCACACCACTTCTCTAGCTGCCACTGGTGTTAGCCTGCCCTTCAGTGGGCCTCTTCCTCTCTCTGCTGTCTTCCAACCCTCTCTACACCTTGTTGCTGCCTCAAACCAATCACTGTCATCTACCTCGTTTTTCAAATCTCTCCTAATAACATCCCTCCACCTTCTCAAAGACGTGGTTGGGGCAACCTTCCAAACAAAGCAGCTTTCAGCGTTCTATGATCTACCATACATGCAAGGTGTCCCAACCACTCCAACCTTGGCTTCTTGATCTTCTCCGCTGCAGTCTCTGCATCTCCCCACCTTTTCCTGATCTCTGCCATGGTGATGTGATCAGACCACACCTGCTGGTTAGAAGTTCCCAGGGTAAAAGGTATGCACCTCTGGAACAAAACCTCCCCCCCCCCCAAATGACACTCACCCTGGACCCCCGAGGTCCTCTGAAAGTTTGGGGATGATGGAGACTAACATCTGTGGATATATTTCATGCATATCTGTAAATTAGTTCTATACTAGCTACGTACTTATATTTCCTCTGTGGTGTGTTTGTTCACCTAGAATGATGATGTTGCCACGCTGCACATGTGGAGCGTCCTCAGGATTTTCTGGCCACTTATTATTAACTTCGAAAAAAAATTTTTTTTCTCTTATTCATAACATGCCTGGGAATCAGCAGAGGAGAGTTGAATAAAATATTGGAGTAATATTTCATTGAAAAACAGTGGCATAGTTTATTTAGTTGCCCCCAAGATGGTGGATAGCAACAGTTGTCAGAGAATCATGCAGCCCCTCTATAGCACCTCCATTGTCACTTTTGGCAGCTGCTCACTCACTCCTGATGTCTGGTTTCGATTCACTTTCTGTTGGATTTTTTTTTTCCCTTGCAGATGTTTAGCGGCCCATCCTGGGGGTCGACTTCCTCTGTCACTTTAATCTTTTGGTCGACATGACATTCACTTGCCTAGTGCATGCTCAGACCTAGTTGGCAATGCAGAGTGTCTCTACTACAGCTACAGCACCTACTCCTAGTTCATCTGTCTTGCCACAACCAGCCTTCTAAACACAGTGTCACACAACACATCACTACTAATGGCCTCCCTGTCTCTGTGCAAACTTGTCTTTCACCAGAGTGTCTACATGTTGCTTGCCAGGATTTTGAACATATGCTGGAGGTGAAAATTGTCTAATTTTCTTTAAACAACTGGGCATCCACTCTCTATATGTTGCCGGAAAGATTCCTTGGCTACTCACATCCTGTGGGGAGTGCTGAGCCTTGAACAAAATCGCTAAACCAGACCGCTACCCATTCCCTTCATCCAAGATTTCACTTTTTCACTACATGATAAGCATTTTTTTTTTTCAAAATTAATTAAAGTTTAAAACAGATCAAGTAGAAATGTCTAGTGTGCCTGAGACTGTGGTTGTTTCTGCTTTCATCTCTCATTTCACTTCAGATATTCGCTTTGTTGAATGAAAGACAACCTCGCTGCTAATGTTTATCCTGGATATCAGTCAACACCCTCAACACCAAATCCACCACATCCATCAATTTCCAAGCCTTGGCACACACCTAGAAAGAACTCCCTGACTGGAGGTCATTTTCTACTCTTGTCTCACGGCAAATCCCATTGCCCACTGCAAACCTAACTCTTATTTATGATCTGTGTACCAGTACACATCTCAATTTTGGCCCCAAAGGTTTCAGGCCCACACAATTTGACGTCCTTCATTGGTGCAGTAAATGTTGTCCTCACTGTCAACAGCAACACCTTATGAACTGTCAAAAGTGTCCTTACCCTGGATGGTAACCAAGCAACATAAAGGTTCCTTACTACATACTATGTTTGGCCGGGAATTAGCGCCAATGTACATCACTGGACCAGATGTTGCCTATAGAGCCAGCGTTCTGAAGTACAGAGGGAGGCATACCATGGCAACACTTATCCCATTTCCAACAACAGATGCTCTTTTGGTGAAAATCATCTGGATCTAGTCGGGCCTTTACCACTCTCTCAAGGTATCTAATCTGTGTTTATATGTGTTGATCGTTTTACTCGTTGTCACCACTTGTGTGTGGCACAATTCAGTGTTCCCTCTGCAGTTACGACTGATTGTGGAGCTCAGTTTCAACTAGCACTTTGGGACCAACCAACAATTTTTCTGGGAGCCTAACGTATTCTCACCACTGCATGCCATCCAGTATCTAGTGGATTAATGGAGTGTTTTCATGGCCAGCTAAGAGCTTGCTTCAAATGCCAGTCAACACACGTCAGCCACTGTTGTCAGATAGTGAAATTAAATTATGCCAAACTGGGTTGAATGATATGGCATAATATTCCAATTATTCTGAAATATGCCCAAATTGCCATATCCTCCTAATTTCACTAATTTAACAATAATATTGCATTTTTATCGCTAATATTTTTTGCACCCGAGGAAAAAAGGGGGAAAAAAAAAATTACTTTTTTTCCGTAAGAATAATGTTTTGTACAAGTTGTGGACATAGGATATATTCAGCATTTCAAGCAAACATTGACTGCCCTCTGTATCTTTTGATTCATACATATCAAATCAGAAGTGCAGCAGTGTTTATTTATTTATTATTTTTTTTACTGTGTAATCTTATTTCAGGGTTCATTTAATCAGAATGTTTTTGAAACTATTCTATGCCCAAGGAGCTTTAGAGAACCAATTTGTAATTTGGGTGGCCATGTGTCTAATATAAGCAGGCATACATATGTTCAAAGGATTTTTCGGATGCAGAGCGTCAATGAATGATGAATGCACCAAAATATTTAATAATCAGGAAATGCTTCAGTAGACAAGACCAGACACCGAATAGTGTTCAACCTATCATGTTATTTGTCCCATACAAGTAAATCTGATGCAGTCGGACATCTTCAAACCCAATTCATCCAAGCAACCTTTTATGGCTTCAAACAGTATATCTCTCTCATTTTCAAACAAGGGTTTTTTTAAAGTGCCATGAAACTGGTCTTTCGTGTAGGAAATGCGTGGGGAAAATGAAGTTTGTAAACTCCGACTGCATACTTAACTAATGCTACTATTTTTCTTCCTTGGGTAGCATGCTGCTCTGAGAGATTCATTGTATTGTCATTATCGGTAATCAAACATTACTGGTACCACAGCATTGACGGTGAAAAAACAAGTTAAATTTATTATCACTCCATTTACAGTTTCTCAGATCAGGAAGGTTGATTGCCAGTAGTTTGGCACACATTATCATGAATAAAAGTTTAGAAGCAATTCCAACTACATATTTTTTGGCAAGGAACACGGAAGATTGGTTGTAAAGTCCTCATAGCGGTACACACTATCACTCTTTACCCTGCTTTCCACACTCTTCCAAGGTAGTGTCTAGTCTATCCTGTAGGATTATAGAACAATAGAAGGAAAAATAATAATGAATTTTCTGGCCCAAAACAACATTCAGATGTGTTCACAAACTATTACATAATTTTTCTTAAGGAAGGTGTCCATCAGGTATTCATCAGACCCATGGATCTGCATCATATGCACAGCGTATCCACCCATAGGCTTATGGAGAGAGTGTATGAGCTTGCGAGCGATGGGGTCAACAGATGTACAAGGAGTGAAATGAGCCTTAAAGCACTCTGTACAACATACTCTGTGCCCTGAGGTTCAGCCTGATCTCACTGATTGTGTATATTACCCAGCAACCACACATGTCCACAACCACGGTTATAAAGCACAACATACTTATTAATTAAGTAAGATTGATCAAGAAAACTTAAACTTAAAAGTACAAAATTGGAAGACAGGAAGTCCTAAATATGATGTCATTTTTGTCCTCTTAAAATGATTTGACTAAAAAAACTATTGGATGAAGAAATGCATGACCCCAGATGTTTTTACCAAAACTTTGTACATATACCAAGAGCTCATGATGAGATACAGCAATACAATATCACTCATAAAACTACTTGGACAGGAATTGGCATCACTTTTGTTGCAGTGATAACAAATGTTAGCAATACTACAGTTGCAAATTTTATGATACAGAACTGAATTATCTGAGCAAATATCCTAAGCCTTAAAGGTCTTATCATCCTGAAATCTGAAGTGACAACCACTATATTTCTTGAATGTTTTTCCATAAGCTGAGTTTGAAATTAACAAAAATACAGGTTTAGAGCAGGCAAGAAAGCAGATGATACTTGACTTTACGGGTCTCTACTAGTGCGGGTCATCACCATGAAAAATACAGTCACTTCTGAACATGGGCCAGCATACTATTCACTGCCCCTAGGATTAGGGCAATGTAGTTTTCTTTATTTAAAAAAATAATAATAATAATAAATAAATAAATTTAAAAAAATCCTTCAAATGTAGCTCCGACTTGAGAATAACACAAGTGTTTTCAGTTAGCACATAATTAGTCATGGGTGCCCAGCCATGCCTGCATTTTTATTTTTTATGGGGAGGACCCACACGGATTGGTAAACTCAGGTATCACCAGAGGACATTGGGCTAAGGACCAGACACATGGCCTTTCTTTGATAAATGGTGCTACCTTGATAAAATTGGACAGAAAAGGGCACAACCATTGTTCTACTGTAGGAACCTTCCCATGTATAATGGGTGGGCTGGATTGACCTACTAATAGACCCAACTACATCTAGACCAGTTTTTAAAGCATTTCAGACACATAAGTAGGCTAGATATGTTGTGATAGCTGTACCTCTGAATTGGATCCAGAGCAGTAACCTCTGTGTTCACTGGGTATAGACCTGCAGCTCCAAGTTGATGTGGATCCAGAGTGTTCATTTCTGAGTTCATTGCCACACCCAGAACAGTAGGTCATGTGACTCTACCTCAGATCATGTGAAAGTAGTGGCATCCATTAGTGTAACAACAGACCCTCCTAAATACTATTTTTTGGCATTCTAGCCTGGCACGCCCATAAATTAGAACGATACTTTCGTGAGATTGTACAGTGGGGTGCATTAATCAATCGCTAAAGATTTCATGAAGGTCCCTCCAGCAGTTTGGAAGGAGTTATAGTCCGCGCATACAGACAGACAGACAGACCGACAAACAAATTATGATTTTAATTATATTTTTCATGATAAATGAAATACGCTTATGTGTTGTTCTGTTGTTTGTTGTAATAATTTTCCATTGTAAATATGTTATTACAACTTTTTAATTTCTTTTTTAGGGTAACATTTCGTGAGAAATGTAACAGCTTTCCAGTCCTAATTAGCCTCCTTGACTGCGTTCTCTTCCCCTCCACTTCCCCTGAGGTTACACTATCACATGACTCTCATGTGACACAGGACTCATCAGGAAATACAGGTCAAACATGTGTTATGTCAGAAGAAAATGGCGTATCAGAGTCTGAATATGGGCAGAAAGAAGATGGCATGAAAGTGCCTGAGGAAGATGAAACCTTGAGTTCTCAAGTGCCAAATGACGAGCAAGTGAAATCGAAGATCACATCGGACTGCTTCCAGTTTCCTGAGCGTGACACAAGTTTCATTTTGCCCGAGGCAATGACAGAGAAAAGGTGTGTGGTTGTGAGTGAGATCCTCAAGATTATCTTCAACCAGACAGTGCACTGGAAGGAGGATGCCGACTTTGATGAGGTAAGGAAGAAGTTGATTGGTTGTAATGTGATAGTTAGAACTGTTAATACTAGGATAACTGTCAGGTAAGAAGACACTATTAACATTTGACATTTTTTGCCCTTTTCTTTGTGGAATATTTTTTATTTTTATTCCTCTGACCTTCCTTCCCTGATTGTTTCATAGCATATTGGGGAGACTTAAAATCCTCATTCACTTCCCAGAAAATCTCAGGCATTTAACTTGAAAATTTCTGTAATAGCTCTTACACCAAAAACAGGTAGGCTTTCTCTATCCATTTATCACAAAGAAATTTCAGATACATTCCAACTTTGAAGCAATCAGCAAAAAAAATTGAATCACAATTATTAAGCACCTGGGTTGCATTGGTTGTTTGTTTGTTGTTTATTTTGTTGTTGTGGGTTGTTGTTTTTTCCTTTCTGATTTATTTATTAATGCTGTATTTATCCATTGCTTACATAAACTGTAAGTGTTATTTTCACTCGTGCATGTACAAAGTGTGTAGTTCTATTAAAGTGCACTGCACTCACTGACACTAGCTTGTCTTGCAGGAAGAGTTGGAGTTATTTGTGAGGTTGTCTCACTTACTGAGGATCCTCCTCTGCTACTCCACCTGGCTCAGCTCCCAAGTGAACCTTCAGGTGTTTATGTGAGTTCACATTGGGAGCTACACTAACCCTATCCCCAATCACAGCTTTAGCCCTGGTTGTGATCGTACTTGTGACTCATACTCTAGCCATTGCCCTCCCCTCTCTCTCCTCCCTCCCTCCTTCCCCCCCCCCCCCTCTCTCTCTCTGTCTCCCTCCTCTCTGTCTGTTCTTGTCCACAGACATTGTTGTGAGGTAGTAATGAACTTGCCATGCAGTTGCTGTCGCCACTTCCTTATCCCTGCAGATACACCCATCTACTCTGCCCTCAGGCAACTCCACCCCACCTGCTACCAACAACAAGGCAATTTAGGGAGAGGCTATCAGACATGATTAGTGTACATTGTTGAGTGTATGTTTGATCATAATTGTTGTGTGTTTCTGCAGCATTGTACAGTGCTGACTGTGAGTATGAGAACTGGAACATGGCAGTTGCCACAAGCCTGCTCAACACTCTCGACCACATACTTGTACGTTCCTTTCACACCTCTCCTCCTTCCTCTTGTCTCTTCCATGACATCCTTCTCTCATTTTCTTGTGTTTCTTTACTCCCCTCTCTCTGCTCTCCTTCATTCTCGTCTCCTGAACCACCTCTTTCCTCTCCCTCTCTCTTTTAACTCACTTCCACCATTACTGTCTCTCCATTTGTCTCCTACCTCATAACCACTCTCTTGCATAGCAATCCTCCTCCTTCCCACTCCATTGCTCTCCCTCACCTCCCCTTTTGCTATCACCACACACTCTCCCTGACATCCGCATGTTTTCTTCCCTTCCTTCTGCTACATTTTAGTTATTTCTATTTGTTGGTATTCCAATTGGTAAAGTTTATAGAATCCACTCCCAGTGTAGGGAATGTGGTCTTTACCTGTACAGAGACCGGTCTGGTGCTTGACTTTGCCTGTTCACTTCTCCATCTGGACTCACTCCTAATAGTGTGCTGCCCTGTGGACAGCCACTGATAGATGGACTCCTGCAGCCCACACACTCACTCACTCACTCACTCACTCACTCACTCACTCACTCACTCACTCACTCACTCACTCACTCACTCACTCACTCACTCACTCACTCACTCACTCACTCACTCACTCACTCACTCACTCACTCACTCACTCACTCCCTCCCTCCCTCCCCTCCCTCCCTCCCACCCCCCCCCCCCCCCCCACACACACACACACACACACACACACACACACACACACACACACACGTTGCCAGTAATTATATAGAAGATTCACATTCTCTCTGGCTTGTATAATAGTATAATAGGTGCATTAATACTACCTGTAATTACATCAGTCAAGGAATGGAGAAGTGTATAAGTGAAGAACATATTCCATGGAGTATGGTGGACTCTATCCCCTCCCCCTCTACTAATCATGCATGTGCTGTCATGTAATCTTAATACCTAATACATGTACATGTAGGGCCCAGAGGTGGACAAGAGCAACAAGAACCGACTGACGGTGATCCTCGGGGCTTGTTCCTTGCTCAGCAAGGGATGCAGGGTCATCAGGAAGTTCTTTAGGGCAGAGGTGAGCTGGTGTGTGTGGCAGCATGGACTAGTGGAGGTGTCCATACCTCTTGTTGACATGTTGCTTACTATTATGTGCAGATTCTTCCACCTCTGAAGGAGGTGAAGGAGAGACCTGAGTGTGGGGACTCACTCAAGAGCAGGTGAGATCACATGCACATCATGTGCTTATACTGTAGACCACATGACATAACATACAGGCAGGCCACAGTCTAGATATCTCATATTATATAACTCATATGGTGCTTTTTTTTTCCCACCTGGTGTTGAATTATGTGAATTACATTATAGAATTTAGAGCTATACCAGACCCTTTCTCACGAACTGCTTGCATTTCAGAGGGTAAAGGGTCTGACTAGCAAGACTAACAACTACATTATTTCTCAACTAAAGACCTATTGTACATATCATGTCAAATGTTTTTAATTGCATATTTTATTCACCTAATGAAAATAAGTCTTCTTTAAATAAAATTAAAATTTTTACTTTGATTTTAATGACTGGTGTGATCACAGTGCCACACCCTACACCCCTGTCACCACTTCACTTACTCTGCGGACTTCGCTGGCCTAGCTGCACACACACTGGATTTACTTTTTTTTTCCCTCTCTTTTAATTAAAAAAAAATTTTTTTTATGGTTTTCTATTTTTCATTTTAAAAAGTGCTACGCTGTGTGCCCCTCCGTTACTTTTCTATAAAAATGGGGTCATTGATTTATTGATACTTTGACTATTTACACTATTTTAAAAATTGGCCAAATATACTGTCTTCCTAATCTCCAAACATTTTTGTTGGATCATGTTGGGAAATTCCAAGACCTGTAGGGACAGGATGAAACTGGGAGCAAAATGAAACTGGAGCGGTGGTTTAGGGACCTGTGGTTCCTAACTTTAGTTTCAGTAACACAGGCCACGTAGCGATAGTTTTTTGGGGGGTTTTTTCTCAAAATTGTGTGCACAACTGTTTCTTTGTCTGTCCACTCTCTAACTTCAATTGCAATTATTTAATTGAAGAACAAATAAAAGTAATTGTAATTGAATTACACATCCTAACTAGTTATCATAACTGATTGAATGGTACACTTACCCTACCAGCCACACTGCGAAAACACTCGGTCATGCCCTAAAATACCCTAAATGAGGTCAGCCAAAATGTGAACCACATGAACTCTGTGTGTCAGCAAAAGTATGAATGTACGGTGCGTGTGTGGTGTGTTGGTTGTTCTGTGGACAGGGTTGTGCGTTTGATGACTGCTAATGCTCTCGACTGTATGGATGTGGTGGCCGAGTTCCTCTTTGTTCTCTGCAAGGAAAATGGTGAGTAAGTTCCCCCTCCAAGTACCATGGGTCTGTTATTCACATATAATAGACAGGGTGGGTGGTGATTATTGAATATGTTTTAATTAAATGACAGTTTTACAGATCAAGTACAACTGTTCAACATTAGCCTTAATTTTTTTACTTCTATTATTCAATAGCGAAGGTTATGTTGAATAATGAAATGGACAGGTAAGGTATGTGAAACAATAGGTCCTGTTTTGATGCATACTGTTATACTGGGATATACTCAATAGAATCAGTGGATTGGAAATTCCTAACTGCTTCAAGAAGAAGAGAAGAAATGGTTTAGAAGGGTAGAGAGCTTGTACCCAGTGGGTGGAACAGAAAACATAGAAACCATTTAGTATTACTTGGTTACAGTGTATATATTTGATTATATATGTATTTCACTGTTTTTATTAGGACTAATAGATCTTGTTACAGTATATTACCCACCACAGGAATAATTGATGGTCTTGGTGCAGTCCCTCAGTTAGTAATAGGTCCATTCCAAGACCTGTACTAGTACATGCAGCAGTAGCACTGTATAATCTAATTTCTGTATAATCTAATTATTGTGTATGTAAACTGATTACTGTATAAACTGATTATTGTATAAACTGATTACTGAACACATACTTTTTGGCAGTGTTGATACACTTTGCTGAGTCAGTAAATATTTCTGATTATTCTATCATAAAAGGAATGTGTGTGTGTGTGTGTCCATCCGTCTGCCAAATTCATAATGCTCAAGGGTGTTAGCAAATTAAAAAGTACTTACGCAAGCTGCAGGTAGATAATATATGACATAAGGATAAGTGTAGTGACAAAATCAATGCCCATTTTCTTAAAATTTTGCTCAAGTTAACTTCAACAGAGATAATTAGAATTTAGTGTAATTTTGATCCTATTTTGGGTCTTGATCGTAACCTGTAAGGGACGTCATCCTCACGCAGCTTGCAACAGGTCAGTGAGTTCGTCAAACTCACAAGTTCCGGTGTGGTGAGCGAAGTAAGCTCACCAGCTAGTACTGTAAAAAAAAAAGTGTCTCTCTTATCTTCTCATTGTTGAGGATAATGTGATACTGTCAAGGGAGTATAGCAACCAAATTATGACCTTTCTCTCTCTCTCCTGTTTCCAGCCTCTCGGCTCATCAAGAACACTGGCTATGGAAATGCTGCTGGCTTGCTAATGTCCCGTGGTCTTTTACGAGGAGGGACGTCAGAAGGTCAGCATGATTATTCTTCAGATAGTGGAAGTTCCGACACTGAGGAATATCAACAGAGCGAGTCAAGGTAGCCAACATAGTGGGTGGGACAAAGTGATGCCTGCTAGTCCCTACATGACCTAACTCCAAATAGAGCCCCCATAATGTGATAATATATTCTTAAACTGGTCCAATCAGCTGATTAGAAGTGTCGTAAGAATATAGTAATTGGGGTACAAATATTCCTCTTTTTGTGTCTAGTATACAATGGGACCTTTGACTTTGATAACTGCATCCTCTGCTATTGGTGTAGTAATTCACATGAGACACTAGCTTAGGTGCACATAAACTGATTGACTAAATTGTGTTGAATGGATGATCTGGTGTATTCAAGCATCAGCATAGCATCACCAGTATCAGTGATACACGTAGTGTGAAGCAAGCTCAAAATCTGCAGTATATTTTAAAAGTCCTGCATGCCCACTTACTCCTGCTCCTAGTAGTGATGCAATTTGATGACATCACAAGATGATCATGTGACAATTCCACCACATCTGCACCCATGAGCTGGTCAAACATTGTTCTTCTTCCTCCCAAGGTAATTTTTTTTTTTTTTTTTTAATAATTAATTTTTAAAAAATTATTTCATCCCTTTCTCCCCATGCCACCGTTATAGTCAGGGTAGGATCTAGGATTTGTGGGGGGGGGGGGGGGGGTGGGAGGGGTTAGAAGTGAGTTCCCAACAACACAGTACAAAATATCTAAAACAACTCTTAACCTGGATATTTTTCATTGGTTAAAGAACATGGTTAAAGATGTTTTCTAGTAAACCCATTAATTTATCACGAAGAAGGTTTAAAAGAAGATCAAAAGTGTCCTTTAAATGGAATTCAGCCAAGTTTGAAGCATAATTGGCCTTTTTTGAAATAGAAAATCACTGGCTCTATCTGCTGGTGCAACAGATGAGATTCAATTGTAATATTAAACCAGAACTAGTCAAATATATTTATAATGTTATGCAGTGAAATGTTAGGTATATACATCTGCTGAGGTCACCAATGGAGATACAATTCTAATATACCACTCAACTATATAAAAATGCTAATTTCTTTTATTCATACTAAAAAAAAAATAATAAAATTTATTGCGTTATTCAATGAAATGCTATGTATGTGTCTGTGACATACACAAGTTGCAATGATTTGCTGAAGAGGCATTTAGGATGCCATGTATAAAACACTTCACAATTGCCTCAGCAGTTTGTTTTGTTGCCTCTGTGTAGTGCACAGCTACCATTGTTAATCATACTGACCTTTCTCAGATATGGTTACTTTATCTTTCTTTTTACCTCAAAGGGCAAAGAAAGACATTTCTGCTTTGAATGACCTTATAGAAGTTAGCCCTAGCCATAGATACTAAACTTATAAGAACAAGCTCCAAGATATTTAGAGTAGATATCTATGTCTCCTTTCTATTGCCAGTAGTTCTCTCTGGAGTGAAGCAATTAAACTATGTAATAGAAAAAAATCTGTTATATTGGAAGCATTTGGCTGTCTTACTGAAAGGAATCTCTAATGAATAGTGAGAAAAAAATAACATAATAACCTGCAGAGCTGTACAAAATGCTCCCACACTGCTGAACCTCTTTGTTGTGTGTGCGTGTGTGTGTGTTACGAGTTATTATGAAATGTCATACATACACACACACACGTCTATTCCTTCCTCCTCTCTCTGATCAGCAAATTCTGTTGTTTCTTTTCATACATTTCATACCATTTACTTATCCATCTCTAACTGTATAGTGTATACCTGATTCCCTCCCCTCCCCTCCCCTCCCCTCAGTGTGGACCCGGTGACTGGAGGGCTCAGTGCCTCACAAGACCAGTCTCCCTTAGACTTCATGTCTGAAGCAGAGCTTGAGCAAGAAGCTGAGAAGCTGGGCGGATTACTTGACAAGCTGAACAGGTTCGTTGAAAAAAAACAAAACGATCAATGTTATGTGTAAGTTCCATATATACATATATTTCCACAACTTCATTCCTCGGAGCCAAACCTCCAGCTCTCCTCCTAGTGCATGTGCTATCACACTCTTCCATGCACCACCTGCTGGAGCTGTTCTGTTCCAATATTTAGTTCCAGATTATCGAACTAATTGCATGTAGTTTTGATGCCATTCAATTAATGCCTGCTGGTCATCCATTACCCTCCAGCTGTCAAACTCCCTTCTCCAATCCATGTTGTAGTTGACTTCACCATATATATATATATATCCAGTGAAATTTTCGAAATATGGTCCTTCAGGAAATGACCTTTATCCTTGAGAAATCATGACTATATTAAGAGGTTTGCTTTTTTTAAATCTTGTTGGTGTGAGTTCCACCATTGCCTGTAACAGCAAATATATCTGCTCTTGTGTCATTCACAGAACTCATAATTCATACTAGTCCTCAAGGTGGTCCTCCTGTGCATGTGTGCACCTGCTTTTGTATTTCCACTATGGTTTTTCTATTGATGACACTTCACCGAGAGTGTTGTGTATATCAGTCAAAATTTGGATGTATTGTCAACCATTGGCTAGGGCATGGGAATGTTGACTGCAATACATAACTTCTCAGTCAAGCTGCCCTAGCCCAAGGTTGACAATCTGTCTGAGTTTTGACTGAAATGCATTTTTGGTGAGTATCATAAAAAAAAATTTTTAAATGGTGTAGCCACACACCCATATGGACATCCAGCTCGTTTGCATTAAGTATTCACCGTATTTTCTTGGCTTGATCATTCCAACTGATCACTGCTCATTTAGCGTTCTGCTTAACTTGCATCCTTAACTTGATCAGCATTAATATGATTTATATTTGGACATTGCGATCTGTGGATAACGTCATATTGAGTGGATGTAATCAATTCTAGGAAGCTTTCTGAGATGTTTCACTAGTACGACCTTCAAGAAAATTCATTAACATTTTTTACCCCCCATAATTCTTTACTGACACGCGCGCGCGCACGCACACACACACACACACACACACACACACACACACACACACACACACACACATTTTAGAGTTTACTGACTTATTGATGACACTATTTCATTGACCCCTGGCAGGCAAGGCATTATTCAGATGATTCCTATGGACAAAGATAACAAGCCAGTGAAAGTTCCTTCCTGCAAAGATACTTCTGACGACAATGATGCGAGTTCTGAAGAGTCGCAAAACTAATATGCTCCTAACTTATTGTTTGTTGTTATTTTTTTAGGTTTGTGTTTTTATATTTGAGTGTGGTTATATGGTAATACTTTTATTTATTATGTAATAAACAAGCTTGATTAAAGGAATACATTATTATAGAGAAGTACTTTAGCATTAATTAATTTATTAATTAATTTTTCAAATCTTTTTTACGTACATGTAGCTTAGGCTTATTTAATTTATAACTATATTATTAATTGTGCTATGTCTCTACCAGTGTTGATCTCCCTACATTGCCTGTGTCCTACACATGGTCTCAGAGTTCAAAAAAAAAATTTTTAAATACGGGCGGGCCATGCAAAAACTGTACTTAGGTAGGCACTTTTTGGAAATTGAATAGATAAGTCAATAACTGGACCTGCTGTAGTCTCTGGAGTCTCATGTCTTCCTCTAGTGCCTACAGTTTCCAAGTTAAATCCACAAACTCATGTATTTGGAATCAGTGTTGCCAGTAAATCATGGCCACACCCATTTCTGTGTTTGTATCAGGCCAAAGAAAGCCCAAAATAGTACTTCAATGAGGAATTTCTTGGACCACAGACCTAAAAACTTGGTATGCATGCACAGCTTGACTCTGGGAGAAACATAGGCTGGGTTCCACCTGGCCACACCTCTTCTTCCTCTGTGTGCTTGTAATGCTAAGAATGCCAATAGTAGTACTTTGAAAAACACTTTAGGGACCTAATCTTGTCACACACGCACACCACACACACAGCATGACTGGGAGAGACATGGGCTGAGTTCCACCTGGCCACACCTCTTCCTTTTGGTGTGTCATGTTAAAAATAGTTGGTGTGTATGTATGATGTGTATCCACTTACTGCCAAGCCACATTACCAAATAAAACTCTCTTCAGAGTGGACACTCGTACATCAAGAATAGAGTTTAGCCCCAAAATTTTTGGATTATCTAGCAACACTTCTTCCTGTGAGTGTGTGAGGTTAAATATGTCAACCAAAAAAGAAGATGGTATTTTATGCTGTCTTAAGTCCTTAACTTGTCATGTTATACACATCATGACTCTGTGGATGACATAGGCTGGGTTTACCTGGCCACACCTCTTTCTCTGGCAACACCTCTTTCTCAGCATGTCAAATTAAAAATGCAAAAAAAAAAATCATGGACTGGATGACCTTGGTCACACCATTTTCCTGTCAAGACAATGTATCTAATAAAACCAACTCTTCAAAGTTGTCACATCCTGCACCAATGGGGTTTTTTTTTTTAGCCAAAAAAATTTTGAGTTACTTGAAACATCTTTCTGTGGGTATGTCAGGCCAAAAATGTTTAAAATGATGTGATTTATTTATAAATGGTGTGATTTATTCATGGTACTTTTGGCTGATCAAATTCATGGACCTAGAGATGTGTGAACACAACTTGACTCATGGTGGGGAAATGGGCTGGGTCCCACCTGGCCACACCACTTCTTTTGTGTGTGTGTGTGTGTGTGTGTGTGTGTGTGTGTGTGTGTGTGTGTGTGTGTGTGTGTGTGTGTGTGTGTGTGTGTGTGTGTGTGTGTGTGTGTGTGTGTGTGTGTGTGTGTGTGTGTGTGTGTGTGTGTTTTGTTCCCCCCTCCCCCTCTCTTTATATAGTGTATATGGCTACTGTCACCAAAGAGAAATATGTGTGTAATGTGTAGTTGGAAGGGGTTCAGGGTTGAAGGGGTAGATGTCAAAACAAACAAGTGAACACTTATGGATTCAGGTGCTTCAGGGTTAAGAGAGGGAAAGGAGTGTCGTTTATTCCCAAATATTTGATTAAGAAATGCATAATTATATTATGAGAACAAAAGGAACAATAAGAAGGGGAAAAAAACAAACAAAAACCTTAATCTGTAAGACTCTCCCTGGGCATGGGTATCCATGCTAGTATTATATAAAGGAAAGGAATCATCACACAAAGAAAGGATTCAGAGAGAGTGAGTTAGCTATGATATAAGCTAATGGTCCAGTTACATAAACCAAAGTTAAATCCCAATAATATCTCCACCCCTTCCCTCATTATTATCCATGTGGAATTATACTTTTAGATTTAAAAACAACACAGTATTTCTTCCTTGTACTTCAATTATTGTAAACTATAGCACTGCTATAATAATAAAAGATTTTTTTAAAATCCTGGCTATGCCCCTCACTTACATGATATTGGTTAGGTAAGTGAACAGCTGACTTCCTTAATTCCATTCCAAAGCAGATGGTGCATACCTACACTTTCAAAAATTATGTAAACTTACATATTTGATTTTTCAAGATTTACACTATGCTTCTAAAGCATTCTGACCTTTCTTAAAAACAGAGGGAAACCCCCCTCCACTGTTTATTGGCAATCTTCCTTTCAGCATTTTACACAATGAATGAATATTTTCTCCTTTACAATATTGCAAAAAAAAAAAAAAAAAAAAAAAAAAAAAAAAAAAAACTCCCCCCACCTCCAAAAAGAAAGGAGAGTCATTTCTAAAAAAAGGCGAAGAAACTAGTGATAAAACATTTCTAAATAAAAGATCCACAGAAAGTAAGAAACACCAAAAGACCATTAGCTGCCGCATACCCAAAAAGTATTAAAGAAGGCATGATCACTCAATAATGGGCATAATGCTACACCCCCCAAAATCATTGAATTCAACTCTATTTCATTTAGAGTATAAAAAAAGCTATTATCATATATAGAATGAATATTTCATTTGCAATATTGCAAACCCAAATAAGGGATACTTAAGGAGTGTGAAAACAGAAAAGGAGACTCCCTCCAACCTTAATAAAGTACAAAAATATAGAGTTGGAGTTGTAATGTCTGGAGACAGTGATTTAGTGTTGTAAAATTAGGCATAAAATAATTGATACTTATGGGTAGGCTCGCTAGTAGGGGACCCTTTACCCTAAAGTAAAGGGTCCGCTAGGAAGAGTACCTCTTGGGTAGGTAATGATCATTTCTCGGTTCCATACTATTTGGGGAAAACTATATCTTTTTTTTTTCATTTATTTTTAGTTAAATGTTTCAATCACTGTGTAATTAGCACCTGGACAAGTGTTATTGTCAGCAATTATTATTGTTAGCACTATTGAAGAACTTGCACTTATAACTTGTTAGCACTATTGAAGAACTTATGAAACTAATCTTAGAGGTTTCTCACTTGACTCATACTAGTCCTTGAAGTAAATAAAATATGGCTTCCTCCAGACAATGACTACTGGTTTCATTATGATAAAACACTAGAATAATAACAGTCAGCTAATTAAAATATAAAGAAAGAGAAGATGGATGGACTTTCAACCATAGGTCCTGTCCTATGGAACAAAGAGTGCTATGCTCTGATACACAAGGCAGTGTTGCAGAGAAACAGTACCAGAATAAAAGAACTTCTCTCCCTCAATCCATACTCCCTTGAAGCCAAGACAGCAGACAAGCAGAAGCTTACCCCTCTACTTGTGGCTGCCTCTTTTGGATGCATGGACATATTTCACTTGCTGCTTGGGCTCAAAGCAAAGGTAACAGCAAAAACCTCCCGAAATTTCAATGCTGTACAATGTGCCTTGGTACAAAGGCAGATCAGGCTGGTAACCTCTATTTTAGACAACTCAGATTTTGATGTCTTTAGTGATATTTTTGAACTACTGAGCGCAGGAACTCTCCACACATGGGAGTTGGCCAACACTCTGGAAGTCCTCAATGTAATTGTGGACTGTCACATCATAAGAAATAGTGGAGAAGGAACAAAAGAAAAGTATGAAGAAAAAATCAATTCTGAGGATGGGATCATGAAACTAGCAGCTCTGATGGGAATCTGTTTAGAGCAGAAAGATGTTCACGAGAGTGTTGCACTGATACTTATGAGGGTAGTAGAGACTATGGCATTCAGTGAGTACCTCTTCTCATTGATACTGAAGAGCTCCATCCTGGAGTATCATTTGAAGTTGGCAATCAAACTGGATTCCAGTGAGGCAGTTTATTGTCTGTTACAGGTAATAGGAATGATGATGAGCAAAGGTTATGTTGACAAAATCATAGCCCTCCATGCACCGAAGATCTGTCTTGAAATTACCAAGAAGAGAGAAGACCAGAAAGTCATGCTGAGTACAATTTTTTTAATGCAACAGTGTACCAGTGACATAGAAATGATTCACCACTTCCACTCCGATGGTATATTGAAGGATTTTGTGGAAATGATGGTGGGTAGCTGCCCTCCAATACAGTCCCTATTGCTACAGATTCTTTCCAAGGTAGCTTCAAGAGACGAATCCTTCAGGATGGTCATCTATGAGCTGACAGCAGTTGAGAACGCACTCCGGATAATGGACAAAAAGCTCAACACCATCAACAAAGACATTGTTTGTTTTCTCTATACCATGTGCACTCAGAAGGGAGATGTGGAGGATATAATAAAGCAATCAGAGAGAGGTACAAATATCCTTTTGCACATGATCAAGAATTCAATTCAACCAGACAACCAGTGCAAAGCCTTTGAGATCCTGTGGCTAACAATGGATGAGAATTCTGAAGAAAAGCGAGAACTGGCGAGTTTAGTTGGGCCCACGAATCTCTTGACCATGCTCAACATGGCTTTTGGAAATAATCAGCTGACAGCCATCACAGCACTCTGTCTATTATCACCTGCTCTCTATGGTTTTCATAAAGATATAGTGAGTAATGGAGGGATCCCGTTAATTCTGAAGGTGGTCCACAGTGCTGCCTCACCAGTGATCCAGTGTAGGGCTCTGCAAGTGTTGGAAAACTGTAGCTATGATATTGCTTTCCGTCCAAACACTGAGGTTCAGCAAGCCATCGTGAAGGAAAATGGGGTGCAGTTACTTCTCTGGGTACAGGCATGTGCAGTTGGAACGCCTGTACATCTCCAGAGCATGTGCACCCTGGCTGCAATATCCATGGGCAGCACAAAAATCAAGACTCACATCTTGACACACCCAGAGTTCTCCCTTGAGTATTTACTTTCCTTATTTTGCAAGTTAGATGCACAGGTAGATGCAGATCAAGTGCTTCTTGCAGCACGAACTCTGACTTACTTTGTTTACAAACATGCGGAAACACAGAAAAGAATAAGTGACCTAAAAAAACAGAGTGTGAATCCTCTCAAGCAACTCCTGATATGCTCCAGCTCCATGATAAAGGTCGAAGCTGCATTCTATATCATCATTCTCGCATATGTTTTCGATGATAAAGTTGAAGAGCTCACAATTTGTATTCGCTACCTTGTAGGAGCTCTCCAGACATCCTTGCAGGAAGGAAATGAGAAATACCAAATGCAAATATGCAAGTTTATTTGTGCACTTCTTCCCATGAATAAGCTGCATGGAATCTGCCAGGCCTTTGTATCCCTGGACATTGCATCTCTCCTGGTCAAGGTCATATTTAAGGAGTCTCAGCATTGCAGAACGACATCTGCCATAGCCTTAAACTACATAGCTAAGAGCAACACTGGAGCACGGGTGATTCTGGCATACTGCAGACACCACAAGGAACTCTTCAACAGGATTCAAGTCTACAGCAAAGGGTACACATTGGATGATAAATTCGTGGAAAGGTGGCAGCATTTTGAGTTTAATTATCTCAAAGATCACAAGAAAGTGAAAGGAGATAAAACAAATATTGACAGTTGTCTGATCCCACTGATTGGTGATGGTGGAAAGGAAGGGAGGCCTTTAAAGATGCAGCAGACTGAATATAGACTGAAGTTACCTCCAATTGGATCCAAGAAAAAGACTCATTATAGCAAGCTTCAGATAAAATGAATTCATATGTTGAATTGACAGCAACTTCTACATTCAGCATCACCTCTCCTTGACTTTAAAATAGAGTAGAACATTTTATGGCTGGTTCAATTAATCCTCACCAAACTATTTTAACCACAAACACCCTTGCAAAAATTACAAATGATAGTTGACTCATGTTTGGTGATAATTAATTGTACAAGGGGATTTTCAATGGGGGGGGGGGGGGGGGGGGGGGGAAGAGGAATCATATTCTAGTTATTAACTCATTAAATTCAGCTTTCTACATACTATTTTAAAGCTGCCTTGATCTGTGTTA
>OZ017786.1:9120528-9125478 GCA_963969325.1 Lycopodina hypogea | reverse complement strand
GGAAGAATTGGATTAAGTAGTTAAAATTAGCATACACACAGCAAACTCCATGAGTGACATGGGCTGAATTTTACATGGCTACACCTCTTCCTCTGGACATGTTAGGACAAAATAGTTTGTTCTTAAGCATGCATGTTTGTGTGTATCCACGTTTCACCAAAGTACTGAAAATAGAAACAACGGAATTGAGCATTAGGCTGTCATATAGCTGCCACAGAGCATAATCCTCTTGCATGAGCAGGTAATAGAACAAGTCAATTCACAGGTTATGCTGTCCTCATCAAAATGTCATCCTTGCTTCAAGGAACAAGGGTAGTCTATAAAGAGTTTGAATTTAAAAAAAATTATTGAAAGTCTAGATGGGCAGGTAAAAACTTATTTCTCCACCAACTATGTAAAGCATGTCACAAATATGAATTATTGGCAATTAATTATATTTTTTTAATAGAGAAGTTGTTAACAATATAGTTTTGTCCATGCATGAGGTACAAACATGATTCTTCCTAAATTCCCTTCATGCCTAATATGTAACAAACAATGAAATTGATTCCCACACAAAGTCAACTAAAGGTAGGGAAAAAGTGAGGATGGTAATGCACAGCCCTCTATAGGAGATAGATTGCTTTTGCTTTTGTAACATGCAATATTCAGTTTGAGGATAACAATGAGCTGGGTGTTTTTGGGACAATTTGAGGGTCAAATTTAATGCCAACCATTATGTATTTCGATTACATGAAAATGAACACCAAAAATGAACAAAACTTAAAAGCAAACATAATAATTGCTACTTTTTGTAACAATATAGAAGAAAAACAGTTATAATTATGAATTATTTAAGAATGAATTATATATGTATGATAAGGTACATGATAAGATATGTAATGTTGCAAAAACATACTATGTAATCGATACATATATCATCATTGAAATCCCAAAAAACATAACAATGGTGAGATGATTCCACTTGATAATATTTTTGAGAATGGAATTAAAATTAAATAGATATAACATGATAGTAAAGATTGAGTCTGGGTATATGTGCATTCCTGTCACATAGTTTATGAATATAATATATAGATAATTAAAATGTATACTGAATAATGACATGTTATATTTTTACTTTCATATTGATTTCCTGTCAAAGTTGATCTAGTCTAAAGTTGGGATGCATTACTCATGCTCTCAATGACATTACCTTCATTAACATCATTTATTTCATTTGTATGAGCATCTGAATAAACACTTTCTGTAGTATTAGTTTTATTACCTTGCTCGATAGCAATAGCTTCATCAACAAAAACATCTGGAATTGGCTTAAACTTCTGGCCCTCACTATGTGCAACATCATGTGGTATATCTCCATCACTTTTAAATTTAGCTCCCTCCATAGCTTCACCATGTAGAATGGACAAAAAATTACCATGATGTGTACCAGGATGTGAACCAGGATGTGAACTGTGTCGTCTATGATGGTGGTGTTCTTTGTCAGCTTCATCACCATGTGTAATATGATGTGTACTTCTTCTTCCATGGTGGTGGTGGTTTTCACCATCATGATATGAACCATGGTGCATACTTTTCCTACGGTGGTCATGTTCCTTGTAATCTTCATCACCATGTTGTGAACCATGGTGTATACTTTTTCTATGATGGTCATGTTCCTTGTGATCTTCACCACCATGGTGTGAACTATGGTGCATGCTTTTTCTATGGTGGTCATGTTCCTTGTGATCTTCGCCAACATGGTGTGAACTATGGTGTATGCTTTTTCTACGGTGGTCATGTTCCTTGTGATCTTCGCCACCATGATGTGAACCATGATATGAACCAAGATGTATACTTTTTCTACGGTGGTCATGTTCCTTGTGATCTTCACCACCATGGTGTGAACTATGGTGCATGCTTTTTCTACGGTGGTCATGTTCCTTGTGATCTTTGCCACCATGATGTGAACCATGATATGAACCATGATGTATACTTTTTCTACGGTGGTCATGTTCCTTGTGATCTTCACCACCAAGGTGTGAACTATGGTGCATGCTTTTTCTACGGTGGTCATGTTCCTTGTGATCTTCGCCACCATGATGTGAACCATAATGTATACTTTTTCTATGGTGGCCGTGTTCCTTGGAAACATTATCATGATGATGTGTACTTCCTCTTCTATGCTGGAGTTCCTTAAAGATATCACCAATGTGATGTGTTCCTCTTCTATGGTGGTGATGTTCATTAAGGAAGTCACCACCATGATGTGTACTTCTTCTTCTGTGCTGGTGTTCCTTGAAGATATCACCACCGTGATGTGTACCTCTTCTATGCTGGTGAGGTTCCTTAAGGAAGTCACCACCATGATGTGTACTCCTTCTTCTATGCTGGAGTTCATTGAAGATATCACCACCATGATGTGTTCCTCTTCTATGCTGGTGATGTTCATTAAGGAAGTCACCACCATGATGTGTACTTCTTCTTCTGTGCTGGTGTTCCTTGAAGATATCACCACCGTGATGTGTACCTCTTCTATGCTGGTGAGGTTCCTTAAGGAAGTCACCACTATGATGTGTACTCCTTCTTCTATGCTGGAGTTCATTGAAGATATCACCACCATGATGTGTTCCTCTTCTATGCTGGTGATGTTCATTAAGGAAGTCACCGCCATGATGTGTACTTCTTCTTCTGTGCTGGTGTTCCTTGAAGATATCACCACCGTGATGTGTACCTCTTCTATGCTGGTGTTCATCATAACCACCATGATGTGTACTTTTTCTTCTGTGGTGATGAGCATATCTACTATCATGTGAACCATCACCGAATGCAGCAGACAACTTTCTCCAAAATTGACTTCCTCTTCTGCCATTATCTGAACCTTTTGACAACCTACGAGGAAAGAACTTTAAGCCCTGAACCAACAAGCTTTCTCGTCTCTCGTCTTGATACATATCAGTACCTCTAGTTATATACTTAGGGCCAACTCCATAAACATCTTCTCCAATGATTTTTCTCTTTGCTTTGGTCAGCAACCTATCAAAATTGTTTTTGTATTCTGGATCTTCTATAACTATTGTCTCTCCTTCTTCTTCTCTCCTCTGTAAAATTTGCTTTCTCTGTTTCCTTCTCCACCTCCTGGAATTTATAATAATATTAATACATACTCTGCATAGATATAGTTATGCTTTGCATTAATGACATATTGGCTCATGCAAGTGTTCTACACAACAATCTGAGTTTGGTTAAAAAAATTATCAAGTTTCATAAAAATAGTCACCTATTTTCAAATTTTGTCTAAGTTTGGTTAAAAAATTATCAAGATTCATAAAAATAGTCACCTATCTTCAAATTTTGTTTAGAAATTGTTTCTATTTTAATGCCTGATATTAACTGGAAATGATTCTCACCTTGAATTGGAAGCTGCTCTTTAAGTAGGCACTCACAGACATGAATACACTAAATCCATGATGAATAGCTGTAAGTTATGATATATTCAACTAAACAGCTACCTGTTCACTTATCATCATGGATAGTGTAATAGAAAGCTCACTATAGCCTTCTATCCATTACTTTCATGAAAGTAAGGAGAAAACATGTAGAATTGATTATGCTTTTGATATAATGAGTAATTACCATACCTTAAGAATATCACTGTTAGAAGAAGAGGTATGGTCACACCAATGATTAGAAGAAAAGACAATGGTATAACTGTTTGCAGGATGAGTGGGACTGGATCTGTAATATATCGCAGTTGCAAATGATGATAGGAATAAAAAAAGAAACAACATTTAAGTGCATTTCTCTTAACAATTTGTTAAACATGCTTAAGATCTTACATCTATATCAGACACTTTTTTTTTTCCTAAAATTTTTTCTCATCCATTCTTTTTTAAGAGTATCCTAACTCAGCTACTGAGCCAAAATATTCTACAATTGGCATGTCATCATTTTGCTAATCAAAAATTGTAACATGATCAGACATGGCATTTGAATTATGGCACAAATTAGATTTTCCTATTGATTATAAAAACACTATATCATGTCACCATAAAAGACGAGAAAATAATAAGCATAAATTACCTCTGAGAGTTTGAGCCTCAATTGAGGTTGCAGCACTTCTACCATGTTCAGTGACAGCATATACTCTAATTGTGTAAGTAGTCTGATCCATGAGATCATCAAGTGTAATTGAAGTTTCATTAGGTTGTCCTGTCAAATAAGACAATAGAACATTTCCTGCCATGACTGATATATCCACAGAAGTCCTTGGACTTGATCCATTAGACTGGTAATTCCATGAAACAGTAATACTTGTTTTAGATAAAGAAACGACTGAAAGTTCTGATACTGGTTCTGGAAAAACTGTGGAGAAAATGTAGTGCAAAAAAAAAACAATTGTGCCAAACTGAATGTGCACAGAATGTGAATGTGTACACCTTATAGAGCTGGTCTGTTGTCACATCTTTCACATGTAGCTACAGGTTAATTTTAGTATTTTAATGAATGTGAATATGAAGGAATGAGTACAATACTTTATTTTCAGATCTTTGTTTCTTGACTACTACACACATCTAACATGGCTCATAAAATATCAATTCAAAATATCAACACATGGCTTTCTTGATAATTTGTGGAGAAGTGGCAGCTCTCTGTTAACCCAGATACATATAAATGATATTTGAAGCATGAGTTTCCTTTCCTATCATTTCACTTTGAAAGCAGGTGTATTTGAATTGTTTGGTAGCCATAGATGAAAGTGCTTAGAACTATTTAACAAAACCACAGAATACAAGATGCTGAGGTGTTCATTTTATCTTCAATAGTTTGAACTATTTTTGTTAAAATATTTTATCAAGTTCAACATTGATTAAAAAAAAAGAAACCAAAAAAAAAAAAAAAATGATTTGAAGGGATTTCAATTTTTTTTGGTCAGAAAAGAGCCCAGCTTAATGATGGGCAAGAGAG
>OZ017786.1:9080528-9115528 GCA_963969325.1 Lycopodina hypogea | reverse complement strand
TACCCATTTCTGCGTTCATGTCAGGCCCAAAAAAAGGCCAAAAATGATACTTTGATCAGGCAAACCATTGGAGGAACAGACTTAGAACATGATATGCATACACAACTTGACTTTAGGAGTAACATGGGCGGGATCTCTCCTGGGTACACCTCTTTCCATTGGTGTGTAAAGTGAAAAAGCACCAAAAAAAAAGAACTTCTGAATAAGCTTGAATCAAAGGAGTTGGATCTACGAACACACTCTAATATATCTTTTGGTCCGTAAGTATGTGTGTCTAGGTATCATGGCTAAACACTTTCACTAAAAAGGCCGAACTTTGGCATGTACTCTCCAAAAACCCAGGTGAGTATTATTAAACACATATAGGCATAATAATGGGTGTGGTTTTTTCATAGCCACACACATAGGAAATTATTTTGGCTGAAAAAAGTTAATGAGAGACCAATCAGTTAAAAACTTGGCATGTGCCTCCAAGTACTGGGGAAAGCATTATTAACCAAAATGAGTGTGGTCTGGCCTTAGCCATACCCACTGAAAGTTGTTTTGGCTATTAAAACTAATCAAACGACCAACCAGACTGAAATTTTGAATGAGACTTCCAAGCAACGGCATGAGCATTACTAATCACAAGTGCATGCATCAATGAGTGTGGTTTGGTCATTGCCACACCCATAGGACATAATTATGCCTGCCAAAAACTCATTCATGGACTAATCCAGTTGAAAATAGGGCATATGGAGTCCAAGTAGCTGGGTGAGCATTATTGATTATATCTGGGTGTGGCAATGTGTGTGGTTTGGTATTAGCTACAAACACAGGAAGTATTTTGGCTGCCAAAAGCTAATTAAAGGGCTGACAAGGTCGAAATTTGAGTGACTTCTATAATGTTTCACATTGATATTGGCCGGGCAACGCTGGGTATATACTGCTAGTATGTTATAAAGCAAAAACACCTTTAACAGGCCAATATATAGAGGATCACTAACATTATTTTTTGGTGTCCTTTCCCCTGATCATATAATTATTCATATTTATAAATTCATAAACTTACTTTCTGCAAAGAGTGTAATGAGTGCATATGTCACATCCTCAGAGCAATAGGCATTAATTTCGTAGAATCCATTAATCAGCTGATCACTTGGTTTTTTCACTCCTAGAACACCCTTAATGACTTCCACAAGACTTGTATTTGGACTATATGTGTTCGAAACTGTTATTGCTGAGTCCAAATAATTAATTTGCCATTCAGCAGCAGTGAAAACATTTCCACTTTTACTGGTACAACTGATACATGCCACATCTATATTCTCATCGATACTAAAACTTGTCATACTCTCCATGACAGAATATGTTACATTGCATTTAAGTTCTGCATAAAAAAAAAGAAAGAATAAAATATCAATAATTGTTCATTATAGAAAGCTATAAAACATACCATTTGAAAAAGTCATGACTTTAATAGTGTTTTTCACACTACTGCCAGTCGATGAGATTGCATACACATCAAATGTGTATGTTGTTGAAGGAACAAGATTATCAATGATTATGACGGTATCAGACGTTTCCACATTTAATAGAGAATTCCCATCACTGAATTCAATATGAACACTTGTGTTGGGTTCAAAACGGTCAAACTGTGGGATCCATCTCAGTGTTACAGAGGTGGAATTTAAAGATGCAATACTCAAATTAGACACAGGTCTTGGAAAGTCTAGAATAACAAAACATATGGATTTAGACCAGTGTAAATGAGAATTGCTATGTCTAGAAAAAGAGAGAGAAGGAAATGAGACAAGTTAGGTAATATTTTTGAAGAATAGGAGTAAGAATGAGAATCAATGAAGGAAGGACTAAGAAGAAGACAAACATTTTAAAAATGTAAGAAAATTAGCATATAAATGATAAGTATAGCAAAAACTATGGCAAAAAGTTTGCCATACTATATGATTTTTTTTTTTTTTTTTTTTTCTTTTTTTTTTTTTTTTTAACAAGAAGATAAGTAGCCTTCTTTTTGCAAGCATCATTTCTATTCTTTTGAATATGATACAACATTCTAGGAATTTTTTTTACATGTTAGTAGAGAATAAAGACTAATGCTGAATATTGCAATGGATGCAATGCCATACGACTCAATACTAGAATAGGCAGGTTTATTATTGAACTAATGCAGGAGAGGGATAACAACATTGTGTACAGTGGAACCTCCCTAAATAGGATGTTCTGAAATAGGGACAACCTCTATACAATGGGCAAACAGTTTTGCATGGATTGATTTCCTACAAGAGCTAACATATCAGTACCTCTGAAAATGGACTCTCCTAACTCTTAATAATGAACAAAAGCTGGGAGAGCTTCCTGTAAATCTGGTGAAAATTGACCATTAGAAACAACAAAAGTCACACCCCAAGACTTTTTTGTGAAAGTGACTGACAAAAGTCAAAAGTAATATGCTAAATGAGGCTCGTGAGTCATAATTCTTGCTGAGTGAGGTGCAGGACTCTGGAAGATTCTCTACCAGTTCCTTTAACACCTCAATGTAGGTTTTTGGTTCCTATAGCCAGTAGGTGTATGGTGTTTCCAGGTCAAATCCAGCACTTCTATTCATGTCTTTGCCAAGGAATCCCTTGTTTATCTCTCTGTGTAAAAACAACTCAATAATTACTATTGTTTCTCCAAGAAACAAAAAAGAGCGTACCCAATGGAGTCTTGAAACAAGGCATGAACACTCAATGATTAGGTGTCTAATTTAACATTCCTAATCACTGCCCGTGTTGCCTTTCCCCCTTTTCATTATAGTAAAAGAAATAATCCTTGTAAATGCTACCCATGATAATAGTAAGTAGATCCAATTAGTTGTAGTAACAAGAGAGAATACTACTATGACATATATATATATACTAAGTGGTTGGTCTTGGTCTGACCTTCATAGAGGACAACTTTACAGGAGCATTTGTGAGTGATTCCTGATGTGTCCGCTATTAGGAGGTTCCACTCTACCATTAATGTTGTGGATTTTAGCATAGTGTATGATATTAATAAAGAGTCCACACATAATGAAATAAAAATATAACTTAATCCCAATTTTATTGTTTTGACAATTTATGGTCTCATTTGCCAAATTTCTCTTTGGAGAATATTTACTACTATATATCTTTCATCTGGACTGTTCAAACAGAAATAAAATAATACACTTATAAACTTATGTTATTTATAATTTTCTTACAATAAATGTAGAAGTTCAGAGCCAAAATTCCAACTTCATCTATTTGAAAGCAGGTATAAGTAAGGTGTTCATCCAGTGCTACTACAAGTTGAGTCAAATTGTTATCTATTGCAATGTTCCCACTTATGCCATCCTGTAAAACAGTTTGTGTGTCCCTCCAGGATATAGATGATTGTTCTGGCACAAAGTTTCCATACTCACAAAACAATGTAATGAAACGTGTATCAGGAAATAGAAATAAATCGGTATCATTCACTGAGTCGACATCTGAAAATGAATAAACAAGTAATATAGTGATTTTATCAAAGTGATTTTATTACAGAATGGTAGACAAAGCTACATAAGCTATTTAAGCTTCTAATAATCTATAAATTTAGAAATAGTGCAATATTTATCTTGAATCAAAAAATTATTATAATACACACGATCCTTCACTAGACAACTTAACTTTTATCTCATTCAATAAGGCAATTGAAGCAACAATGGCTAATAGAAGTTTTGTAAATATATATGTATATATGTATATATACATATATATACTTTGTGCACAGATATCTTATTCACAGCTAACTACCTATATCATTATTATTGAAGCATTACTTGTCCATTGTTGATGTTCAAAATCTAACACAAATAAATAGTATGATCATTAGCACTAAATATGCAGCATTGGATATGGAGAGGTGATCAGAAATATATTTTATACATAATCTGCTACTCTGATTTCATATTGATAATTTGTTTTAAAATTTTTTTAACCAGGGTAACTTTTCTACTATTCCACTTACATTCCACAATGATTGTTAGAAAATCAGTTAGAGTTTGACCATCATTCCTCATCACATTGCAGGTATATGTGACTCCATCAGTTCTATTGATCACTTCAAAGTACAGTCGACTGTTACCAGAGATGACCGTATCATTGGAATAAGTCCAAGTAACATTGTCTCCAAATATAAGAGGGTTCTCGTGCATACAGGTTATATCCACCTGTGATTTTTCTTTCACTCTCATTGTTTTACCTAATCCAATTGGAGGTTCCAGAATAGCATCTATGAAAAAAAAAAGATTCATTAGTAAATTATACTCGTACTACGAGTAGCACAAGAAAATATTGTTAACTATCCTAACATGACCCAAAATGTCTCTCTCTTGGTCATCTCAGTCGGTCGGTTGGTCGGACGGTCGGTCGGTCGGTCGGTCGGTCGGTCGGTCGGTCGGTCGGTCGGTCGGTCGGTCGGTCGGTCGGTCGGTCGGTCGGTCGGTCGGTCGGTCGGTCGGTCGGTCGGTCGGTCGGTCGGTCGGTCGGTCGGTCGGTCGGTCGGTCGGTCGGTCGGTCGGTCGGTCGGTCGGTCGGTCGGTCGGTCGGTCGGTCGGTCGGTCGGTCGGTCGGTCGGTCGGTCGGTCGGTCGGTCGGTCGGTCGGTCGGTCGGTCGGTCGGTCGGTCGGTCGGTCGGTCGGTCGGTCGGTCGGTCGGTCTGTCGGTCTGTCTGCCCATCCGTCCACCCGCCGGCCCACCCGCCCATCTGTACATGCATCCATCCATCTATATCTATATACAGTATATATGTACATTCACATATTTACAATACCTTGAGGATATCACTTCGAGAAAAAGAAATGTAGAAACCCAGTTAACCTTTAATAAATCTTTTTAATCTTTTTTTCTTATTATAAATCTATCATTATATTCTACAATTATCACTTTACAATGTACACAACTTAAATATTATATCTGATTTACCTTTCCTGTAAATCCTGATGTTATATTGAACATTTTCTGCATCACAATTTGCGATAAGAATGTCAGTATTACTAGTTAAGAAATTATAAGGAGAGAATATTGCAAATCCATTTTGTATAATAACATTGGCCAAATTGCTAGTATTCATTGATCCAGTTAGAGTAATTACTTCCCATTTAGTGAGAGAATCATGCTGTCCATTGGAATCCAGACACTGTAAGCACACTACCATGGTGTTAGCATCGATTATATATTCGGTATTGTCTTCCCTGATAAACTCCGCAGTTGTGCAAAGTACTGGTAAAGCTATTGAGAGAGAAAAATTAACATTGAATTATAATAATGTATGGAAAAAATTAGAAATCTGATAATTTCTTGAAAAGTAATGCTCATTAGAGAAGATATCTTACTTTTTTAAAGTTGATTCAGGGCATGAATAATTACAAAACTAGTATTTCTTTCTTCTTTTGAATATTTGACTATTGATTTGCAAAAATCCCACCAAAATGCATTTAGAATCCACAGTTTCTCAAATCTGCAGACAATTTTGGGGCTAAACTCTCTTCTTTTTTATGGTACTGTACAGTATACATGCAATATGCATGCATAGAATCCACAGCTGTTCAAATCTGCAGACAATTTTGGGGTTAAACTTTATTTCTCATACTGTACAGTGTATATGCAATATATATCTATAGAATTCTCAGTTGCTCAAATTTGCAGAAAAATTTGAGGTTAACCTCTCTTTCTCATACTGTACAATATACATGCAATATACATATATAGAATCCACAGTTGATCAAATTTTCAGAAAATTTTGGTGTTAAACTCTCTTTTTCATACTGTGCAGTATAATTTGTGGTATATATTCTGTATACATATATAGAATCCACAATCTATTGGGTTGCAAAAATCCCACCAAAATGCATTTAGAATCCACAGTTGCTTAAATATGCAGACAATTTTGAGGTTAAACTCTCTTTTTTGTACTGTACAGTATACATGCAATATGCATCATAGAATCCACAGTTGGTCAAATCGGAAGACAATTTTGGGGTTAAACTCTATCTCTCATACTGTACAATGTATATGCAACATACATATATAGAATCCCCAGTTGATCAAATTTCAGACAATTTTGGGGTTAAACTGTCTTTCTCATACTGTGCAGTATATATTTGTGGTATATATGCTGTACACATATAGAATGTACAGATGTTCAAATCTGCAGACAGTTTTGGGATTAAACTCTAATATCTTGTACAGAGACCAGAGTCCATGTTCAGTCAACTCTAATTTATTTGGACACTAATTTAGGACATTGCCTATTGCCAGTGTTCGGGATACAAATATTGGACTTGGTCACTTAACATTGTCAGCAATGGTTTACTCATTTTTGCACGATTTTCAGAAAAAAAAAAAAAAAAAAAAAAAACAAGAAGAAAAAGAAGAAGAAGAAGAAGAAGAAGAAGAAGAAGAAGAAGAAGAAGAAGAAGAAGAAGAAGAAGAAGAAGAAGAAGAAGAAAAAAAAAAATAATGAAGATTATAGTTCTAATCCTGTGCTGAAAAGTTTGGAGTAATCTATATTGCAACAATAATTCATCGAAGTACACTGACTGCGACCAACACACATTAAAAGTTTGACTAGAATATTACCTGATTGAATTAGATTGATGAGCATGTAATTCACCTCTGAAGAACAAGCTGCTTGCAATAAATAATTGTCATTTGTAGAAAAAGATGCTGGATTTATTAAATTAAGAACACCTTCTACAACTCTAATTGCACTACCATCAGGAGTGAACTCATTGCTGACAACAATTGTCATACCATTCCTCTCTGCATCAAGTATCCAAGTAGTTCGATCGAAGATGGTACCATTTTGTATGCATTGCAAACACAAGTTTTGAGTAAACTGAAAAAAAGTTAAATTAAGTCCACTATCAGTGACGTTGTATTGGACATCACAGTCTTGTGCTTTGCATACTGAAAAAAAATAAGGAAAGAATTTAAATACAGGTATGTATTTTAATTATGGTATATAAAGAACATCTTAATCAAAATAGCTAATAGCTTGAGTAATATATGGTATACCCAAAGGAAGTTCATTAAATGACCTAAGTTCTTGGGATTTGTTGTATTTGTTGTATATCTGTAAACCTGGACATTTTCTCAATTGATGAAAGAAACCCTCATCAAATTTACCTTCTTTTTTTCTTTTCATTGAGTATTACCAATTAGATAAATAAATTCACAAGTCATGATATTAGTATTCAGTTCTTTCATTTTTATATAATAATAGTGTACATACCACAGCTATTAATGTAAACAGACACATGCACATGATGCTTGTCCACGATTCTTCATATCTCACATTGTTATATATGCTGCTAAGAATAGCATGGATTCTCAGTGGATTGCAAGCATCAGTGTAAACTTTCCTCTTTGAAATTAATTATACCCCCCTATTAAAGTCTGACTTCATTAATGACTAGTAAAGTACCTGACAGAGGTGCATGTCACTGTGTAACCGCAGCTAGAGAATTTGCATTTATTTGCATTTGTGTCTGTGTATGTGTGTGCATTCATGTGCGTGCATTCATGTGCATGCATGTGTGGGTGGAGAAAGGATTGAAGTGGGGAAGAAAAAAGAAGAAAAAAAAAGGAGAAAAGATGGAGGAAAAAACCAACAACAAACCAGTACTGAATTTGAACTAAAGATTTCCCTGGTATAGTAGATATGTGCTTTAACCATCGGGCCATGGTTTAAATAGGATTCTTAAAATAAAAAAAGAGTGCCACTTTCGTGGGGGCTTTTTAAAATTTTATAAAACAACAACAAATAAACAAATATATATATTTTTTCACTCCTTTTTTTATTTTTTATTATTTTTTTATCTCCTTTTTTTCCTTTCTTTTTTTAAATTTTTTACCCCTTTTTCTATCCTTTCCCCCCTTTTCCCCTTCCTTTTTCTTCTCCCCCCCCCCATATTTTCCCCTTCTTTTCTTTTCCCTCTTTCTTCCTTCCTTTTTTTCTTCTCTGATTTTTTTTCTTTTTTCCTACTTTGCTTCCTTTAAAAAGAAGCCCAAAAAAAGGGGATAAAAGAAAAAGGAGGAAGAAAAGAAATGGGTGAAGAAAAGCCAAATAAAAGGGCAAAGAAAATGGAAGGTAGAAAAAAAAAGGTGGGCAGAGAAAAAAAAGATTGATGGAGATAAAAGAGGGATAGAAGAAAAAAAGGAAGGGAATATAAAGGGTGAAGGTGAAAAAAAAGAAAAAGGGAGAAAAAAAGGAAAAAAAAACTACAGCAAACATACCTGGTTTTAACCTGGGAGCTTTGACTTTGTAGACCAGTGTCTTAACCACTTAGATTCTTATTTTTCCCCACCAGGGGTGCCACTTACGGGGGAAAGATTATTGATGGTAAAAATAAGTGTGGATGCTCACATCATGCCCAAAAAATTTGGGGCTATCTGAACAAAACTATGGGAGGAGTTTCCATCCATCCATCCAGACAAGATTAGTCTTATATAGGTACCATTGAAAAACCCACACTATGGGCATTTTTTTGCTCACCTTTGGTGGGCTATAGTCCCAAAAATGTCTCCTTTGAAGACATGTTGTAAACTTAAAAAAAAAACAACAAACATGTGATTATGTCAGTGTTTTTTTTTATAACTACCACTTTTGATAATTTAGCCTTACACAGAATGAATAAGTGGTATGGCCACATTGGACCTACCCCATGTTATTTGCATAGTCAGGTTGTGTCTGCACACCAAGTTTTGAGCATGTAGATCCATCCCTTTTTTGGGGGCAAAGTACCATTTTTGGCTCTTTTATATACAGAGAATGGAGTGTGGCAATATAGGCATACTTAAGACATTTCCCTGATTACACTGATTCCAAATATATATGTGTTTGTGGTCTAACTTCAACCATTCAAACGTGAATCGAGGATACATGGACAGAGAGACAGACAAACGGGCAGTGGGCAGACAGACTGTTCACACTTTATAGTATACTAGCAAGAAACCATCCCTACGTGTGGTTTTTCAGCCCACCTATAGTGGGATGTAGTCACAACTTCTTTGAACATATCTTGTAGACTTTTTAAAACAAAGTGAACATGTGATTAGTGTGTGTTGTTTTTTTAATTTTAGAAATACCATTTTGACATTTTTAGCCTTACATACAAACAAAAAGAGGTGTGGCCAGATGGGACCCACCCCATGTTAGTCACAGATTAAGTGGTAATTTTAGGCCTGCAGCTCCATTCATTATTCTGGCAAAAGTACCATTTAGGTTTTTTTTTTAGTACAGAAAGAGGTGTGGCAATATTGGTTGCTTATGATGTTCCCCTGGTGACACTGATTCTAAATATATATGGGTTTGTGGGTCTAGCTCCATTCTTTTTTTCTGACAAAAGTACCATTTTTGGCTTTTTTGATACAGAAAAGGGTGTGGCTATACAGATATGCTTATGATGTTTCCCTGGTGACACTGATGGGACCCACATCATGTTATTCGCAGAATCAAGTTGTGTTTGCATGCCAAAGTTTTAGGCCTGTAGCTCCATTCTTTTTTTGGCAAAAGTACCATTTTGGGTTTTTTTTTTGTACAGAAAGGGGTGTGGCCATATAGGGATGCATATGATGTTTCCCCGTGACACTGACTCTAAATATATATGGTTTTGTGAGTCTAGCTCCTTTATTTTTTCTTGCTAAAATACCATTTTTGGATACAGAAGGGGGTGGGGCCATACAGGCATGCTCATGACCTTCCCTTGGTGACATTGATTCTAAATATATAAGGTTCATGAGTCTAACCTCAACCATCAAGTGTGAATTGCAGATACATGGACAGACAGACAGACAGACAGACAGACAGACAGACAGACAGACAGACAGACAGACAGACAGACAGACAGACAGACAGACAGACAGACAGACAGACAGACAGACAGACAGACAGACTATTCATACTTTACAGTATAGATATATATGCATATATAATCATGAAAGGAGCAGCAAGTGTTATTTCAAGGGAAGTTCATCGTTGGACTGATTTCATATGTGGATAAATATGTGCTTTCTTATAGTTTCTATAAAATATATTAATCAAGACATACAAATTAAATGTGACCAGTATTTCAACAAGTTAAATTATCCTTAAGATGGTAACTTGCTTCAAAACAGGCAAAGCAATGAAATGGGTCGTAAAATATTATATCTATATAATCTATATAGAAGAAAATAGAAACAATGCTACTAGCAGCCCAAAACTGCAGAAAAATGGGAGGACAACAGATTAAAATGTTGTTAAAAGCTAATATTAATCAATTATAGTAATGATGAACAGTAGATGTTGAATAAAAATAAATCCCATGATCATGTAAGCTAAGCCATTAGCTAGTTTTGTTATAAGAATTAAATCAAGAGTTGACATATGAGATAAAAATGAAGTAAAAGAATTATTAAAGTAAGCACATGCAATCAAATAAACACAAATACTTAAGATTTAACACTAGCCCTAGAGCTTAACTGTTAAATTTGACTGATATCCTTAGTAAATTGTAAATATAGCTTTACTGGTAGATTTTTCCATGATAATTTTAAAAACCTTTCATTTTTCATCATATATTTTCAAGTTGGACTACTGTATTATATATTCTCACCTTCAAAAACAAGGAGCCAAAAGAGAATAAGGGGAAAGCGAGTGTCAGGTCTTCTTTTCATCATACCTTCAAAATAACAATTTTTTTTTGTCATGGCTGTTGTTAAGGATTCAAACTGCGTGTGCATTTATTATGTAGTTAAGCCTGGAGGTGTACCGTGAGAAACAATAAATGAACAACCTGCAGGTTGGCCTTGACTAATTATGCTGGCATAATTTTGGGGAAAATAAGTGCTTTTGGGAATGGAGAAAATAGGTAGTGTTTCAGGGAAAATAGCTGAACTTAAAGTGCATTTATTTATTTGGGAAAAATGGCCAAACTTTCAGGAAAAATAGGTAGAGCTGGAAAAAAAAAAAAAAAAAAAAAAAAAAAAAAAAAAAAAAAAAGAAGAAAGAAAGACCTTCTAAATTATACATCAGAGTCACTGATTGCATCAGAGTAAGTTTTTTTTTTTATTCACACCTCTCAAGTATCACTTATTGAAATTGTGAAATACTTAGCCGAAGTCACAACTATAGACAATTTTAACTGTTAAAATGTTTCAACTCTTTGAATGACTATACTTAAAAAAAAAATTTTTTTTTTAGTGTTGTAACAATTATGTTTGTCAGAGAACTTATTTAAGAAAAGTAGTTACATTAATCCCTCTCTTGAGAGACCATGCTTAAATTTGACAAAAATCAGTCTTAAAAGTGTGTGGTCTTCCAACAGGGGTAAGTTTATGCAGCAAATACATCTTACATGAAAATGTGGTCTCTCAAGAGGGGTAGTCTTCCAATAGAGGGGGGCTACTGTATATTGAAAAAAAAAAAGAAGAAAGAAAAGAAGATAGAATAAAAGAAAGACACGACTAGTGGGAGAATAAAGAGAAGAAAAATAGGCTGAAATTTGAGCACATCCCATCAAGGCCTATTTCAAACCCACTTGCAAGTGTAACATGTTTTCCGCAATCCATTGGCCCAACCCCCCTAATTATATATATATATATATGACATTAGATACACTAACAATGGTTTGAAGATGCTCCATGTTAATTTTAAAGACTTGTCGACTTTTCTTTCATGTTTAGAATATTCATCTAAAATTTTTTTTGACACTCAAACCCCCCCCCCCCCCACAGTTCAATCATTAATCAATGAAAACATTTCCCAGTATTTGTTGGTTACTATGTGAAAATGAGAAGATAACCTTGATGTAGCCACAAAGAGTTGCTAATGCATCTATAGTTGCATGCTGTAGTGTTCTCTCTCACTGGTGCATAACAACAATCCACTATGAAAAAAGGAGAGAGAGAACAGCTGCAGCAATAAATTCTGGGTTGTGGGCATTTTCATATAATGCTATCAACAACTTGGCAGTATTTGTATATAGCTGAATATGTGAAATAGTTCTTTCTCATTCTTCACTTTTTTTCTTCTTTTTTTTAAAATTTAACAATTTTGAAATTTTAGATAAGGATGTGGAACTACCTGGCACTGAAATATATACTAACTGTCATTACAAAAAAAAAAAAAAAAAAAAAAAAAGAAACAAAAAAAGAATAAATAAAGATGCTGGTTTTGGCCCAACATTTTGGAAATTATTTTATACTATGTTTGTACCTACCAAATGGCCTGCCAAACCATTAGACCTATATAGAGACCTGAAACTTGGCATATACAACTTGACACATGGAATAATCTGATAAATGTTAGAATCACCCCCCCCCCCCCCCCCTCCCCAAGTGAAAAAAGGGGATTTATATATATATATATGCTTAATAATTTTCCTTCATGCATGAGTAACCACAAAGTTGTTTTAAAAAACTATGAATTATAATCCGAACACAGCAATCTATTATAACCCAAGTGAATTTAAAGAGGCACTGATTACTTACTGAAAGTTTCTTGACAGACCTGCAGCTTAATTTATACTAACTTTTGTTCACACACACACACACACACACACACACACACACACACACACACACACACACACACACACACACACACACACACACACACACACACACACACACAACAGAAAGAGAGAGCCCATGGCAGAGCAACTCCAGGCATACCACTCTAGTATCATATTTTGATTGGTTTGGTATATTGTTCAATCCCAGACTGAGATTAGACCATTTTTGGGAGATAATTGCTTTCACCACTCAAAATCCTATTCACATGTTTAGTGCTCTTCAATATCAGAGTTTCTGATCCAAACTGCCTCAAAATAGTTCATAATATTTTAGACTTATTACCTTTGGCACGCAGGTCTAGGAACACTTGGAATGGTGGAGCAGGATTTGAGTTGCTCAAGAAAGGATTCTGAAGTATTTATTATTTTTATTATTATTATTATTATTATTATTATTACTGTTAGGAAACACCAGTTTGATTTTACAACTAATTGGTTAAAAATAAGTGTCTTTACTATATAGAAACCCAGTGGTTATAACTAAGCACTTTTTACTGTATAGAAACCCATAAGCTGTAAATCTTACCCCATCTTAAGTGTTCAAAACAATTGCCACAGGTCTTAGTTTGGACCACTCATATATATATATATATATATATATATATATATATATATATATATATATAGTGAATCCCTTTAAACTTGATTTTTTTTGCAAAAAAAAAAGGAAAAAAAAATTTAATCATTAAAATTGGTGTTCTAGTTAAAATTTTAAAACCTTGAAATCCAAGTCTAGTGATATATCATTCAAAGGCCATTTTGGCAAAATAATATAGTTTCAGGGGCGTAACCAGGATTTGAGAGGGGTTTGCCAGTACATATTAACAAAAGTTAAGCTGAGGATGATGCAGGAAGAGCACAGAAGCCCATCATAATAGGTCATACATATTTAAAGAAAGAATAAATTCAAGCTTGTTGGAAACTAACAAATAAAATAAACAAGAAATAGTGTATAAAATGCATGCTAACACATGGTGATGGTTCCAAGGTACAAAATGATACAGGAGGTGGGTCTTGTCCTTATTACTGCCCCAATCATTGGATTCATCACTGGGTATATTTATAGTGGGGAGAAGCAATTTGGCAGTTCTTTGCCACATTTTCGAAAATTGATTTGGCACTTTGGTACTTTTTCGGGCTGAACTTGGTACCTCTTGGTACTAATACATAGCAACACTGTCACCCACCTGGTTCAAAGGCAGGACCTCTCAGTAATCAACACTTTGGTCTATTAATTACATGTTGGTACATGCGACATAAATATCCTCAATTACTGTCGTGACATTCTGTCTATCAATTTCATTTCCCCCCCTCTTTCCCCACAAATAATCTCAGTCAATATTTAAACATGTATATATAGTTTGAATTTGCAAAGTCTTCAGAATAAATCAAAATGGGCAATAGTAATAAGCTGTTCAAGCTGACAAGTGATAATAGTGTACTCCAAACAGCTGTGCAAAACAAACATGTATTGGTACATTTTGAAATTTATATCTCTAAAGCTAGACAGAATTAAAAGCTATCACTTTACTCTACCTCTAACCCACACTCAGGTGCTGCTCCATCTTCACTCAATGAATTATTAGTCTCAATGGTGATGGAAGCAACGTGGTGGTGTCTTGGCAAACATGTTTCCATTGTATCGTCACCTTTCTGCAGCACTGAGCTCTGTCCACACAGGGAAAGAACTGTTTCATCATCCGCATTCATGTCCATAGCAACAATAACATTATTTGACGTCAACAAATCCTCTCCTTTATGAAGTCTTGCAGAAGCAGTTCCACCTGCCTCGCCATTCACATCTGATAAGTCCAATTCACTCAATGACTTTCTTCTTTTACACTCAACACTAATGTTCAGAGTGGTTGTGCCATTGGGAGAGAGCAGAGTGGGATAGCTGTTAGTCATTGGCGTGTCGCTGCATCCTTTATACAGACCATCAACCACCCCACAACCTAATGTAGAACATTTTAAAGATGCTGATCCAGTTTTGTTTCTTGAAAGAGCAGGAGTAACTTTCACGACTTGAATATCATTGCTCTTTGCCTTGGAACGGGTTACAGTTGTGTCAGGAGAGAAAATAGAGGTGAAGTAACCAACAGACTCATCAGGACTCTTGGTGGAAATGACAGAATGACTTTTAACTGCTTGCTTTCCTGGACGTCGAACTAATCTATCAATCTTTACTCTATTGTGAGGCAAAATATTAGCATTCCGAAGGATAGAGTTTGAACTGCCTTTTCCTTCATTTGACAAAGAAACTGTATCACTCTGAGTGAGCAGTTTATTGCATTCCATTAAGCTGTTTCCATGGGAAACATTTTGTTGTAAACACTTTCTGTTGCGAATTTCAGTCGGTGCTGTGTTGGCAATGGTAGCTGAATCGTCAGTATCTGAAGCAACACTGCCACAAGCAATTCCATTGGAACAGCCACTAGTGATAAGTCCATGGGATCTCAAGTTCCTGCCATTAATTGTCACCGACTTTGGAAGAAAATTTATTTTTGGTCTCTTAGAATTATGAGAATCATTGTGGTTATCGGCATGGTTGGAAAATACATTTCTTTTAGAAACAGGAAACTTTGGACTCGAGCTTTCACCTGATAAAGACACACTTGATCTGACACTTCGAGAAAGTGTTGCATGGTTTATGGTACTGTGCGGTTTGTCCTCTTGATCATCATGATTGGAGACCATCCCACATATTGGTAATCTGGGGTGGTTGTTATCAAGGCTGGAGTCTTGGGGGATGAACACTTCTGCAACAGAGTCACTGTCAGCTGTAGTAATAATAACAACACAATTAACACTTATTTTAGTCAATTGGTTCTGGAACTAAGTGAAACAAAAAATAAGGAATAATAACTCTATGAATCTTGCAACAGGAACACTTTATAATGAAGTGTCATATTAGGATGTTATATATCTTACAACCAACATTGATAATATCGTGACTTTATCAATAAAAAAAATAATCCTAAATACTATAAAGATTATTCTCACCTCTGTGGAGCTGAGGGTTTGGATTCCTATGGACATTTTACTTAGCCCAAAATATATCAACACAAAAATTTTTTTTCATCACATGGAATATCAGGGAAATTTTGGAATGGTTATGCTATTCAATGGACAACACATTCAATGGACACTGAACAGCACTCATATCCAAGTACACATTACAAGGGGGATGGGGAAGCTGCCATTTAAAAGAAAATAAAGAAATCACCCTCCATCACTATCATTTTTTTTTTTAACTTAAAAAATGAAAGGGAAACAAACAAACCTCAATTAAGAAGTGACAAAAATAATAGAAATGCTAGACTTTTGATTTGCTAAGAAATCAAATGGAAAGGAAAACAACCTTCAATGGCTGTGTAATTATTAGTTACACAGGAATTTTCAAGTGTTGCTCATTGTTGTATGTGCAAGTCTTTGGTATAAAAATAAAAGGGAGATTCATGAATTTGTAGGGGAAAAATATCATTCAAATTTGTTTAGTTTTTATGGAAGTGGTGAGAAAAGTTCCTAATCTAAATAACTAGGGAGCAGGTTCAAAGAGTCAAATGAGAGCATGAGTACCAGCAACAACCAGAGGATAACCAGACATGAAGGTGTCAAAATGGAAGGCAGAAGAATCCCCTCTAATGTTGGGAAGGAAGAGAATGGTACTACAACAGTTCTACAAAAAAACAAACAAACAAAAAACCTAGTAAGAGAAAGAACCTGGTGTAGTTCATAGATAACATTGAGTTGGTGACATGAGCTAAGATTCAGAAGCAGTAATTGAAAGAAGAAAGATGTTGAAAACCTTTTTTTTCCACTTAATACAAAATAGCCAGCAGCAACAGTGACCAAGAAGTGTTATCCATAAGAGTTGGTACATCTTTCAACAGGCTAAGCCTATATTTTTCTCTGCTATAATGCTACAGGTGGTGAGCATGCATAGTATGATAAAATTTAGACTGCAGTTATAAATAGTTTTTGATTTAAATGCTGAAACATACCTTCTCAAAGAAACCAGTTCCTAATCATTTTGATATGTTGATAAAAAAATCAAGCCTTATCACTGTGGCATTGGTTCTCCAACTGTACTGTATCATATAATGAATGAGATGGATCTCAAACAGACTGCCAAGGTAAAACAAGCAGTTAAGTCCTGGAGGATGATGACTTGGTCAGTGGTGGACTAAATATAAGTCTACTCCTAAGGAAGGGACATGAGTGAGATGTTGGAGTAAAGAAGGAAACAACAGAGATCTCATGAGGTGCCAACACAAAAAAAATGAAGCAAAAACTGGACAGAAGAGAAGTAGGCCATTCAGTGTTTCTAGGGCTTGACGACAAAGAACTTGGAGGGAGGGGGAGGCAACTAGACCAAGTTTCTCCTACAAGGAACAGAGACCAGAGGATCATAGGAGCACCAGAAAACAGTGCTTCCCAGTAAGTGCACAAGTGTGGAGTTGTGCCTGTTATGTAAATAAAAAAAAAATTGATTGTCCAGAACCTCAGATTAAAAATTACAGTGGTATTAACAGCCAGGAATGTTAAAAGAATGCTGCTCAGTCATGTCGGTCATATGAATCAAACCAATAAAGTGCCTCCAAGAAGCTGATAAAAGCAGAAATGAAACCTTGTACGTAATGACCCGTCCCTCTGAGAGGTGGCCATAGAATTGATGATTGAGGACTGTAGTAGCCTAGCTCTCATGTGTTTTTGCTGTAGGTTGATGTTCCTATTAAATCAGTATCTAGTACTCTATAACTTTTTAATGTATTGACAGCATTGGACCATGTACTTCTTTGCAGTTTTTACTGAAATTGTTAGTGTTGGTTTAATAGTATAAAGAAGTATTTCTGGTGGTGGTGGTGGTGGTGGTGGTGGTGGTGGTGGTGGTGGTGGTGGTGGTGGTGGCTGAAGTAGATAAGAAAGAAATTCTAGTGGTGGTCCTAGAGGATAAGTTGTTCAAGTGGTATCCCAAGTGTGGTGGCCCAAGTGGTATTCCAAGTGGTATTCCAAGTGGTATTCCAAGTGGTATTCCAAGTGGTAGCCCAAGAAGTAGGAAGCTGTGGTGGACTGTGTGTAGGCTCCAAGTTACTTGTTTGGGTTTCTACTTATGACAGACACCAACAACTTTTCATAAAATGCTTGACTCAAAAAGTAAGCGTAAGTTACTAAGCCACTATAGTATAATATTTTGCACAGGTACTTATCATACACTTAATTAAATAACTAAATGGTAAGAGATAATGACTTTAAAGTAACCCATAAACTACTTTTGGTAACAGTCTAACTAAAGAATGAAGGATAAGTAATCCTTCACATTTCCTTCTCCTTCTGTGATGAAATATTCATACAGCTCTGAGAATATTCCTCATCCATTCTCCTTGACAACACATTGACTTATCCATGTGTCTTCCCTAGTCTGTATCTCACCCAGAATGAATATGGCTGTATACTCAAGGCCTGTCCATATTACAAACCAGTTTGTACCTCTCTCCAGCAACAGCAGCTTCAACAATTTCCTGTATCCACATTGGCATAATGATAAACCCACTCCATACTACTTGGAGGGCTGATTATTGGTTAATTCAGTGTGCTGACTGGCTTGGTCTGTGTGTACCTGGTGTCAAAATGGAGATTTTATCTCCTCTGGTGTGCTCCTTTATTCTGTCTTTCTCCTCTGAAATGTCGTCACACAACAGAGGAAGAAGAGAGCTGTTAGTAGCTTAGCTATTAACGATGCACATCAAGAATAAACCACAGGAATGTTCAATACATTGAATCCTACCCTTCAGGGAACCCGTTCAGATGACCACATACTAGTGTGGACATGTGAAATCTGCTACAGAGATGGGTGAAACAGGCTTCAGTGTGCACTGTGGACAGGTCTTCAGACTCAATCTGTTGAGCCTGCAGTCCTGCTTCATCCGACTCATCAATTCCAAAGTCCTGTGGTCTGTCACCATTGTAAAGCTTCTTTCTAGTATGTGCACTAGGAAGGCTTGAATCCCAAGTTTAATGGCAAAACATTCCTTTCTACCATCCCATATCGATCCTCCCTTGGTGAGAACTCCAGGCTGAAATAAGCAATGGGTGTTCCTTTCCTTACTCATCTGGCAAAGCACAGTCCCAATCTCTCTCTTGGATATGTTTGTGCCGTAAAAAGACGATAATAGTCGGGGCTCTTCAACACTGGGTTATCACATAACACCTTCAACTTCTTAAATGCTACCTCACACTCATTTGTCCATCTCACCAACTTAGGCCTGTCCGTCCTTGTAACATCCATTAAAACAGCTACTATCACTGAGCATTGAGGACTAATTCTCCTGCAATATCAATTCAGTCCCAAAAACATCATCATCACCTTCACTCTTAGTCTCTCGTACTTTCTCACTGACCCTACCAAATTTCTTGTTAAATTACTTTATCTCTACCAACAATATACCCCAGGTACTTACAATGTTTTTTAAAATCTCAAATTGGTACTTATCAGGTTTAGCTTTCAGAACTGACTTTCTCTATTTTCCTAGATTCGCTTCACATGTTCTGGGTAATCTTTCCAAGTAGAATTGGACAGACAGTCTGCACCTCAATAGAAAGTATTCAAGCTCTCAACAAATTTGTATCTTGTACATTCATCAATTCATTGCATAGCAAGGTATACTACTATCACATGGTCCATCATTCTTTGATATGTGACAGGAGCTCCACTGGGCATTACCCTGAATTGAAATAACTTGTGTGGCATCATAATGATTGTCAGCTCCCTGGGATTCTTTTCCATAATTACTTGCCAATACTCTCTCTCACATCAATCATGGACAGATATTGGGCTCTTCCTGTCTATCAACGAGTTCTTCGATACTAAAAATCAGATACTAAACACAATCAGTCTGCACATTCAGCCTTCGATAATCTATGCAGAATCAGAGGGAACCAATCCTTTTTCTTCACTAAAAAAAAAAAAAAAAAAAAAAAAAAAAAAAAAAAAAAAAAAAAAAAAAGGCATCCCCACAGACTTACTGATTCCTTATTGACTCAATTATTCAACTTCCTTTTTCTCCAGCCAAGATACATCTGTTTTATCCTGTAGGATGATAACCTGATAGGCTTGCTCCTTCTCACATCAATATAGTACTAGGCTCGTCATGCCCTCTCTATTTATCCATTCAGTTCACTATCAAATTCTTTCAACACCTTTTTCATCTTTTTCCTCTCTCTCCTCATTAAGTACTGCTCCTCATTTAGGTTCTCAAGTGGTGGTTACAGAGGATAAGGAAGTTGTTTCACTGGTGGCTCAACAGGAAAGAAAGTCATTTTGGTGGTGGTCCAAGAGGATAAGGAAGTTGTTCCAGGGGTGGTCTGAGAGGACAAGAAAGTCATTCTAGTGGTGGTCCAAGAGGATAAGGAAGTTGTTCCAGGGGTGGTCTGAGAGGACAAGAAAGTCATTCTAGTGGTGGTCCAAGAGGATAAGGAAGTTGTTCCAGGGGTGGTCTGAGAGGACAAGAAAGTCATTCTAGTGGTGGTCCAAGAGGATAAGGAAGTTGTTCCAGGGGTGGTCTGAGAGGACAAGAAAGTCATTCTAGTGGTGGTCCAAGAGGATAAGGAAGTTGTTCCAGGGGTGGTCTGAGAGGACAAGAAAGTCATTCTAGTGGTGGTCCAAGAGGATAAGGAAGTTGTTCCAGGGGTGGTCTGAGAGGACAAGAAAGTCATTCTAGTGGTGGTCCAAGAGGATAAGGAAGTTGTTCCAGGGGTGGTCTGAGAGGACAAGAAAGTCATTCTAGTGGTGGTCCAAAGGGACAAAGAGGTGTTTCATGGGTTGGAGTGAAGAAAATGACCCAATAGTGAATACAAATGCATATATCACAGTTCCAATATTGTTCAACACTGTCACTGTTCAGTTGGAGGATGAAAACAAAGTGTGATATATTGGAGTCAGTCATTGGACTACAAATGTGATATTAAAATGTTTCCTGTCATCGAACTATTTTACTAATGTGTGCATTGTCTATCATTATGTTGTTAAATTCTTATTGGCGTGCTTCTTTTGAATCAGTGTGAAGAGTTGTGTGCTTGTGGTAATGCAGAAAATTATGCAAAATGGAAAAAAAATTGAGGTAAAGAGTATATGGCTAAGCATCAGACAAAATACTATGAGTTCCAGACTGATTCAGACACTAAGTTCTGTGTTAAGTCAATGAAGAGAGGAAGGAAATGAGCATCCATGCAATAGCCTATGATAGTCACAAGCTCTCAGAAGCTTCAGTAAACGAAAATGAAGTATACAGTCTATTCAAAGAACCTAGCAAGTTTGTAGTCTTTGAAGTTGTTCTATTTACTTTCATGGCCAATTATTACCACAAAGACAGACCACCATCCTTGGTTACGATTGAAGAGGGTAAGGGACACCAACACTAGGCTTACCAGCTGGTTTAAGCTGATTCAACCACATTATTGCTGGTGGACCGTCTCAAGAAGGATCTCCTTGGAGTAAACTGCTGGTGGAATGTTTAAAGGACTGAGTTTACTCTACCATCATTGGAGAAAGGAAAGTGACAAAGAGACAGAATGATGTGCACTGATACAGTAACTATGTGCCTTCATGCAGAACGATAACATACTCGCATCTGGTTATGCGGGTGAGGCTATGCTACTTGTACTGGTCACACTAGAGCTTCAGTTTGTGCTGTTACTTCTTGTGTGTGATGAATAGAGGGGGCATATGGGTGCAGTAGAGCACAACAGCTTCTTAATATTTTTAAAATATTTTCTATTATGTGACAAGCATGTATATAATAAGCACTTGTTTGTATATATGTTGTCATGTCTTGGTTCATTCGAACGTACTCATGGAAGGATCTCGATGTCGCTTCAATCTCTTTTCAGTCTCTCGCAACGAATACTTCAGAGATCCACGAGAAGAAATGTCCGATTGTCTTGATCTGTCAGAACAGGAAACAGTATTAGAGTATGGAGTGCACTGCCCAGCAGTTGAGGGCACATTAGTAGAGAGCCCCGCAGTCGATGACCCAGCAGTAAAGGGCTCAGGGTTGGATGGTCCAGCATTGGAGAGTCCAGTTGTGGACGATCCAGTCGTGCAAAGTCCAGCAGTAGAAGACCCAGCAGTAGGAGTGGTTCTCTCATAGGCACCATTTCCCCTCCTAATGCACACAAAAGAAATGAATCTGACGTTACATAGGAAATAACATTTTTTTTTGAAATGAGGGACTTTAAATTGCTTCCTTTCCTAACCACCTTACCACATGAGCAAAACACACAATCTCTCTACCTGTGATTGATTCAGGGATGAACTAGAACACCTACCTTTCACAAGTTTCACATTCACAGTGGCAGTTATTGTCACCAAAGAAGTTGCTCCCGTAGAAACATGTGACTTCATTCCCCGGAGACATCTTTCTCAAAACTTGGATACAGGCTGTGTTACGACTTGTTGGGATAAACTATTAACACAACAAAAGCATCACAATATCTAATTATGCAATTCAAAAAGTTATGTTCTAAAACATTAGTAGTAATGGTTACCTTACAAGTTGGTCGGCAATCTGAAAAGAGTGACAACAAAAGAATTTATATAAGACAGAGTACATCTTATTAGTTACTAGTGTTTTCACATAATTCCTTTCATGTTACCTCAAATACAAAACATGTGATTCATTGAACATCTATTAATTAGAACACTTGCTTTAAATTTACTAATCTTATGGTTGAGATATCTGATCAGAATAATACTATTTTCTCACCATACTCGAGTACTAAACGTTTTGTCTGGATAACTTTCGTTCCCATGATAACAAATTGTTGCTTAAAATGATCATATTAGAAAATGTACTCCTGAATTATAAACTTACACAAGGATATATAATCTAATTATTAATCTTCCCCAATAGCAAAAATCTCAGTAACCGGTGTGATAATAAATTGAGCCAAAGGACAGCATGTCCTACCATGATTGATGTAGGCAGCAGGACCAAGCCAGAGCTGTGAACGCCCCTTGCGAGTGGAATACATCACACTAAAGTCATTCTGGCCTGGTTTTAGAAAGTTTGTTTCTTCTTCGTTGGTCAATTCCGCAATACAGCCACATAGTTTCTGTATTCGGTCACCAACCGACCTGCAGTGAGGTACATGAATATTTAAACATAAGATATGATAGAGTGAAATGTAACACTACTGCGCCTGCATTAGTGTAGTGTGGTGTGGTGTGGTGTGGTGTGGTGTGGTGTGGTGTGGTGTGGTGTGGTGTGGTGTGGTGTGGTGTGGTGTGTGTTAGGTTTAATACAAGATTTTGAGTTCGGGGATGGAATAACTCCAAATTTTGGGCAGAGGTGTATAGTACATAAGAACTAGGGGGGGGGTGGGGTTTCTGGGGCACACCTTCTCCCACCCCTTCCTCTCCAAATTCCCCCCCCCCCAAATAGATGATCTGAGATTGATACAGAGTTAAAAGTTAAGTTCTAAAAGAAAGTTGAGTTCTAAAAGGACCTTATTTCTTATAAGAGTACATTACTTACCACGGCTGAGTCACAGTCACTTTCCCTCCACAAGTTTCATTAGAATAGCGATCACACCTCACAATCTTGAAGCCAGCATCCAAGTCATACATGTGAAGATAACGCATGAACTAAAGGAAGAGAGAGAGAGAGAATAGTCAAAGTAAATAATATACCTGAACATGTCAGAACAATGTGTCAAGCTAATTAAAATTGAATTGATTAAATACTGTTTACTAAATTAAAAAAAATCTTTCTTTAAATTCAAGTATAAATGAAGTTATACATATCAATCTATCTACCTATCTTTTTTCCATGAATGACAAGGTATTTACTGTCGTTAAATTGTTCAACACACTATTTGCAGCAACAATATTTACAGCGACATTATTTTCAACTCCACCATACAACCATCAACTTGCTCTATACCCACCCCCTTCTTTATATGTTGGTGATGCCCACAGGGGGAACAATAAAGAGAGGGAGGGAGGGAGGAGGAAACTCAAACAGATGGACACCATATTTTCAACTACAGGCCAGCCTTGAGATATGCACATGCAGCACTCGAACACAGCTCTAACTTGTCATGAAACAGAGCATTAAAATAGTTTGCTGCAAGTGAACTGTTCTTATTTTCCATTTGTCACCCACAACTTCCTCAATGGAGTTCATCTTCACATGGTCTTTATCAGTCTAAATATGGAAATGGTCATCACAACTTAACATCTTATATGATTCCGCATGTAGAGTGTGAGCAGTGTAACTTGCAGCTGCTACTTCCCACTGCTCCAGGAACTGGATCAGCCCATCCTCATTACCATCAACCACCTCAGACAGTTCATGAAACTTTACCATACAGTTGCACCTTTCAATACCCTCACCTTACCAGATTAATTATCATTAGAAATGGACTATCAACAAATAAATATAAACCAATTCAATTAGACTGCAACTCAATAGTCAGTAAGATTGTTTTTTTTTTGTTGTAAATATATTTCAAGGGTAAATTACATACAAAGAGAATCAGAAAAAGTTTTAATTTTGAACGATGGCTTATTAAGTCACCCCGAGTTAGTGAATACAAAACCACACAGTACACACTCACGTGCTCAGTGAAGTTAGTAATCTGGGTCTTTGGTTTGCCCATGAGGAAGGCTTTGGCCCAGTTCCCACTGACGAGATTCTCGTAGGCGTGGTCTGCGTCTCCATTCTCCTGATAGAGCTCGATCAGATCTTTCAGATGAGAAAACCTACGCACACCCACAACAAAAGGAATAAATGATATTTTTAAATCTATTTTACACACATTTTCCTGATAAGGGGGTGAGATTATTATAATCATTAATTTAAATAGAGCTACCAACCCGTCCATCATCTAAAATCAGTAAAGCTTGTTCAGCTTAAATATTGACTTGGGCGATCATTATCCGTTTACTAATTAATTAGCATATTTGGGTGTTCCCTTTAGTTTACTGTCTCTGTATTCTAACTAAAGGTTCATCAAAAGTGCAATGCCTCTGGTAGCCATTCTCACTATACAGCTGCCTTACAGTAGTGATAATCACTTCCTCTTTAACAATCTGCTGTTGATATGCTCTTTAAAATAACAAACAAACCAAAACACACACACAAAAAAAACATGAAAACAAAACAAAAAAAACAGTGAAGAAAAAAAATATATAAAAAAAAAAAAAAAACCACATGCACACAAAAAACACAACAAAATGAAATCAGCATCAACAAATGAAACAATTATTGATCAGATTTTATCTCTCTGGTATATAATCACTGGTCTGGGATTAATACAGAGAGGGGGGGGGGCCAAAATCGATTCCCCCACCCTAAATTCGGTTCAATTGTCAATGGTTTATGATGGCCTTCATGTTAATATCACTGCAAGTAGTAATAATTATTAAATTGATACTCAAAGTTAATGCTTAAAACTTAATGATCAGATTCTGCTTTTTTAAACACCTAAAGTTTCCTCAAAATTAGCATCACCTAACTGTGGCCCTTCATTGTAATTCACATCAGTCTGCTCTGTAGAGTGGACAGACAGAATCAAAAAAAATTTTGGACTACATGCACATGAAACGAAACCGTCTTCAAAGAAGTTACTCCAAAGAAGTTACTCCAAAGAAGTTACTCCAAAGAAAGTAAATATTGCAAAGTGTGATATTGGATCCAGTATTATACTATACTTCATTATGCCGACTTTAGAAGTTGTAAATCAAATTATAACGAGAGCTCTTGGACAAAGCAACATGTAATTAATTTTCTCTCACATCAAACAACCAGAAAAATGTGTCTGAGGGAAAAGTATTCTTCTGTAGGTCTAACGTCTCAAATATGACAGGAAGGGTCCAGTGTCTTTGACATACTAAATTTGTCCTATTGAAATGTAATTATTAGTTTTTTCTTGTTGGTGTTCTATTTGCACCAATCAATGCTAGAAAGAGTTTAATAGAGTTTGAGCCCTTTCTGCTTCTTACTTGGTGCTATTTTATCCCAAGAAATCTAACAACAGGTTCCATTTGCAATACACTAGAAGTATATTCTTCATGAATCATGGGGATGGGAATCAAATTTGTAGTCTAGGATACCAAAACCTTGTGATCATACAGGTGTGGCCTGCCAGACTAAGGGAAAGAGGGATGGGATGGAGGGGGTTTATACATACATCCAAACATTGCTTATAAAATTTTGAGAGTAAATATTGTAAAATGCACTTTATCAGAGTTAGTTTGAAAAATATATGTCCTATTGCTAGGATGTATAGGTTAATAATAGCTCCAATTAGAAAACACCTGGTAACCCACAGCTAGTATGGTAAGAAATGTTTTAGATAGTGTATGACACTACTACAAACATGGTTTCACTACAGCAATAGAGAGAAAGAGAAAAAAAACCAACAACAAACAAACCACAACTATAGCTACAATTTGTCTACATGAACCACGTATCCTGTAACAATGTATACATGACCCCCCAAATATACACACTCCACACATGCAATACCCAGGTGCCATGCATGTCTGACCACAGTGCTGCCTCTAGACATTATCATGGTATTCAAATGCAGCATACCAACACTGGATATCATTGTTGGACCATGAAGTCCAAATCTGTTATATATCGCTCAAATGGTAACTGTACACTCAAAAACATTCATCTAAAGTCATGTGCAGCAGTATTAGTTTCGACAAAAAAAAAGTGTAATATTTAAAAAATGAATTGTCCAGAGATTATTCAAGCATTCCTCCCATGTAACTACACCTATTTTATCTACGTGTGATGCCAAACGACACCAACCTTACCCTTAAGCAGTATAGGACCACACCCACATTACCTGACGCATATGACCATATCAGGAGTGAACTCAACCCGAGAAAAACATCTCTCCCCAAACATCCTCGACAAAAATCAATTCCATTCCAGGATTTCCTGTGTTATCCCCAGCGTCCTGTTATGAAGCAGTTCCGTGGAGCACTTTTCCAAATAATTAACACCTCTTAATTTAACTTAAAAAAGTCAATGCCCATTCTCAAAAGTCGCAGTAGAACATAAGTTCATTGTAGTGTTTGTTGTGCTATGTTTGAGCTTAATATAGTGAGCAGAGGTTTACAAGATCAATTTTACGCTGGTTTTAGCCATCAAAACACACACACACACACACACACACACAACACACACACACACACTGCACTGAATGATTGATATGCTTAGAAAAAAATCAGAGTTATAAAAAAAGAGCTGAAAATACTTTGATGGGAAAAAGAGGGGGGCAATGTCAGCAGGGGGAGATGAAAAAGTGAAATAAATTAAAAGGAGGAATATCAGAATGGGGAAGAATAAATTAGAAATGGGAGGAAAGGGATGAGCAGGCTAAACAGCAGCTCTTCCTACCTTCCTTTCACATGCCTGAAGCGAGGGTTCATCTTGTGTGTGGTGAAGCCCACCACAGGGTCCACACACAGACTGCTGGCTATGTCATCGTACTGTGCTAGTTCCCGGGCCTTCAAGTCACACGCCATCGCAAGCAGGAGCCACTTCCCTGGGAAGGGGGGGGGGGGGGGGGGATTGGGAAAAACAAACAGAAAGAAACATGAAAGTAAAAATGACATGTAGATTATTGAAACACTAGCTAGTTCTTCCTTTTCATTAAAATTGTCCCAGCAAGAAGAGAGGAAATGAAATTGAGAGTTAAATTAAGTAAGGCAGATCGTGTAGCAGGAAGTGAGTTTTTAATTATCTCCCACATGTGAACAGCTGATCATGCCCACTTAGAAGCCATAAGAAAAATCCAAACATGCCACTCTTCGAAACCTCAACCCCTAAAAAAATATTATTTGGAATTCCCAAATGATAGTTAAAATTCATCAAATGTCAATCTGCTACATGGAAATATTGCTGCCTTTCTGGAGTATGATAATTCATAAAGAAATGAGCAGGGAATGCCCTAACAAAGATAATTGGATGGATTACATGAATATGTATTAAAAGTCTTGGAGGACAGACCTTGACCATAACTATGAAGATTAGACCTTGGCTTTAAAAACAACAAACTAACTATGACGTGAATTGCTTAGAATACATTCCGGGCCCATGGAGCAAATACTTATCCCGATGATTTGGCATTACACTGTCTTGTGTTTCCGTCCCTGTACTTAAAAAAATGAAACCAAATGTGCACGCCAACCACATAGAGCATATCAAATCAACTTGGCACAAATAAGAAACTATCAAATACATGTCATTCACTAACGATCTGTAACTTCGCTATAGGGGGTTGCTTCCCTTCGTTTCTTTTCTGGCTTCACATAATATGTTATTACATCCCCCCCCCCCCAAATTCCCAAAGTGTAATATTTCACATTTTAAGAGAACAATCAAATGTATAATGCCTATAGCTATAGCTATGCTCTCACACATTCCTTAAGAATAGAAACACTCGTTGTTGATGATCATGTGGTCCATCAATGCTCCATAAACCTTCGCTGTGTAACTTGATGCATGTATTCATCAAGTTACAAACTTAAGGCACAGTTCAAAGTTTTGAGTGCTCATGCAATAGGAATATTTTCTCATCCAGATAAGCTGGTTGCTATACATCGACCACTTCTAAAGGGTTTCTTCTACACAGCACTGTGATCATGTGCAATACAACACTTAACCTTACATTACCACACAATTAAACACCTTTAGAGAAATTATATTTTCAACCCTCTTCATGGAAGCCTTTCTCTCCAGTACCATTGTGTACCCACATTGTAATGGCTACCTGATAACATACCACCTCCAGAAGGCAGACGATTGTAAATCAGTATTGTGTGGTGATGATTCACAATTAATACAAAAATTTTTTCAGTTGCACTCGTTACATATGAACCGAGTTGTGGTGGGTGAGGCGTCTGCTCTTTTAAAAGGGCAGATGTAGAAGATCAAGAGAATAGCTGGCATTCCTATCAGACTTCAAGAAGCTTACTTGCACTAGAATCCCCAAAAATCTTAGAAGGCCAACAAAAAGCTATTCAACTAATTTTTTTTTACTAAAGCAGCTCTAAACATCCATTCAATTCACCCATCACTGCCAGCTACACCACCCACCCATGGAATACACTAGGCTACCACAACATACTAGCAACACAGTATGAATCAGTCTTTTTCCACAGCCTGAAGCAGTCAGTTTGCAACAAGCTTACAGGACTCGATGTCAGAAGTTTATGTGGAAACACACATGACCTACAGTTGTTGTTCTTGGGCGAAGAGTGCATTGCCAAGAAAACTGCATGCATTTACCTGGACCCCTCCCCACCTCTCAAAAAGAAAGAAAGAAAAGAAGCAAGATGAATCCTCTACAGATCAGCTCAGAACAGGTCACACGTCATCAAGAACGTTGTGTGAGAAAAGGACATGTTGAGGGTAAAGAGGTAATGGGGTGTGGAAGAGGATTGAACAGAGTGAAAAATGTTAGCAAATCAGGTGAGATGCTATGGTACCGGATCATGTCTCCTTTGTAATGAAGCAGGATGTCATTCATGATTCCTTCTATGAGGACTACGTTCAATTTCTTCACTTCAGTAGCTCTGACAGCACTCAGTGAGCATCCACACTAGAGTAGAGTGTAATGGAAACATGATCTGAGTTCTCAAATAGAATCCAAGGAGATTGGAATACAAATGACGAACAACTTCATTGAAGCTAAGTGCAATATGCCAACCCAAATGATTGCCCTATTTTTTCACCACAAGATCAAAGAAACTTTGAATGACCCCACCCACTGCCCTCTCCACCACCCCCAATCTGGTGCTAACGCTTGTTTCTTTAAAGGTTGGCAGAACCCTGAGTACTTGTATAGTCAGAGCAGGCCAAGGGATCACCATTGTGAGAAGGAAAACTGTCCACTGGTGACAAAGCCCTATGACTATTAACTTCAACTGAATTCACATGGAAATATTGTTATCTGAAAGACCAGTTTGAAAGAACAATCTGGAGCTATTCCTTAAACAGAAAAAAAAAATTCTACCATCTGATAGTCAAGCAAATTTTCTCATCCTATCTTTTGGATTACTAAAACCCTTCATCTTATTGGACTACTTCTACTATCCTATAACAAGATATTTGTGCGCACATCATAATCATGCAAATTCATTCGAGTCGTAAACAAGCGCATGAATTATACGGCATGATTTTTACTAGCATAAACTTCTTTTTTTTTATCCTCACCATTATTTACAAGCATGCACAATATCTCACTATAATCATCAATTTGTTTGTTTTTTGTTTTTTTTGGTAACAACTCCGAGATGACTGGGCCTAAAGGACTCTAATTTTCAGGGTTTGATGGGGGACACCTAGACAAGAAAACACTGCTCCTGTTCTGGTGGATAACTCTAAAGATCCATTCTGCAGTTGTAGCAGCTGTTCTTAGTAGTAATATTTCACTTAGTGCACACCAGTACCAATGTTGTTGTGCTTTTCTTTTAATTTTAATAAAACACATGGTTTTGATGACACTATTTCCCCTGGAAGTCAAATTTGTTAAATTCGAATAATTTGAGTGCAACACAATTGTCCTGTCATAGGAAACATATATCAAGGGTGAGTGAAAGCCAGCTGCTTCAAACCAGCAGCTCTACTGTGCTGTCTGCCACAGACACAGAATGGAAGATGAGGTGCAAGATCACCACCCAGCCAGCCAATGGGTGAAAACTGGTTTGTCTAATTAAGCTCCCATTTTTGTCAGAGTCTGACCTCTTCCCCCCTACCCACTTTCTGTGTACAATAATTTGTCATTGGCATGCAAAGCCAAGGTCCCTTTACCTTGTTCATTTGTAATCTGCAAACCATTTTTTCAGAAGAATAATTATTGCGATTGTGCCACCAACACATAACCACCTAGAAAACCTGGAAACATGTATTACATTAATTAAATGCCCTCGACAGTTGCAATCCAGGATATGTGTGTGTGTGTGTGTGTGTGTGTGTGTGTGTGTGTGTGTGTGTGTGTGTGTGTGTGTGTGTGTGTGTGTGTAAAGTTCAATTCAGAACTTTAACCTTGTCATTTTATTCTACAAATGTAAGTTAATTTCATTTAACACTAGGTTTGTATATAAGTTAATTTCATTTACCACTGCATTTGTGTTACCTGTATTATCTACAAACCCTACCAACTAATTAAGTACCTCATTTGTTATAAACATTTGTGGCTAGTCTTGACAAGCAGCTCCCATCTATAATCGTGTGGAGTAGTCCAGATTTTGATAGCAGTTCACTTTCTTTGGTGTTGGGAACCAAAGTTAAGAAAGTTCAGCACAAGAGAATGATAATAAAGAACAGCTTTGTGACAAAAGATCAGAACATGAAGCAGAAATTAAAGAGAAATAGAAATAGTTTAGTAGTAGCTACCTGGAATGTCCGTACTTTAGTTAGAGTGTTCAGGTGATGAGCGGATCTGTAGGAAGCAACTAATGGGTGTAGCTAAACATGGTAACCATAGTGACAAGCCTGGGAAGATTGATAGGAAGATAGATTTGTTAATGGGAAAATTGAGGAAATATAGTGTATCTGTTGCAGGGATCCAAGAGACAAAGTGGTTTGGAAAGGATGTGTGGCCAGTGGGTAGATATACCTTTCTGCACTCTGGTCGTCCTCTGCCAGGGGATCAGGAAAGAGCTAGTAGGAATGAGGGTGTTGGAATAGCATTGGACGAAAAGGCTACAGTAGCATGGAAAAATGCAGGGGAGGTGTGGGAAGCAGTTAGTTCCAGAATAATATCAGCTAGATTGAAGTGGGTACGCACAGGAAAGAAAAAGGGAGGATGGTCTGGAAAGGCATCAGGCACTTATGTATCAGTAGTGTGTGCTTACGAACCCACAGCTAAGGCACCTCCAAGCATTAAGCTCAAGTTTTATGATGATTTGCAGGATACAATAGATAGGATTCCACACAATGATATCCTTGTTATGCTGGGTGATTTCAATGCTAGGGTGGGTGTGTTGGACACAGGGAATAATCTATGGCAAGGTGTTATAGGGAAGCATGGCTTGAGTGAGCATAATTTTGTGGGCAGGAATTTTTGAAATTCTGTGCATTAAATCAGTTCTCAATCATGAATACCTGGTTCCAAAAAAAAGAAAATCTATCAAGGAACTTGGATGCACCCAGCAACAAAGAAATGTCATATGATAGACTTTGTCGTGATGAGGGCTGAACAGAGAGTTGTTTGCAGAGATGTGCAGGTGATGAGGGGAGCAAACTGCTGGACTGACCATAAGCTTGTAAGAGCTAAGCTAAAGGTTACTGTTCCTCGTTCCGCCAAAAGAAAAGAGAAGATTTTTTTGCCTTTTGCTATCCATAAACTGAAAACCCCTGCCAAGAGGGATGAATACCGTGAAGTGTTGGAGCAACATTTGCTGGCTAGACCACTCAGAGCTGGAGATTCCATTGAGTGCAACTGGGATGCTCTGAAGTCTTGTATTGTGTCAGCTGCAGAGGAAGTAGTTGGTAGAGAGAAGAGGAAGCAACCAGACTGGTTTGAGGATAGTGAGGAGTTGTTGTCACCTCTGATCAAAGCCAAGGATGATGCTCACCTGAGGATGATACAGTGCAATACTTCAGCCATCCGGAAGGAGTTTAGGAGACATCAGAGAAAGGTAAAGGTTGCAGTGGACAATGCTAAGGAAGAATGGATATGCAGGGTTGCCAAGGAGGGGGAAGCTGCAAAAAAGGATGGTTGCACAAGGTGGAAGAGTATCAGGAAGTTGCAGCTGGCTCATGCTGGAAGAAGACCAACTAGACCCACTGCTGTCATGAAAGAAAATGGAAGTTTGACTCAGGGTCCTGAGGAGGTAAGAGCCAGATGGCATCAGCATTTTGTAAAGATACTTAACATACCCTGCGCATTCAATGATGAAGTGATTGACACTCTGCCACTACTCCCACCACACTTGGATTTGGATATGCCACCAACTGAAGAGGAATTGATGCAGGCTCTAACCAAATTGAAGATGAGAAATGCAGGAGGAAAGTCTGGTGTCCTTCCTGAACTAATCCTCCATGGTGGTGTAGATCTGTGGGATAGAATGCTGGAGGTGATGCAGAAGGTGTGGGAAGAAGGTATAGTGGTGAGAGACTGGCAGGACGCAGTGGTTGTTCCAATCCCAAAGAAAGGTGACCTGAAGCAGTGTGACCATTGGCGCGGAATAAGTTTGTTGGATGTGGTAGGGAAGGTACTAGGCAGAATTGTACAGGGAAGATTGCAAGTGATTGCTGAAAAAATTCTGCCAGAGTCACAGAGTGGGTTCAGGAAAGGACGTGGTCGTGCAGACATGATTTTTGTTGCTAGACGGTTTGTGGAGAAAGCGAGGGAACATGGCGAATCATTGTATGTGTTGTTTGTAGACTTGAGGAAGGCTTATGATTCAGTGCCCAGGCAAGCCCTATGGAAGGTCCTAGAGAAGTGTGGTGTGCCAGAAAAAATGTTGAATGTTGTGAAATCTTTCCATGAGGGGATGCATGCTGAGGTTAGAGTGGGTTCGACTGTAACTGATAGGTTTGAGGTCTGGAATGGCTTACGGCAGGGATGTACCCTGGCACCCACATTATTTAATATCTACTTTAGTGTTATGGTGGCTGATTGGCACAATAGGAGTAGTGGTGCAGGAGTGAGTGTGTTATATAAGCATGGTAGGAAGTTGGTTGGGGACCGCACAGCTAAGTCTAGATTGAGTGAGATGAGAGTAACTGAGTCCCAGTTTGCTGATGATGTGGCATTGTATGCAACCTCTTGGGATAGTTTCGAGTCAGTAGCAGCAGAGTTTGTGAAAGTGGCAAGTGAATGGGGGCTGACTGTGAGTACTGAGAAGACAAAAGGGATGGTTGTTGGTGAAGGATTGAATGAGAGTGATGTCAGACCAGTGCAGGTGGAGGGTGGCTCTGTGGATGTAGTCCAGGACTTCACATACTTGGGTGCTAACATCTCAAGAGATGGGGAGATCACTAGTGAGGTGACTAGAAGAATTGCTAGAGCAGCTAGAGCATTTGGATGTTTGAGGGTGCCAGTATTTAAGAACAAAGACCTCTCATTGGCCACAAAGAGAGCAGTGTATAGGGCAGTTGTTCTTGCTGTATTACTGTATGGAGCTGAAACTTGGACGATGAAGGCTGTGCATACAAGACGTTTGAATTCTTTTCATAACCGTTGTATTCGGACAATCCTGGGTGTGACGAGGTACCAACAATGGAATGAAAGATTAACATCTCAAAGCTTATCACATAGGTTTGGCTTGCAGCACTCCATCTCTGATATCATTCTGGAGCAGCGTTTAAGATGGCTGGGTCATGTGGGTCGCATGGATGAAGAAAGGCTTCCAAATAGATTGTTGTTTGGGGAACTTAACATGAAGAGACCATGCCACGGGGCAAAGAAGAGGTGGAGGGATGTTCTGAAAGTGGATTTGCAGGCAATTGGTGTGTATGATAGATGGCATGAGTTGTGCCAGGACAGGAAGGGGTGGTTTCATCTGTGTTTAGATGGTGTAGAGAAAATTTCAACATCCAGGTGATGGAACACCTGTTCAGCTAACAAGCAATCTAAATTAAGAACACTAAGTTGTGCCTGTGTAAGAAAATTTCGAAGACAAGGAGATCTGACCAGACACTAACATTTCTGTGTGATGCCATCATAAGCTAAGTTTATTGCCATTGGTCCTGGATTCATCCAGGACACTGCCATCATGGTACTTCGTACCATGGGCAGCTTCTAAGTTCTAAGTGTGTGTGTGTGTGTGTGTGTGTGTGTGTGTGTGTGTGTGTGTGTGTGTGTGTGTGTGTGTGTGTGTGTGTGTGTGTGTGTGTATCCCAGTTCAACAGGCTGCAATTCCACAATTCCAGATAGATTTTGCCATGTGATGTGTCAAACAATGAGGAATTTTCTGAGGACGATGTCTTTTGAAGGAATTTTCCCAAAGTGGCACCCCTGGTTTGGGGGGGGGGGGAGGGGAATTTAAAGTATCCTTACAATAAAAGCAAAAAAAACAACAAAACAACCAATGGCCCAATGGTTAAAGCAGAGGTCTCCCAAGCTAAAGGTCAGCGGTTGGATTCCCTTTGAGACTGTTCTTTCTGTCTTGTTTTCTTCTGTGGTTCTTTCCATTTCCCTTTCTTTCTCTTTCTATCTTTTTATTTTTATTTTACTGATATCATATTTCTTCTTATCTTCCCCCCCCCCCCTCTATTATTTCCCCCCATCTATTCTCAACCCTCCCTCCTCCCATCCTTTTTATCTTTTATTTTTTCTATCTTTTCCCCCTTGTATCCTTTTATCCATCAATCTTTTTTACCCACCAGCTGTCGAAATTCCAAGACTTGAAGTTACTTTGCTG
>OZ017786.1:8968995-9080328 GCA_963969325.1 Lycopodina hypogea | reverse complement strand
CTGCCAGACGTTTGGGCCTACAGGACTCAAAATGTAAAAGAGAGTTTGAGCACAGTTTAGCTCTTTGGGTGACCCCATTAACCCCTGAAATTTTGGTTCCACTTGGCCCTTTTGTGTGATAAGAAATAGCCAACAAACGAACGAGCATACAAACATAGAGAATTATGCTTATTTTGAGGGTTTTTCTTTGTCCCCCCCCTCCCCCTTTTTTTTTCTTTCTTTTTTTACCTGTGGCACACAGGTGTGAGGTGTGGTAACACTTCGAATGGTGGGCATGGGGACATGAATAAGTTGGGAAGATGAAATGGATTTTTACCTGTGGTTACAGCTGATTGCTTTTAATGAATGGGAGATATGAAACATGGTCTAAAACACTGTTTTAATATATATTATGTCAATTAATTGCCACAGGTTTCAGTACGGGATGGAATGTCTTCTGTTCAGTAATGCACACCATTTTATGTTTTGCCTAAAATATTGATATTTTAATTGTGTAACACTATTAACAGCTGTAACAAAGAATACAATGCCCCAAAAGAAGTCGTCGGGCGGCCATGCCAAGCAACCTGTGGATCCTCCTGTTGCTGTGACACTGGAAGGAGGGGATCCTGTAGCTACTTTCATATCTATCGTTGACAAGAAGGCTAGGAACTTAGAGAAGAGACGAGTGAGCTATAGTCACACATACACATGTACACACACTCTCTTCCCCCCACGGACACAGACATGCATAGACAAACACATACCCCACATACACACAGGACACACGCACACAGGACACACACACAGGACACACACACAGGACACACACACAGGACACACACACAGGACACACATAGACACACACACCGCGCACACACACACACACACACACACACACACACACACACACACACACACACACACACACACACACACACACACACACACACACACACACACACACGAAGTAGTAGCACAAACTTGTTCCAAGAGAAAATGTCGAGCAGCCTAACTTTGTTTCATTTAGTAGCCCACCCCCTCACAGTTTACAAATGTTTACTACTTTCATAACCTCAAACGAAGTGATCTAATTATGGATGTCCACTGCCGTCCATCAAACTGATTTCATTAAATATATCCTTTGCCTGCCCACAAAATTGATGCAATTATATTTTGCATCACATAATTCCAAATGGAGAGCTGAACTTCCATCATTAACTGTTTGTACTGGAAATTCATTGCATCAAGTGCTGGACTTGTACAGTTCTATTTCTGTTCAAATTTTAGCACCAGTTGACTACCCCAGCCTGCTTTTGAGTATCCAGTGCAAGTGGTTATGTTTGGTTGAGCACTTGTACCCAGCATTAGTCCTTCTTGGTCCATATCTTCACCCAAACTTTCACTTTCACAAGGATCATTCTTTACTTCTATATCAGAGCTTAACCTGTTTAGGATGTGTGCTCTTTGCGGCTGTAGATTTTGTGGCTCCATGAATTTTTATTTTTATTTTTTGTTCCCTTGGTATCATGGATGATTCATTCTCTTTAACGGGATATTTGATCTTTTTCTCAATATTGGGCATGTAGTAAAGGTTTTGCATTTAAACTATTAATATGTAATATTTTGTTCATTTGTTTTCATATTTGTGTGCGTCCTCTTTCCTGCCAAAGCACTGAACCAAATAAAATCCTCTCTTCGTGGTAAACACACCCTTCTCCAAGATAGTTTTTTAGCTACAAAAAGTTAGCCCACCTGACCACACATCTTCGTGGTTAGTATATATATATATATATATATATATATATATATATATATATGAGATATATGTGGATATTTGTGTATTCACTTTCCTGCTGATGCACCAGATCACATGAAAACCCGCTCTTTAGAGTAGATAGATTTTAGCCTAACAAAAAAAATTTTTGATTGCCGGCCACTCCTCTTCTGCGTGCTTTGAAAAGGTCAACTATGTTACTTAGGACAAACTCTATTACTATAGATAAAAAAATATCGACATGGACACACACCACTCCGAGAATGACATGGACTAGGTGGGTCACACCTCTTCCTCGGGTGTGTCAGACTAGTTTGTGTGTGTGTGTGTGTGTGTGTGTGTGTGTGTGTGTGTGTGTGTGTGTGTGTGTGTGTGTGTGTGTGTGTGTGTGTGTGTGTGTGTGTGTGTGTGTGTGTGTGTGTGTGTGTGTGTGTGTGTTGTGTGTGTGTGTGTGTGTTTGTGTTTGTGTGTGTTTGTGTACGCTTTTGTCACTCTACATTTACACCATACCACCATTCCATGCTCAGGGTTTTTTTTTAAGGGGGGGGGGGGGCAACCTTTGAGGATTTTGTGCCCCCCCCCTGAGCATTTTTATAAAAGGAAATAAAGTACATTTATACAGCAATACGTCTAGGTTTTCTGTTCCAAATATCAACTACACTCTCTACAATGTCATGTGGAAGTTTTTCTGGTATTTCTAACATTTACATGCATATACACCGACACATGTATGCCCCCCTCGCAGACGGCTATCTCTATTCCCCCCCCCCTCCCCTTAGCAATTAAAAAAAAAAAAACATCTGATGGTTGTCCTCAGCATCAAATTAAAGAAATAATAAATTAAAAAAGTGTGTGTGTGCGTGCGTGTGTGCATGTATACATAGAGAGAGAAAGAGGCAGACAGACAGACAGAGAGACAGAGAAAAAGGGATATATTGTTAATGTTTTTTGTGTTCATTGTTCCCTGTGGACCTAAGCCAATCTCACGTTGTTCCATCATGTTTGGCAAATGTTCAAATGAAATGAAAATCTGGGTGCTTGGGATGCTATTTTAATGGCAGCATGCTATTTATATTTAATCCTTACTTTATTGTACAAAAAGGAAAGATATTATAATTTCATTTCTATGTTTGGAGTTCTCAGGGGTATGTGCAAGCCTGAACTGGGTCTGATATGGCCATACCTTCCTGTGAAAGTGTCTGATATTGCCCTGTCCCTGCTGATGTGCTAGCGTGACTGTTTGAAGAAAAGTTTTTATTCTAAGGTCCCATGGCCTCCATTCAAATTGTATTTGGTTCCCTGCATCGCTGTAAACCAAAAATGGTACTTTAGACACTTAGGAAGAATTGGTTAAGTGTAGACAACTTGACGACTGCATTTTTAAAATGGCGGCCAAAAAAAGAAAATAAAAAAACAACTAACTTTCAACAGAATCAGTTAAAAACAATTAATGTTTTCCAGAAATTGATATCTACCTGCGTGTGCAGCTGAGGATAAGACTTTTTATCAAACAGAACTTACACTTTCGGCAGTAAAAATTGGCATAGACCTGTCCATTGGCTAAAATGGCAAAAATATGTGTGCAAAGCTCTGTAAAAAGTTTAATATGACTTTGGGAGTAAGAGTTCTGTTTGTTTGACAACCTGTGGCTTGATTATTGCAAGAGAATTTGCTATGGGCCACTTGTTATTATTAATTTTATTTATTTTTTTTCTTCCTTTCATTAAAAATATTTTTATAATTTATTTATTTATTTTGTTAGCTGATGGTGTTATGATTAGATCAGTGCTGTAGCTATATCCTAGTTGATTTTATCTTCAACAGTTTGGCATGGTAGACAAATTGTCATGTATTTATGGTGAATGATATGTCACATATTTCCTTGTGTAGAACAAATTGACCTCTCTCAAGGAGGCCACTAGTGATGCTCTGGACAAGGACCAACGGGAAGCCATCACTAAGATCAAGGATGTCACTGTGCAAATTGAGTTGGTGAAGGAACTCCAAAAGCAGTTTTCAACCATTGAAGCTGAGGTGAGCTATTATTAAGTTTGTTACTTCTATTGAATTCTCAGTCAACATCACACATGCTTGAAGCAGGGTGAAGTTGTTTGGGGCTGGTTAAAGTAGGTTGTGGCAGGTTGAAGTAAATTGACAATAGCTCTATGGCAACACACAATGGACCAACATCACACCTAGGTTGAGGTGAGTTAAAATAGGTTAATAACTCCAGAGCTTTTAACTACATCTGGTCATCGGCCAATTAGTAGTTTAACTTGCAAACTAGCAGTACAAGATGGACTTCGAACTGGTCAAGTTGTCCTAATGAAAGAATAACCCACTAAGGGGACTAAATTAATGAAGCCACATGGTGTCAGCATTTCTTTGTGAAAATGAAAGGTTGTAGAAGAGACCACTTGCTACTTCAAGCAATGGCCCTCTAGCTCTGCAAATACAGCTCAACAGCTCAACTCGCCATTGACGGTAACTTTAAAATAGCTAGCTAAAATATATGAGTCAGTTAGGTAGCTAAAATGTATAGCTAGCTAAAATATACATAACTAGCTAAAATATACATAACTAGCTAAAATATACAGCTAGCTAGGTGTTGAAAAAGCCAGCTATTTTGTATAGATAGCTAAATTTGAGGAAAGATAGCTAAATATTGGAAAAAGCTAGCTAGCTAAATATTGAGAAAAGCTAGCTAGCTAAATATTGAGAAAAGCTAGCTAGCTAAATGTTAAGAAAAGCCAACTAAATGGTATAAATAGCTAAATTTAGAAAAGTTAGCTAAATGTTGAGAAAAATAGCTTGCTAAATGTTGGAGAAAAGCTAGCTAGCCAAATGTTTAGATAAGCTAGCTAAGTAAATGTTGAGAAAAGCTAGCTTGCTAAATATTTAGAAAGGCTAGCTAACTAAATGTTGGAGGAAAATTAGCTGGCTAAATGTTGGAGAAAAGCCAGCTGTCTAAATATTGAGAAAAGCTAGCTGCCTAAATGTTGAGAAAAGCTAGTTAGCTAAATATTTAGAAAGGCTAGCTAATTAAATGTTGGAGAAAAACTAGCTAGCTAAATGTTGGAGAAAGCTAGTTGCCTAAATGTTGAGAAAAGCAGGCTAGCTAAATGTTTAGAAAAGCTAGCTAACTAAATGTTAGGGTAAAGCTAGCTGGCTAGCTAAATGTTGGAGCTAGCTGGCAAAGTATTCAGAAAAGTTAGCTAGCTAAATGGTTAGAAAAGCTAGCTAACTAAATGTTGGAGAAAAGCTATGTAACAAAGTATTTAGAATAGTTAGCTAGCTAAATATTTAGAAAAGCTTGATGCTAAATATTGGAGAAAAGCTGGCTAGCTAAATATTTAAATTAAGGCTATCTCGCTAAATTTCACAATGCAAGTTAACAAAATGTTTAAAAATACTAGCTAGCGATAAATGTATAGCATAGCTAGCTCAATAGTGAAAAAAATAAGCTAAAATAGATAGATAGCTAAATGTTAAAAAAAAAGCTTGTAAAATGGGTATCTAGCTATTCTTGAGTTCATTAATAAAGGGTTGTTTACAGCACAAGCTATTCATGAAGGTAGTACCTGAAAGGAATGGAAAGTTTTTTGGTCCGAATCTGTACACAATAGAAATTCAGTGTCAGAGATATTCAATTCTACCATTCTAACTGCCTACAAAGTTCCAACCAACTTATATATACTATAAAGTGCGAATAGTCTGTTTATCTGTGTGTCCGCGATTCACGCTTGAAAGGTTCGAGTTAGACCCACGAGCTCATATATATTTAGAATCAGTGTCACCAGGGGTACATGATGAGCATATCTATATGGCCACACCAATTTCCGTATTTTTGTCATAAAAAAGAATAGAGCTAGACCCACAAACCCATATATATTTAGAGTCTGTCACTAGGGGAATGTCATAAGCATAATCCCTATGGCCACGCCCCTTTCTGTACTAAAAAAGCCAAAAATGGTACTTTTGCCAGAAAAAAGAATGGAGGTACTGGCCTAAAACTTTGGCATGCAGACACTAGACTGTAAATAACATGAGGTAGGTGGGTCCCATCTGGCCACACCTCTTACTTTTTGTGTGTAAGATTAAAAATGTCAAAAATGGTAGAACACTGTGACCTAATCACATGTTCACTTGGTTTTAGAAGTCTGTAACATACATCTTCAAAGCCTTATTCTGAGCATGGGTTGGTGGTCAGTTTATATTGCATTCAAATGCTTTCCCTGTTTTATCTGAGAGAAATTCGTAGCAACAGTCCAGTCCCTTTATTTTGGATGACAACAATCACCTGCGAAGCTGGTTTAGTCACTTGAGCAACTTCAATCTGGCTGGACCAAAAAAATATATTTCAGGATGGATTGTTCCCAGAAAAATAAAGTAGAGCTATAATTTGAACCACACCCAAACTCTCAAATATGCATCTGTATTTTTAGCGAAATTTTTTTTTTTTTTTTTTTTTTTTTTTTTTTTTTTTTTACTTTTTAAAAAAAACTTATAAACATAAAAAAATAAATAAATAAATATTATATATATATATATTGAAAACTGAGGTAGATGTACGTGATATTCAAACCCAGCACTTCTGAAAACCTCTATAAGGTGCCATAACTAATCATCACCACATTTACATAACTAAACCAAAGATAGCTACTTGCCTAAAATGCTACCCTAAAACCTCACTACTGAAGAGCCCAAATTTTATCTGTACCAATCCAATAGCTTCAACATAGACTGCTGCTCTACCATATAGACTAGTACTTCATCTTCTCAGTGGTGGTGGCTCCAAGTCTGACAATTGCTGTTTCTCAGCATAGACACTGTACACTGCTCTTCCATGCATGACCTCCAAAAAATAGAGAAGAAAATATTTTAGCTAGCCACACTGGATAAACATTAATTATACTGGGTTGAGGCAGGTTGACAATAGCTCTATGGGGATGCACACTGGACCAACATCAAACTGGGTTGAGGCAGGTTTAAGTAGGTTGACAATAGTTCTATGGGGACACACTGGATCAACATCACACTGGGTTGAGGCAGGTGGAAGTAGGTTGACAATAGCTCTATGGGGATGCACACTGGACCAACATCAAACTGGGTTGAGGCAGGTTTAAGTAGGTTGAAAATAGTTCTATGGGGACACACTGGATCAACATCACACTGGGTTGAGGCAGGTGGAAGTAGGTTGACAATAGCTCTATGGGGATGCACACTGGACCAACATCAAACTGGGTTGAGGCAGGTTTAAGTAGGTTGACAATAGTTCTATGGGGACACACTGGATCAACATCACACTGGGTTGAGGCAGGTGGAAGTAGGTTGACAATAGCTCTATGGGGATGCACACTGGACCAACATCAAACTGGGTTGAGGCAGGTTTAAGTAGGTTGAAAATAGTTCTATGGGGACACACTGGATCAACATCACACTGGGTTGAGGCAGGTGGAAGTAGGTTGACAATAGCTCTATGGGGATGCACACTGGACCAACATCAAACTGGGTTGAGGCAGGTTGAAGTAGGTTGACAATAGTTCTATGGGGACACACTGGATCAACATCACACTGGGTTGAGGCAGGTGGAAGTAGGTTGACAATAGCTCTATGGGGATGCACACTGGACCAACATCAAACTGGGTTGAGGCAGGTTGAAGTAGGTTGACAATAGCTCTATGGGGATGCACACTGGACCAACATCAAACTGGGTTGAGGCAGGTTGAAGTAGGTTGACAATAGCTCTATGGGGATGCACACTGGACCAACATCAAACTGGGTTGAGGCAGGTTTAAGTAGGTTGACAATAGTTCTATGGGGACACACTGGATCAACATCACACTGGGTTGAGGCAGGTGGAAGTAGGTTGACAATAGCTCTATGGGGATGCACACTGGACCAACATCAAACTGGGTTGAGGCAGGTTTAAGTAGGTTGAAAATAGTTCTATGGGGACACACTGGATCAACATCACACTGGGTTGAGGCAGGTGGAAGTAGGTTGACAATAGCTCTATGGGGATGCACACTGGACCAACATCAAACTGGGTTGAGGCAGGTTGAAGTAGGTTGACAATAGTTCTATGGGGACACACTGGATCAACATCACACTGGGTTGAGGCAGGTGGAAGTAGGTTGACAATAGCTCTATGGGGATGCACACTGGACCAACATCAAACTGGGTTGAGGCAGGTTGAAGTAGGTTGACAATAGCTCTATGGGGATGCACACTGGACCAACATCAAACTGGGTTGAGGCAGGTTGAAGTAGGTTGACAATAGTTCTATGGGGACATACTGGATCAACATCACACTGGGTTGAGGCAGGTGGAAGTAGGTCGATAAATACCTCTGTGGGGGTACACACTGAACCAACATATGAAACAGGTTTATGTAAGTTTGTGATATCTCAATGGGGATACTCTGGTTAATGCATAGACTTGTCCAGTCATGTTGTTTATATTCCTGTAGAATGCAAAGTTGAGGAAACGCCAGCAGAGAGTGGAGAAACAGCAGGCGAAGGAGGCAGAGCGTGTTGCCAAGCAACAGGCAGTGGTGTACACCATGCGCATGATGGACATGTTGAACGCGTTTGGGGATGAGGTCCGGGAGAGCTTCAAAACAGGCAGCCAAGGAGCAGTGGTGAGTAGAGGGTGTATGTTAGGGTGTGGCTAAGTGAGGGGTGGGTGTGGTCAGACTATAAGGAAGTGATGGGTGCGTCTGCTTGTGAAAAGAACACAAACAGTAGCAGAAGTGATGGAGAGGGTTTGGGGCTTGGGAAGGTTGGAGGAGTTTGACAGATACTCTTTCATTGCCTATTGTAAGCGCCAACTATATGGTGTAGATAACTAAATTTTAGAAAAGTTTGCTAAATGTTGAGAAGTGGCTTGCTAAATGTTGAGAAAGCTATCTTGTTAAATGTTGGAGAAAAGCTAGCTAGCTAAATGTTTAGAAAAGCTAGCTAAGTAAATGTTGAGAAAAGCTAGCTAGCTAAATATTTAGAAAGGCTAGCTAACTAAATGTTGGAGAAAGTTTTTTGATTGTGTGGTTTTAAGAGTCATACTTTCTCTTTAGAAAGTTTCTGATGAAGAAATGACTCTCCTTGATGATTTCTACAAGCTCTTAACTCCAACGAGAGGTGGAAACTCCGAGTAAGTGACGGATACTTACTGCTGTGGGTGGTTTGGATGAGTGAGTGTTATTGGGTGGCATTGGCAGAACATGTGTTAGTGGGTGATTGTATTATGGGTAATAGGGAAATGCTAGAATGATTCTTCTTAGGTGTGGCTTGTTTCACTGTTACAATTTATTAGTGCGTGTTGCATCAGTGATCTTCATTTAAAAGTTCTGTGTTAAGCACGCGCACACGCACACACACACACACACACACACACACACACACACACACACACACACACACACACACACACACACACACACACACACACACACACACACACACACACACACACAATCTTAAGACTGCTTTAAGTGCATGTGTGGGTTTTTTTTTACAAGTGTTTTTGTTCCCTAAATTGAATGATTCTGTATTGATTCCTATTTCCATATCTGGAGTCCATATTAAGTCCCTCCTTCCCTTCCTCCATCTCTTTCTCTGCATCCCCTCCTGTCAGGTTTGGGAAGGAGTTGTCTACGGCCAGTGAACATGTTCTCTCTGTCATGGAAGGAAGCCCCAAGGAGATCTTGGGAGTGACTTGTATCCTAGTGTGCATGTGGGCAAGACAACTCTCTTCCTTGTGTGCTGTGGTCAGCCTCCCCTGGTCTTATCTACTAATCTAGACAACATGGTTGACATAATCATTGTTTGTGCCAGCTCAGCAAGCATGCTCCACAGCAATACGTCTGTCAGCTTACCTTTCCTATTAAATCTGTCTGCATTTTCATTGCTGAACATTAATAATGTAATTTTGCTTAACTCCTCAGAAAGTGGGGCAAACTTCATTTACTTGGAATATATTTTTGTGATTATATATATATTGTTTCCATGGACCTTGACTCACTTCGGCAGATAAGAGAGTGGAAGAATTGTTGAGCAAAGTGGACACTTGTGGCTACTTCGATAATGCCTCTCAATCTGTGGAAGAGGAAGTAAGAGTGTGTTACATTGTAGTAGGAGGTGAACGAAGGGAAGGATTAGTGTATGGCAATGTGGCAGGTCAGCTGTGTGAGTTGAGGTGTGTGCGTGTTTTGTGGTAAAGTTTGGATGATAGGAAATTTGGAAATGTGTTGTGTGTCCTTGTAGAGCAGAGTGTGATTAAGTGTGAATTCTTAATTTGTAACATTAACTAATGCTAACTCTTCTAATGTTTAATGGAAGTTGCTTGTTGTTTTGGGTATCACATTTAGACAACCATGTACAGATTAGGTAACTTTTTTGGGGGGGGGTGGTCATTTCAGATGTGAACTGTCTTGTGTGTCTGTCCTTGTAACCCTGAAGGACTCAGAGGAAGAAGATGGTGATGACTTCAAGTCTGCTGATGAGCAGATGCCGCCCCAGGAAACTGCTAATGATGCTGCTGGGGTTCAACCGGAGTTCACTGAGGAGGTGGATATCCCTCCCGAGTTGCCGCCAATAGCTTCAGCAGGAGCCACAGAGAATTTGATGCTGGCCCCTGAGGCTGCCCCCCTGAAGGCTCCGTCGCCCATGGAGGACATAATTTTGCGGAATTCCCCTCCCATCATGCCACAAACCAGTGGCATCATGACGTTAGTGAACTACTTCAAGTTCACCTACCACTAGTTTGGCCATATTGAATATCCTCATGCATTGTGCATTAATAAAGTGTTTTTAATAGAGTTTACTGGCTATTCATTAGATTAAAAAAGTGTGTGGAGTAGGATAGAATTTTGGTGTGTCTGGGAGGTGTAGCTGAACTTATAAGAATGCTCCAGCAAACCCAACACTCCAGCAAACCCAACACTCCAGCAAACCCAACACTCCAGCAAACCCAACACTCCAGCAAACCCAACACTCCAGCAAACCCAACACTCCAGCAAACCCAACACTCCAGCAAACCCAACTCTCCAGCAAACCCAACACTCCAGCAAACCCAACACTCCAGCAAACCCAACACTCAGCATGATGGGTCCACTATTTGTAGCTAATCCTTAGACTTGTGCTTGGGTCAGGGCCACAAGCCGTAGCCAATTTTTCATTCTGCCACTACTCATTTCTTTTGAATAGATTAGCATAGATATAGGACATGTCCATTGCTTTGGGTGAATGCTATGTTCAATATACGTGCAGTGCGTATCCTTAGCCACTCTTTAGCATTGTTTATCATCTGATCCTAACCAATCCAAATTCAGAATGGTACCACAGCAAGTTGTTAGGTGAATTTTAAAGGAAGGAATTGATCTTAGATTGAAACTTTTCAACTTACAAAGATAATTATTTCTCTCTATTTATAACTTTTGAATGTCCTTGCCTGTCATGCCTTCCCATTCTACTGCACTATCACACTTATTTCCCCTTTTCCCCCTCCACACTCCCACCCCTTGACCATCCTTCCATTTATCCGACCTCTTCCTTGCAGCTTCATGCCCTCCGCCCCTTCCCCCACCTTCCCTGCTCTGGGCACTAGTCCCGTCTTGCTGTCCCATGACGATGGCTTCTCCTTTTTGCACGAATCTGAACTGGATCGAAGTGAGTTGGCAAGTGTGTGGATTAATATATATATATATATATATATACATATGTGTATGTATGTATATATATGTATGTGTGTGTGTATATATATATATATATATATATATATATAGTTTTATTTATTTTTTAAAATTTTAATTTTATCATTTTTGTTTTTAAATGGAATGATTAATTAATATTATTATTATTTTAAAATCTGCTAGTAAAAACCACGCCCTGCTGGCTTTTTTTGGTCAACCTTTTGTTTCCTGAATGTAAGAACTTGTTTAGTTAGCTTATGAGAAGAGGGGATGAGGTTTGTGGGACATTGGCCCACATCTGTAATTTAATCATGCTAAAAATAATATTGTGCATGAAGTACTCGTTCCATGGATGGTAGCACAAGACCCCTGTTAGGGAATCCTTGATGGCAGCTCTGGTCCCAAATGAAAGCTCATGAAGTTTGCTGGGGCAACTTCTGGGGTAAAAGGTCATTAACAGCAACCCCCTCCCCTCCCCCCCCCCCCCCCCAAAAAAAAAAAAAAGGAAAAGCAAAACCCTTTGGGTTGGGCCAAAAGTTTAAATACCCGTTCCCAAACACTTTGGGCTGGTGATCGAACATTGAGACACCCCTAGGGGTAGGACCTGCCCTTTTGGCGGGAGTTTGCACTCATAGTTTCCCAATCACTTTTTTTCTTCCTGAAATGGAGATCCCCGGTCCTTGACAGCCATCCCAGTCCCAAAGAAAGCCCACCGAGTTTGGTTGGGCTCGACCTAAAACCTCCTCCCCCAAAAAAAATTGAGCCATCCATCCCCCCCCCCCCCCCCCCCACTTTTTAAGGGAAAACAACTGATTTAGTTTGCCATGACATTTGGAGTATATCACTTGAGACCTCAACTTCTCTTGTAATCAGCCGGGACGATGGTATAATGGCCATGATTGGCCTCCTCTATACCTCTATGCCTCCATGGTCTACAATATACCATGGGGACAAATGCTTAATAAAATAAGAAAAAAAAGCAACAAACAACATGGTACCTTGGCGGCCACTTCGGGCAGTGTAGCTCCTCCCAAAACTGTGGAGAAGTAGTGGGACGAATTACATTCATTTTAACTACATTATATTTTAGATTTATCATTTTATTTATTTATTTCTTTATGCTTCAATATTATTTCCCCCCTTAATATTATTACTATCATCTTGTTTCCCCCACCCACCTCCTCTGTCCACTCTCTGCAGCATTGCTGCACCAGTCCCTGGCTCCTGCACAGACCCACCAACCTCACAACCCCACCCCTCACAGCATCACCACCTACGCCCAGTATGACACCATTGGGGGTGGGGAAGTGGGCGTGGTCTCTTCTGGAGGTGCTGTGGCCATGGGGCAAAGCATGTCAGGAGCTGGAGTCAGTCAGAACTGTGCGTGTGTGCGTGCGTGTGGGCGTGTCATGGTCATATGAAGGAAGTGGGCATGTGTTATTTGGTTCGTGAGAGGTGTGGCAAGTGGTGTGGTTCGTGATGGTACCTTTCCTCTGTTCTAATTGATAGTGATTCAAGTCTACAAAGAGACAAAGGTTGTGGCTATCTCCTTAGTGAGTCCTAATTTGGAATGGTGTCCATTCTGTCCTGACAGTGTTGCTTCCTATTAAAATGATGTTGGCTACTTGGGACTTAATGGGAATGTATTTATTTCTTTGGTAAATAAGATAGGTATTTTATCCAACAACAAAATTATGGAAGGTTCACTATATCTCATGAATAATTAATAAGTTGTGTGCATCTTCCCCCTTAAGCCTGGTTCAGAAAGCCACAATTGAATTAACTAAGTGAATGACTGGTGCCTTTCCTAACATTTTATTAGAAATCAACTATATTCTCATGTTGGGTGGCATCCTGATACGTACGTCTGATACAACATTTTACGACTGCCTGTCGTGTAAATTGGTGACTGTGCTATTTGGTGTATGAAAAGAAAAAGGAAAGGATTTGCAGTCTGGGCATGCTCTTAATATCATCATCCCATTGTGTGCAGCAAACTCTTCTAGTTTGTATGAATCTGCATGCAACTGGATACCACCACATTGTTGCTGGATACTTGAGAAATTTTAACATGAGCAATTCATTCACATCCAACTCATTTTTGCTTATTTACACAATTTTTTCCACCCGTGGTAAGGGGTAGTTTGTATGATAAACAGTCTCTTATCTTTTGGTGTCTGTAATATCTATTTTAAAAATGATTTTGGGAGTTTTGATTTCTTTTCCCTCATCTTAAATATTCCATTACTAACATTGGCAGAATTAATTAAATTAAATTATACTTTTTCCTGTTTTTTGTGTCAACTATTTATACTGCCCAGTCTGTCCTCCCTCACCCCTTCCAGCGGCCATCTTGACTCCGACAGGGCAGAGCACCACTGATGTCACCACTGGTCAACCCAGCCAACACCACCCTTACCAACCCAGTGCTGGAAGTGTGATCAACACAACTACTACCACTTCCACCGGCATGATGACGTCAACTACTGGGGGCTTGATCAGTCAGGACCTTGGGATGGTGGGCGGTGGTTCTGTAGATGGGGGTGGGCCTCTATACTCCAGTGTGATGCCGCCCCCCAGCGAGGCTGCTTCATCAGGATACAATCGACACAGACAGCAACAACCTCAGCAGAACCAGCAGAATGTAAAGTTGCATGTGCTTACATGCTAAGGGAGTGGGGAAGATAGGGAGACTAAGTTTTGTAAATAAAAATATCTTATTATTTGTGGGGGGGGGGGGGGGGCTGGTTCTGTAAACACGAAGATGTTTTATTAATCTGGAGTTGGTTCGGTAAATAGTTGGTTCTGAAGTGTTTTTTTTTTTCTCTTTTTTTTTTCTTCTTTTTTTTCCTTTTTTTCCTCTCTATACTCTATTGAGGATATCTTTTACTACACTGGTGGTGGTTCTGTGAAGCTGTTTTTTTTTTTTTATGCACTTCTCTTTTAGTTGGCTAACAGCTGGACCTGTAAATAAGTATCTTGTTATTGTAGGGTTGGTCTGTAAATATAATTCTCTTTTTTTGACTAGGGTTGATTCTGTAAATATAATTCTTATTTACTCAGCTGGGTCTGGTTCCATAAATGCAATTTTTTTTTTTACTCAGCTGGGTTTGGTTCCATAAATGAAGGTCTCCTTTACTTTGTAAATCAACCAAAATTGGGTCCTTTTTTTCCAGATGATAACCGATTTCCCCCTTCCATACTCTTGAAGCGATTTGTTTCTAAAAGTTGGAGCTTCTTTCGTACACACTGTACTTCTCAAAAATTTTTCATTTTTTTCCTTCTACATTTCGTTATTGCACTGTTTCAGCAGATCAACTCCAACCATGAATAATCTGCTGTTCAAGTTCTTAGCCAGGTGTACTGAAGAATGTTATTTATTATTGTTTTTTTTAATTTTTTAAATTTGTTGTGTAGTAATGGGAGGAAATGTTTGTTTGTTCAAAATGCCTCAGCCAAGGTGCCTGTCTTTCATAACTCGCATGCATGGGGGTGGAGCCATAGACTAGCTGCTGTCCTTACTTGAAATTGTAAAACCAAATAATACCTGTGGTTGAAAGCGTTTTGTGGTGACCTTGGAAATGGCATGGTCATGGTAGCTAAAAAGAAGTGTGTAGCTAGTGGTTGTATAGATACATATTCATTGTGTATGGTGTCATGTCTGACGTCATCACTGTGTGTGTGTGCGCGCACGTGTATGTGGTGTGTGTGTATTGACCAATAAGTATACTAACCGTATGGTTGCCTTCTTGATCATTATGAATCTCTCAGATGTGGCTGTGGCCGTGGCCATCTTGTTTTCCTTAGTTTCCCTCCCTTCTCTCTTAATTTATAGCTGTTGGTTCAATTTCTTTCTTATTATGTATGTTCATTTTCTTACCCCTTGCCCCTCCCACTTCGTTGATCCACAGAGTGCCCACCAGAACAGGGGAGGGCGTGGTTTCAATCCAGCTGGAGGTGGAGGAGGAAAGAGAGGAGGTGGAGTAGGAGGAGGGGGGGGAGGGGGGGGTGGCTGGGGCAAAGGAAACTATGCTGCCTCTAAGACCAATCGTGGAGTCCAAGGAGGAATGGAAGGTCAAGGACAGTTTTACAACCCCACCCGTAATTATGGAGATCGTGGTGGTTACCCCCAGCAGCAACAGAGAGGAGGTATTGGCGTAACTGTTACTTATTTCTTTGTTACTTAATTAAAAAAAAAAAAAAAAAATAGAGAAAGAAAAGAAGTTCTGTTTTATTTCAGGGGGGTGGAGTTAGGGTTGGGGTAGATGAGTTCTTTTTGTGTACCAGGGTTGAAGTATTGATATTGTTTAGCTGAATAACTCCTTACAAAGTGATGACTATACTTCTATAAATGATCTGTCATTTTATTTCATTTCCCCCTTTTGTCTCTCCTTCAACTCATTTCATGGGCAAGGTTTGTGCTTAATGTGATAAGTATTAACTTTGATATTGGATATGACAAGAAACTTCTGTACACCAATAAAGGGATTAAATCCTCCTAACCTGAACTACAGATGGACAATTTGCCATGTCCAAATGATCAGTATCAAAAGTACTTACTTTTTCTTCTGAAACCAACCTATTAGATGCACAGTGCATTTGTAACATCTTTTGGTGATCATATATTTGTGTGGTTAGGATTACACAGGAAGCTTCACAATCTCAGAGCTTAAACACTACACCAAAAGAAACACAGAAGTGGCAGTCATTCATGAAGTTTGACATTTCCATTCTTTGAGTTACTGTTTTGTTTTCTTTCGATTGTTTCTTTGTTGCTGTGTTTACAGGGAGACAGAATTACCGTACCAGTGGAAATTTTGGTGGGGCAGGTGCTGGAGGGGGTCCAAGAAGATCATAGAGTGACTCCAATGGGGAAATAGAAACAAACCTAAGTAGGACTAACTACAATAGTGTTATTGTTTTGTTTTACGATTTTTCCTCTGCAGTTGTACCACTATGCCATACACAATTTGTGCATAGCACATGTGTCATATATAGATTGTTAAATTGCAGATGCATTGTTTTCCTCACTTGGATTTTTGAAATTTCAAATGCAATTGTGGTAGGGGAGAGCATAGGGGAAGGTAGTTCAACGATTCATTTTCTTTATCTTTAAAATAGCTGCCGGAAACTGGTAACAAAAATGGGGACTTGCTTGATTACATCATGTACTACCTGCCACACCTATTTTATGGTATTGGTGAACCACACGCACCATAGAAAATGTATTGGGGTTCATGACTGGGAATTTGAGAACTGCAACTGCAAAATATCTCCTGCTTTTACCATACTATAGAATAGAAACTTCATGAAATTTCCAAGTGCTGATATGGAAAAAATTGTGTGTGGAAGTGATAGAAAAAGGTTAGTTCAGAAATGGCCAGCCCTGAGTGTACTGCTGGTTCTCAGGACTCAAAGGTAGGTGGCAATAATGGCCAAGAAGAAGCTGCAATACTTGCAGAACCTTGTCATGCAGCACCTGTGACAGTCCAGAAATTCTTGGAAATGAAGTGCTGCCTAGCAAGTGTTTTGAGAAGATCTAACAACACTCTCTGGCAACTGTGTGACACTCCCCCAACCAACAGTTATGAGAACTAGGGTTTGTGGGGTGGGGTGGGTGTTCAGGACTAACCTTCCATCTAACCTTCCATCTAACCTTCCATCTAACCTTCCATCTAACCTTCCATCTAACCTTCCATCTAACCTTCCATCTAACCTTCCATCTAACCTTCCATCTAACCTTCCATCTAACCTTCCATCTAACCTTCCATCTAACCTTCCATCTAACCTTCCATCTAACCTTCCATCTAACCTTCCATCTAACCTTCCATCTAACCTTCCTTCACTTTCACACTGGGTTTTATCTATAATCACAGCTCTGAATATTCTGGAATTTGCTATAAGCATGCTGGAAATTTTGTGAAATTTCTATTCCTGCAGTATGGTGAAAACGAGCTATTTGAATTGCAATTAAACTCATTGCAAGTCATAAATGCTAATACATTTTCTATGGTGCTGAAGGTTCACTGATATCATATGTAGGCATGACAGGTTATGTGTGAGTAATCATCAAGCCCCCTATTGGTGGACAGAAAGTAATAGAAATGGTGTGGTATTGTCTGAACCATTCATTATTGTCTAACAGATAATTGATTATAACACCCCTGTCTTATCTTCTTCCACCCCCTCAAAGGAAGTAGCTTATTCCAAGAGATTTGACAATCTCAGTGAATTTCCTGCTGCATTCATGTCATCATGCCAGAACTGAATATATGTATTCCACACAAAATTTACAAGCAATGTCACTAGTGCCTGGAGGCAAGAATAGCCTTAAAGCCATGTTGTAAGTGTGACACTTGTCCTTTAACCACACTATTATTACCTTAAATACCCAGGTGAGACCAGCCACATGGGTTAAGTGTGGCTCACCAAATTTAACTCTCCAAAACAAGGAGGGGAGAAGAAGCCACACCAAGATAAAAATCAGAGGTCACAGTGATGTAATTTTTAATTGTGAGATGATTTCCTTATGTTTTGGACTTGAAATATAATAGGCAACTCTTTTTCTTGTAAACAGTTGCTATGATTTCTCAATTCCAGAATGCAGCAACTCTGGTTCTAGTGATTTCAGACACAGAAAGGATTAAATAAAGTTTCATTTGGTATGAATCATGTAGATAAGAGAAGATAGATGCAACTCAAAACACCATTTCTAGACCTTACATGCAACCTGCACAAGTCTGGAACATCTAGGAGAATATTTGAGTGCGTATTTTGAAATAAAATAAGAAAGTCAGCGGTTCACTTACCTAGCCAGAGTTATGGATATTGTGGATCTAATTCTTGTAGCACAGATTTTCACTCACTGGATTTCTCTTTCTGAGGTTCTAAGCATTGGTTCACCTTCTATCCACAATGGTATTGAAATTTGGATCATAAATAATTATGAGTTTACATGGGTTTTTACTTATGTATGGTTAGATAGCATAGTAACAATCAACAATGTTGCATGAACGAGTAACCTGTTCATTAGTTAGGCGCAGTGTTTCAGTCAGTAATGAAATGGTGTCTTTTGGAACTCAATTTTGTTATCATTTTTTTTTGTAATCAGATTGATAGTGTAGTTGTAAAACAACTTTGTGATTCACCTGTGCATGAAGGAAGTTTGCACACATATGTACAAATCAAGTTTTTGTTTTCTGAAGCTCCCAGAGTCCCCACGCTCAAATACTGTCGCTAGAGATTGGAATTATATGTATATGTATATATATTTATGTATATGTATATATATATGTATGCATGTACGCACGCACGCACGCACGCACGCACGCACGCACGCACGCACGCACGCACGCACGCACGCACGCACGCACGCACGCACGCACGCACGCACGCACGCACGCACGCACGCACGCACGCACGCACGCACGCACGCACGCACGCACGCACGCACGCACGCACGCACGCACGCACGCACGCACGCATCCATTTGCTGCTGTGTTCCAATGGCACCTCTAGGGTACAGAGATGCAGGCCAATCAGGTTGAGTTTACATTGATGATCAGGATCTGACTGAGCAGAAATATTAGTGATTGTGAAGCTCTTTCTGGTTGAACGTGTGGTGGCAGTACTGGCACTGAATCCTTGGAATTATAGAATGACGTTGGCACTGATGGTTGGTCAGACCTGCCTTGGTCAGGGCCTGGAAGGAGCAGCCAAGGTGGTTGCAGTGCAGAGCAGTCTTAGAGTCAGATAAGTCGCTGCTCATGACGACGCTTCTTCTTATCTTTACGACTCCTCTTATTGTTTTCTGTTTCTATATTGAGATGCTCTACACTGCATTGGATGGTGGTGTGCCAAGAGCCATGCTCATGGGTATGCTCTCACCAGGTTCCAGACATGTTGCACTATTTAAGGTCACTGGCCACAACACCAATCTACTGTCACTTCTGTCCTCTAACAGAATACTTGCCACCAACAGGGGCACACACGAGAAGCTGCCTAGGTAGCCGGTCTTCGGGCATCCTTAAAGGTGCCCGAGAAAACAAAATGACTTTGTGAGAGGATCGATGATATTCTTGGCTGCTTTACCATCTTGGGCATGGTGGTATGGCACTTCTCCCTGACTGAGACACCCAGGATGATCCAAAGGCAACAGATCACGAAGGACTTAAGGCAGCGAACATGGGGCTCTAGGAGGATAGTGCTCTCCAAGCCTTACAGTAATGTTGGAAGGATGACACTGTTTAGGATGCAAACCTTGGTACTGGTCTGGATCTTCCACTGACACCACAAAATGCTGGACAGTGAAGGGAATGAAGATGAGGCCTTGCATATCTGGGAACTGACCTCAGAATCCATCCCACAGTCATTCTGGACAGTGCTGCCCAGATACTGAAAGTGGGATACCGCTTCTATAGACTCACCTTCTGGGACTAACTGAACAGGTGCTGGACTCTGGACACCTGGGTTTGCACGATCGCTCCACCAAGAATTACGAGCTTTCTCAGCTGCACTTTGGTGAGTTTCTTGAGGTGGTTGTACTCACTCTTGAGATTAGAGATGTCATTTGATGGTGCATTCTTTAAACGAACCCAAGCTTCTCGTTTCTTCCTGGAGAAGTTGTGGACTTCATCAGTGATCCAGTAAGGATCACTATTTTGGGTGCAGGAGGTAGGGATTCGCAGGCTTTCTGGATGGAGAATTTGAGTGTCCCATACAGAGTTGAAGGTGGAGGTCTGATTAGAATTGTCAAAGGGTTTCAGCTAATACAAATTGATGGCTAGCTTTGTGAGAGGAGGGGAGGTGGGTGGTTTGATGATGCAGGGACCTTGACTGTCTACGCTTGACCTAGATCTTGAAATGCAAAGTAGACACAACTAGTTCATGGTCATACTTATGAAGAGTCGATTGGTACATATGAGTGTCCAGGACACTGGTGCAAAAGCGTTTGTTGTTGAGTACATAGTCAATCATGTGACCAGGTCGAGAACGATCAGAGTTTCGGAACCAAGTAGCTTGATGGAGTAGCTTATGTTGAAACCATGTATTGGATACAAGCATATGATTACTAGTGCAAAAGTCCAGCAGTCGCTCTCCATTCTTATTACATTCTCCAATGCCATAAGAACCCATGACTGAGTTCCAAGAGGAGCAGTCAGAACCTAATCGAGCATCGAAGCCACCTATTATGACCAGCAGATCAGAAGCTGGGACAGAAGAAAGTGTCAGTTGTAGTTGGTCATAGATAGCATCGGAGGGACCAGCAGATTCGTAAGTGGAATTGGGAGGATTAGTGGGAGCATTAGACAAGACAGACATGTAGGACAAAAGGCATTTCAGATGGATTCGTAGGGTATGTTCAGACACAGGATGAAAGACACTCCCAACATTTTCCCAAGCAACCTTAGCTCGAGGACGGAGGAGGATTGTCACACTATGGGTGTGGGAGGAGGGCATGCCAGAGTGCAGGATGAAGATAAAGTGAGAAGATCCATGTTCCTGGACTTCATAGGTCAATAACGGAAGATAGTTGAAGGCCAATGGGACTTAGATAAAGCAAGAAGATCCATGTTTGGACTTCATAGTGTCAATAACGGGACACAGTTGAGCACTCTGATCACTTAAGATCTAGTGAACAAACATTCCAGCAACCAATTCTAGTTCTGGACTTGGCATAAAAAAATCCATTGGAGTCAGAAGAAAGGGTTGAAGGGCTCTTATGAAATGCAAACTTAACCTTTTTGGTTTTAGAAACTGAAGGTTTTTGAATATCTAATAATGTGCAAGGTACAGGATGGGACGCTACTCCAACTCTACCATGTTGTACTTTTAGCATGGCCATAGCTAACGCACATACACAGGCAGGCAGGCAGGCAGGCAGGCAGGCAGGCAGGCAGGCAGGCAGGCAGGCATGCACACACACACATACACACACAAATGCAAATAAATGCAAATTCTCTACCTGCGGTTACACAGTCATGCGCACCTGACATAGTCAGGATGCCTATGCTCTAAGGAGGCACTATGAGCCAGTGCAAGCAAACTCCTGGAACCGAGCTTGCAGGAGGACTGACCAAGACTCTTGGCTTATGGGTGTGGGCACCCGATGTCCTATCTGGATGCTTAGCTGATTAATAAGCCATGGCCAGTGAATTTGTACCCCAAAAAATTCCAGGTCTTATTCACAGCTGGGTTGACTGGTGTGGGAAGATGTTGAAGGACAGGAAAATGTTCCTGTCAGTGCTGGGTTTGAACTCGTAACCCTGGGGTTGTTAGTCCAAGAGCATAACCACTCAGCCACTCAGCCACACTGCCACACACATACACACATACAATGAGCGCGCGCGCGCACACACACACACACACACACACACACACACACACACACACACACACACACACACACACACACACACACACACACACACACACACACACACACACACACACACACACACACACACAGCAAATACAGTGGCTATGACAATCAAGAACATGAAATATCTTGTAGATGACACTCCGTACTTTAGGGTGATGGTAATGGGGTGATGGTAACAATTCGTGAAGACAAGCCATGGCTACACTGTATACACCACTTTATGTGAAGTGTGCACACACATATGAGAGCATTTCATGTCGTTGTCTGTTGGTGGACATACTAAATATTATGTTGGTGATTCGTTAAGCTTACTATAATAGAGCTATATCTAAATACGCATATACAATGTGTATATGTATAATTCAATGGTTGTACAGGGATTTTTCTGGGAAATGTCCCAAGGAGGGGTTAAAACTAAGAAAATGAAGTATATGGAGGGCAAGCCAATACTCCAGTGGAATTTAAACTACTAGCAGGCAATCGTAGCCTCTGGCCACAATTGTGTGTGAGGAAAAGCTTTGGTGGGCTATAATCACACACATAAAAGTGAAGGCATTTGCATGTAACTTATTTCTTTAATTTTAGTTCAGAGAGACTGACTGTAGCACAAATGAGCAGACGATGAAATACAGTAGATATTTAATTCAATCAAGTGAATGAATCAACAAAATGTTATCATGGTCCATGAAAGTACAATAGTTCATATGTAATGTAATCAAGTACTATTATTTTCTTGTTAATATTTTGCCTGTTTGTGAGGCTCAGCCTCACATAAAATATGAAGAAGAGAAAACAATAAAAAAAAAATTCAGTGTAAGTCCAGCTAAGAAATAGCTTTTACTTCTGGGTACAATGGAAGGGGAGGGGAGAGGAGATAGATGAAGGGGATAAGGAAAAGTAGAGGATAAGGTAAGGTAGGAGAAAAAGAAGAAAATAATGGGGGAAAACAACCCTGGTGGGGTTTAAACTCTGCAAAATCTTGTTCTAAAATATAATTTTAAAAACTTTTTTTCCCTGTGAGGGATATAGTAATGGGTGTGGCTGGGTGGGACTCTGCCAAAATGTTCACATCCTTAGGCGGCTCCCTGAAAATTGGAGCTCATTAATGTCCACTTGTTCTTGAATACTAGCCCAAAGAAACAGCAAGTCTCCATTCAGTGTAATCAAGTGCCATGATTTTTTAGTTTATTTTTTGCCTGTTTGAGAGGCATTCTTTAGTAGACAGATAATGAAAAACAACCTAAAAAGTAGCTGCATGTCCATCTGGAAATACTGCTCTAAGGTAATTTAGAAACAAAGAAGAAAAGGGGAAAAGAAGGAGGTGGGGTGATAAGGAATGGGGGAAAGGAAGGGCTAAAAAAAATTAAGGGAAAAGAGGGGAGGAAAGAATAGTTAAGAAGAGACCATGTTTGGGTTTGAACTCAAAACCTTAGTACTAAATCTCCATTTATTATTATTATTTTTTGCCTGTGACACCCACAGTAAGGGATGTGGTCAGATAGGACTCTGCTGAAGTGTTTATATGGTCCACTGGAGTCTCCCCTTAAAATTTAAGTTCAGTTTCATTTTGTTTCAGTTTTACCCCAGACAGACACACATACAAACAGACAGTAGATTTTCCTTCAATATGATAGTGAATTTATAATTATAAGCCTTCAGATAGCAATGAAAAATAAATCTTCATTATCTGCATGGCTTCATCTCCTGAGGGTTCACCAGGATATATATCCCTCACTCCCCCCCCCCCCCTCCACACCCCCTCCCCCCCCCCCCCCCCCCATTGGAAACCATCTTCCCTCTTATAACATGCCACTGTCACTATACCTTACTTTCTCCCCTCCACCAAATTTGACTCTCCATAAGTATCATAAGAAATTTAATATTAATTTTGTACAAAATAAGATAAATTTAAAAACTGTTAAATCCAGAGAATGATATGAGAAATGAGTTGATTAGCTTGTGGAATGTTAAATGTGGCTTCCTTGAACTGAAATAATTTAACATTAACTGTAAATTAGCTACTGCTTCTGGCTTGAATTTAAGTGGAGAATGGCCACAGATTTTCATTGGCATGTATAGAATCATTAAGAGAAAAGAAGTAAAAATTGAATTTCTTTTCTTAAAAAATGAATGAATCAATAAATAGAAAATATACTGCTGAATTCTACCTTGGATGATGGATTGCTTTAATTTATTAAATTGGATATATCAGCCCCAAAAAAATCATGAAATTTCCTCTCTTCAAAGGTGAATGAATAAATTAATAGAAAATACACTTCTGAAGTCTACCTTGGATAATAAATTGATTAAATTGGATATATCAGCAAAAAGGGGTTGGCAGCATCATAGAAGTATTCAAAGGCTAGGGGTTATGTATGGGTGTTTGGGCCAATATGTGATAATGCCTGCATCTGGCTGGCAGCACAAGCTACACATAGTGCATGGTGGTGCTTGCCTGGCTGGCTGCACAAGCTACACATAGAGCATGGTGGTGCCTGCTTGGCTGGCTGTGGAAGCTACACAGTGGTGCCTGCCTGGCACATGGCCTCGGACCTGCCATAATAAACTGATATTAACAGACCATGCCAACCCATGACCATGAATACCATTAAAATTCCTGAATGAAATGATTGATGCACAGGCAACTAATTTAACCAAATGACATTCTTAATTGCTGACCAACTGAAACCAATGGACTACAAGAGTCAATAAAGTTCTCCTTTTGAATGCTCCAATTAGCACTCATATCTTTTGCTATGTCTCACTTGGGGTTATAGTCCCAAAAAACTGCTTCTACTCCAGATTGTCCAGCAAAATAGGGAACTAAATCCCAATCCAGGTAAAGATCTCAGACTTTCAGCTTTGAAGATCTGTACTTTAATTGTTGGTCATGGTTTCTTAGGATGTTTTTTTTTTTTTTTGTTGTACATTTAAATTTCTTTTTTTTCTTTATTACAGAACATTTGAAATATGAAATGCAATTTATGCACTCCCAGAGCCACAATAAAAGGCCGGTAAAGATTTTATGGTGATTTGAAATTCTATTTAGGAGTAGTATCACTTGAGACAGACACTTGAAAGTATATATAGTGGGAGATTATATGCATTATACACATGCATGGATACATCCACACAATATAGCAAACAGTACATGCTAAAAGAAATTGGTCTGCCTGCCTGCCCACCTGCCCGCCAGCTTGCCCACCTGTCCACCCGCCTGCTCACTCACCACTCTCGGTTTGTCTGCTTGTCTATGCCTAGCAGCCCTTCCCTGCCATGTCTGCCTGCCTGTCTGCCTGCCCGCCTGCCCGCCTGCCCACTTGTTCGCCCACCCATCTGCCCTCCTACCTGCCCACCTGTCTGTCTGTCTGTCTGTCTGTCTGTCTGTCTGTCTGTCTGTCTGTCTGTCTGTCTGTCTGTCTGTCTGTCTGTCTGTCTGTCTGTCTGTCTGTCTGTCTGTCTGTCTGTCTGTCTGTCTGTCTGTCTGTCTGTCTGTCTGTCTGTCTGTCTGTCTGTGTATCCCCTATTTACACTTGAATGGTTAAAGTGAGACACCCCAAAAACCCATATATGTTTGCAATCAGTCTCACCAGGGGAACATCATGAGTATATTTATATGGCTGCTCTCATTTCTGTAATCTTAAAAAGCCCAAAATGGTACTTTAGCCAGAAAAAAGAATGGAAGCAGACCCACAAAACCACATATATTTAGTATCAGTGTCACTAGGGGAATGTCATAAGCATATCTATATGGTCACACCCCTTTCTATATTCCCAAAAAGCCAGAAGATGTACTTTGTTGATAGCAGAACTTCACCATAAAAGAATGTGGCATTACAGCAAAACATCAAAGTTAAGAATTCTTTAGTGATAAACAGTCCCTTTAAGCAAATGGAAAGTGGAACAATATTAGAAGGAATAGATGACAACATTTCTTCACTTTTTTGGTTTAATGACTCCATTTCATAATTGCTGCTGCAGCATTGTTTCTGACAGCTGGAGCTAAAGCTACCTCTATGAGTAAAGGGGAGAGATTACAGCTGCAGCAATTACAGTACTGGGGTATGTGTATCCTTATGTAAGGAAAATTATAAGTTTGACTATAATTATAAATTAATTTGGCTGAAGAAGCTGAATAGAGTTAAAATAAAAAAAAATTTTTTTCTGAAAAAAAGGAGCATATAAACTAGTAGATGAAGTAATTTATGGATTGTGGGAGGCAACCAGCATATATCCAAGGTGTCTCAGAAACACCACTCCCTGGGTTAAAATTAGTAATATCTCCTTTAGCAATGAAGCAATACAAAGGGTAGTGTGGTTTTTTTTAAAAGAAGGTTAAGACAGATGTAATGAAATTCTTTGCCCTATGATTTCAGCTTGGTTGAACCTTGGAGTTTAAACAGCTTCCTTGGCTGTGGCTGTGGCATTAGAACAAATGTAGCCATATCTATAGGAGGGTAATTACACTTACCCAGCATATGGAGAAAAACAAAAATTTTATCCTTGTGGGTCCAGTGGTTTGGCAATGAAATAGCTAGTACAGGCCCACACACGCATACATAGACCTACAGAGCTTCTGTGAATAAAATAGGATATATATTTACCAGTTTAAAAAAAAAAGAAGTCTATGGTCCCTTGGAATTCACTACAAGTTTATTACAGTTTAAATGATTCAGATTGTATTTGTGAATCTACATATAATAAGGTATTTTTTGTTTTGTAGAATGTGGGGAAATCAGCAAACATTTATGCTATACTAATGGCTTTGTTATAAATAGACAGTGTATTATACTACAAGGAAGTGACTAATACACTTGAAAAAAAGTACACTGCTACATATATTATTGCAAATAAACTTTATAGAGAAGTTGGTGGTGCCTTTACGAAACAATGCACCTATTTTTTTCCACAACACCACCATGATTATCCCTTTGGCTCCAAGTCAGTGTTTATGGTGGCCTCAAGTGCCCTTGGTGATGCTGAAGAAGATGCATCCTGTCTATATTCATGGCAATTTGCTTCATTGGGGAAATTATCACCATAGCCTAATTTGAACAAATGATAGAAATTGTAAGAATATGTCATCAGATATATTATGTGAATATGGGGTTCATATGTATATGCATTGATACATACAGTTGTGATTTATTGTTGAACCCATTAAACTTGGACTTTTGTAATACTCATACCCAACACATGCACTTCACTCATTATCTTGTTAATGCTCACTAGTACTTAGTGCAGTCACCTTTTGTTTAGCTGATCAACCAGAAAGGTTGGGTACTGATCCAAACATGGTGAGCCTGCAAAAGCGTGGCTCCATTGGAAAAGAACATTTCAGAACTTCCTTGCTGTTCTTCCTCCTGAGGTGTTGACCAACTAGGACTCCTTACTAACTATCTGACCCCCAAAATTTATCAATATATCAAAGACTGTGAGGATTACCTAACTGCAATAGAGACTTTACAAGCCTTGCAGTAAAACCAACTAATGAAATTTTTGCTCCGTCATGTCCTCGCCACTATGTGTCAACAGCCTGATGAGACCCTTGATGAGTATCTTTAATCTCTTCAAACTCTATGCAAAGAATGTAACTATCAAGTAGTTTCCTTTATCCAGTATTGTGAGGAGAGCATTAGAGATGCACTCATAGCTGGCATAACTTCTGGATTTATTTGCCAGATTCTACCAGAAAACAGGACTTTAGACCTCAAGACAATGCTTAACCAAGCAAGGTCTCTAGAATCGGCACTTCACAGTTCTGAGTCTTATATAGTTCCATTAACTTCCACCAATGCTGCTATTTCACCAGCTGGTGAGCCTTTCAACCTCTCTACTGACCCTCAACCTTAGCTGCTGCATCTGGCCTTAAGAGTAGAAGTGTTTCTTCTGTGGAAATAAAAGGCATCCCCATTTCAAGTGCCCTGCACGTGATGCTACATACTCTAACTGCCAGAAAAGGGGCATTTCCAGAAGGTTTATCATGGGAAAGCTCCTATACTGTCTTCTAAAGTAACATCAGCTGCTATGTGTAATCCAGTAGTGCCACCATCCCTCTCCAAATCAACAACCATTGCAAGCTTAAATGGTTTTGAGACCAAAGCACTAATTTATAGCCGAGGTTCGGAAAGCTTCACTCATCCTAAGCTAGTCAAATTGGCATTTCTCCACATCTACCCTATGACCTGTACTATATTGATGGCAACTTTATCATTGGAGACCAAAATGAGTGGTTTTTGTTGTGCTCGTCTCATGCTGAAGGGAAGAAAATATCATAATTTTCACTTTTAGGTTCTTCCAGAACACTCTGCTGACCTCTTATTAGGTCTTGATTTTCAGTCTCAACATGAAAGTGTAATATTCAAACATGGTTGTTCTAAACCTTCTTTATCTCTTTGTTATCTGAGCACCTCAAATATAGACCCTCCCCAACTATTTGCTAATCTCATCTGATGATCGTCTCCCCATTGTCACCAAGTCACGCAAATATAGTGCAATGATTCTTCTTTATCTTTTATGAAGTGAAAAAAGGGTCTTTGCTGAAGGAATTAAAACACCCAGCATATCTCCCTGGTGTGCCCAAGTTGTTGTTAATGGCCAAAACCACAGGAAACGCATGGTTGTAGATTATTCGCAAACCATCAATCAGTTTACACAGACTGGATGCTTTTCCCCTTTCTCATATAAATGAGCTAATAAATGATATTGCCCAATACTGAGTGTTCAGTAATATCAATCTCCGTAGTGCATATTACGAAGTTCCTCTCAGACAGGAAGAAAAAGCTTGTACCGCTTTTGTGGATAGTGGTGGATTATACCCATTTACCAGAATTCCTTTTAGTGTTACTATTGGTGTCACCTGTTTCCAGTGTGAAGTGACTGATTGATTTTGTTAGAAAACGAAGCCTAACTGGAGTTTAGACGATAATATCATCTGCAGGAAGGATCAACAAGAGCATGATGTCAATTTAGAGCATTTTGTCGAGGCTGCCAAGAGAAAGAATATAACTTATAATGAAGAAAAGAGTATATATTGGAAATGTTGTGGAGAAAGGAGAAATTTGTTCAGATCCTGAATGTTTGAGGCCCTTCCGGGAGCTACCTGTCCCTAACATTACCAAGTCTTTCAATAGATGTAAAGTACTATTTACATACTATTTTCAGGGGAACCACTTTTCAAAAAAGTGTCTGATGAATAATTTGATGACAAACACTGAATATCAACACCAAATTTGGTTCAGTTTTGACAAAACCTTGGGGCATTGAATTGTAACCAATACACAGACATACCAACTTTATATATGGTATTTGTGAGCACCTTGAGGAATATGTTTAATATTTTATGTAAATTTAAAAAATATGTCGAATATGCAAAGTTAGAAAGTAAAATACTCAAGACTAAATCAGTTTTCTTATAAATAGTGGTTAATGTTTTTTTTAAAGAAATAGTGAGATAAAGAAAAAGCTTCCATTACTTTTCGTTGCTTCCAGGAAAACTAGATTTCTTAATTGACTTCTATGTCTTAAGGAATATATGGATAAAGATTTACCTCCATTTTTTTTTGATGTTTCCTGGAAAAAATTATTGTTGACAAAATCTTGGGTTGTGTTGTTTACTTCTATCTTACTACAGTGGAGATAGAACATAAGTTGGAGTGAAAATTGTCAGAATGAGGTGTTTAAATTGTACAAGCATGCATGTGCCAATGGTTTTTACATGATATAATATTGTATTTGAAAATTTTCTACCACTAAACATCACATGATCTTGATAAGCCATTATATAATGGTATAGATAAAACCATAGAGTTACATTTATGATAAAAAAATAGTCTAGTTAATTTTCTGGATTTTTTCTTTTCTCAATATATTCATTTTAATTGTATATTTCTCAGTTGGATAAAATCCACCTCAGTCTCTCCTCCTTCATCTGCTTGGCCAGTTGATCTCTCTCTTCCACAATCTTGATTTTCTTAACATGTAGATTCTCAAACTCTGCCTTCTCCTCGGTAAACTCATATTCCTCTACAAGCATAAAAAAGGAGTGTACATGTAATCACAACACATTAATTCAGTACCAAATGTTTACACCTTTAATATCTACTTTATTTTAATTCTTGTAGATAAGAAATCATATGATTTCAGTACAAAAAGGGAAAATTGAGTTACATATTTGTGTGTTCATAAATAAATCTATTTGTTTGGGTGGGCAAAAAATATAATCGAACTAAAAGAATTATCTTAATCAAACCTCAGAATTGGTCTGAATTAGTTTCTCCAATTTGTTGAATATATAGTACATACTTTAATGAATCAATAATGTTCGAGATGGATAATTTGGTCACAATGAGATTGTTAGGTCCTTTTAATGAAAAAAGTCCTTGATAGATTAGCAAGGTTAAAATATTGTTGATTATAAATATAGTTTTTGTGTGGACCATTGTACCTAGGTAGATTGGCAGAGATATTTCCCATTCTAGGTTGTGCTTGATTGTGCTTGTAGCCTGATTCTCCCGATATCATACAAAACTGTTGTGCATCAGTAGCTGTGCAATGGTGAGGACTGGTTGGGGGACATCTGATAATGTCGACTCTGCTTTGATATTTGGTCCATTTAACACCATAGCAACTAGTTACAAGGGAGATACTGGTACAGAATCTTGCTGACAAGCGGTTTCAAAAGAATCACTGAACTGGTTCATCATTTTGAACATGTCTCTCCTCACTATGTTGGCAGCTCTGGCTAGATGAGCAGCATCATTGTCAGCATCATCCTCACATACCTTTCTCGATTCAGTTCTATTATCTGCATTGAAAATAAGGACTGTATCTCGGCCTTGCTTATGGGCTTTCATGTCTGGAAAGTAACCCAGCTGGACAGTGAAGTGCCTCAGATAAATCTTCCTGGCAGAAAACACACTTGCTCCAGTCTGTTAAAAGAACATGCTTTGATGTCTCAGACTGAAATGGATGCACCACCTTGTACCTTTTGGCCATTGCTGCCTTAACTTTGTTTCTAGAGGTAATATTATATATGTTGCACTTAACAATTATATTCAAACTATATGGCTATCTGACCTAGAGTTATGAGTTCAAAGCTACAAGCCATGTAGCTATACTAAACATGTAGCTAAGCTTACCTTTGTCTCGGTTCTTGTAATTTCTCTGCAAGCAGCTGCTAGCTATGTGTTATGTGGGGGGATCACATGACAGCTTAGCATTATTGGTCACGGTGCACCAGAAATAGCAACTAGATTGCATCAATTTTTTCTTCATTAGTGATCATTTTGGAAATACATGTCAGGCTCCTCACAGGTCAAATCTGCAAAGGCACAATTCCAACAAAATTCTGCACATATCAGCTGGAATAATATGAACTAAACTTGATCGAAATTCCTGAAGAAAGAGTATCCAGAAGCTAACACATTTTTATAGTCTTGATTAAATTCGAATGAAAGGAGAGTGCCAAGCTCAGTGATTAATCTAAGTGTGAGAAGGGGGTAAAGGCAAAGAAGCCTTTTTCCTCATCCCATCCCCTTTAAAAAATTTAACAAGACTGGAAATTTCCAGCCAAAAACTGGCTCACTTATGTTTTCACTTAATAATAGAAAAAAAGGGGGGGGGGGGGGGTAAGAACCCAAACATGACCAAGAGTTGAACCTTGTACCTTAGCAGCCAAGAAAGTAACATTGGATTCCTGGACCAGTTAAAGTTCAAAGGTAAAAAAATCAAAAGAAAACAAGAAAAAACACCAACAAAAGAGCAAATTCCAGTGGAAAAAAATTCCTGCTGCAGTAGTTCCTATCACCTCTACTGATCAGACTTTGTTGGTGCAGCTGATGGCCAGGCATAATTGGTGAGGTAAAAATATCATTTGGAAGCAAAGTGCACTCTAACAACCTTTCCAAAGATAAAAAAGAGCTGATTACAAAGGAATTACTTGCAGTGGAAGATCTGAAAAGGAGGAGAAAAAATTAATAGTTATCCTGCAGCCAGAAAGGTTCTAGTTATGCACCACAAAATCAAACTAATTCATAGTTCATGTACAGCTTGCTCATACTACATCTCCTAACTTTATGAACCCCCTTCCAACCTGCCCCCAACCTTTATTACTTTCTAGATCTATCAGAGAAGCTTCTATCCAGAAGTGTGAAGAAGGTAGTTCACTATTTCTGACATCAAGAAAAAAGCATAGTGAGCTGAGAGCCTACAAAAAGAGCTTATTGAGAGAAAACAATAATATATTTATATCCCAGTAAAAATATAAATTTCTTTCACCAATCCTAAAATTTTGATATTCCAAACATGCTCCAGTCCCAGGTTATTTGGATTAGCGAGAGCCTACTGTGTATGTCATAATACATTGAAATCATGCCAAAAATTTGTCTACACATTATGAATTATTAAAGAAAGTCAGAAATACACCTGCTAATAATCAGTGTGGTTAAATTAAACTACAATACATTCAACTTCAGTTGTTAAGACTTCAGTATTCTAGGCATTTTTTTAAAGCACAAAACAGGTTGGCTTCACCCACATATATAAACACTGTTGAGATTATTAATGTATCCCAAGTATAAAAAAATGTATATATAATAGAAGACTCACTCACATACTCTAATCATAGAATTGAGCATGATTTCATTACCATGATAGTATACATCACCACATGTCTTTTATAGTTGAGGTAAACTGACCATTTTTTCTTTCTTAGCTAAATTCATGGATCACATAGACAACAGCCAGATATATCAGTTGAATTATCAAATATTCTTTCAGAATACAGAGAGGGCAATGGTCAAGAATGTTTCAAATATATATATATACAGAGAATGAGTATCTAAATTTTAATATGTACTATAGATTCAGGTTTTAAAAATGTGTACATTTGCTAGGAGGGAATACAATATAACACATATGGGCAATAGGGACTTCTCAACTTCTCAATGTTTAGATGCTCAATATTGTTGACCAGAACTCATGTTTCTCACTTGCTTTTATGTTGAAACATGGGTTCCACTATTGTTGTTCATGCTCTGATTGGCTACTCATTATATAGTTACTCAAGTTATGTACATTTAGATTGTGATTCTTATATTCTATTACAAGAGCCAAAGAGTGATTTCAAACATTGCAGAGTAGCTATCAATAATATTAAATGTTGCTATAAACCTGTGATAAGAGTTAAAGATATTATAGCATCATTGGGAAAGCTGTTTATTTTATTCATTAAAGTCAGCATACCTACTAAACTCACAATGGGAATGAGTCTTACCCGATGTACTGCACCTAGTGAAGTCACTACTCCCTACCTCCAATAAATCACCATCCTATTAGAAGAATTTTTGGGATAACTGATACGAATCTATCTCATAGAACTTTTATGACATCTTGGTTGATTTCTCAGGTCTAGTCCTGCTCTGCCAATTTCTTTTGTCAAATGAACTAACCTATTTGTGAACAGAGTTTGTTGAGAGAATGCAAACATTTTATGCTTAAGTAGATTACTTGGATTGTCAGAAGATAAGACTCAACTCCTTGCCTATTCAGACCCTTAGAGATTGCTTTAAATGTGTTCCTACAATATGTCATGAATATGTTATTCAAGCAACAGTTGTTACTTATGATATGAACTGAAACCTAATCTTAATGGCTCACATATAAAAAATTAAAGGCAACCCTTTTATAAAGAAGTCATAGAATGAAACCAATTCCACAAATAAGATATTTTGACAAATTGAAATTCTCATTTCTTCTCTAGAGGAAAAAAAAATTGTTTTAACCATCATCTCTTTCTTAAATCAGTTTTTTTACAATATTAATTGTGTCAGAAATAAGGAAGAGAGAGGAAGGAGGGATCCCCTCACTCATGAATCACTCTGTCCATGTTGTTACTCTAATTATCAACATAAATAATTGATATATCCACTTTGCTACTTATATGGTGCTAATGTTGTTGATGAGTTATATTACCATGAATTATCACAAGATATGTTGTACATTAATGTGAATACTTGATATATCCACTTTGCAACATATATATGATGCTAATGGTGTTGATGAGTTGCATTAACATGAATTATTACAATAAATGTTGAGAACTTAGCCTTTAACCTAGAGATTGTGGTAAAATACTTCCATTTACTTGAATCCATATGAAAATAGAAAGTATAGAATTATTTTTTGATAAACATTTGGTAAACAATATTTCTGAACCAATAAAAGACCAAAAAAATTGCTAAAAGTGGAGAAAAAAAAAAAAAAAAAAAAAAAAAAATTCATATCGACATTTCTGAGAAAAAAATACCAGATTGATAAGAAAAGGTGAGAAAGGTTGCTTCCTCCAACTAACCCTTGTAGATTTTGTCAACTATTACACAATACCCTACTAGTCCATACATTTTTTAATTTATATCAAAATGAAATGAAATCTTGTATTCTACACTATCATGGATTGAGGGTATTTAAAAAAAAAAAAAAAAAAAAAAAAAAAAAAATGAATCTGAGTTTCAACTAAGCCAGTACACCTTATTCAACTAATAAACAACCCACATACATAGTAACACCCTACACCACCCAAATCAGCTTCTCTTTATGAGTAGCGTGACAATATATATCTTACTTGTGAGCAAACCTTACTGTTCCTTGGAAGAAAAATATCCCCCTCTCAAAGGAAGCATAGAATTTCAACAAAGTGTCTTTTCTTCTCACAATACTTTCAGTTTACTACTTCCAATAGAGTTCCTCAGAGTGACAGCTATAGACAAAGTGCTTGATCACTATATTGATCTACACCTTTACAAAAACTTTGATCATAACTTAACTTCCATAACCTCAATTTCTTCATCCTGGTGTTAATACTGTAAATTGGAGCTGTTAATTTGCCATAAAAATGATGACACATCACATGATATAAGAGTACAATATAGCAATATAACTGAAATATGGATAAAACCTATGGATAAGATTAACATTAATCAAGTCTTGACACGAACAAGTGGGCTAACCTTATTAGACCATAAATCCCTGAAATGAACCAAACTCGCAGTTGATGACTGAGCCATAGTCAAGCAGGGGGTAATGAAGTCCGAAAGTCATGGCATGAGTCCTGTTTGCCTCTTATCAACCATGGGAGAGCTCAAAGTTTAAGCAAATCTTAGCCATTTTTCAGGTTGCCAATATACAGTAAGGAGAGACCCTTTACTTCATATATAATACCTCTGAATTAAAAATCTGTAAAAAATATAATGGTATCCGTGGAGAAAAAGTATGCACTTCAGTCTTAATTGGAAAAAAATCAACCCAAAGCTCCATTGTAAAGGGGGGGGGGGGAGGAAGGTAATCGCACTATTACAGAACAATCTTTGCCATGAAGTAAAATTAATATAACATTGTTGCCTGCAGAAGAACAGCAATCTTTCAAGTGCAATTAGAGAGTTTCATGCTCTTCAGCAAAGGAAGACCAATGTATCCATAGATAGGGCAATGCATTTACCAAGGAGAATTATAGAGATACCAGGTAGCCTTCATGTTTCCTATTCGATCATATAATCTTGCCTGATTCTCTTCAGAATAACTCCATACCCTTTGAATCAGAAGAAAAAATGGAGGCGGACATCATTTATCAGGGTTAGGTGCTTTATTATTCCACACACCTCCAGCTCTACAGACAGTACAAAGTCACAAGAACAGGAAAATCAGCCAACTTCACAAGAACTTCCTTTGTCAGCTATTGTACCCCATTAAAACTGGTGAAGCAACACCTCAACTGCTTACTAATAATATCCTACAACTATCCATCTTTGCAAAAATGTGCTATTAAAGAAGTTGATTAAAAGTTATCTCTTGGAATCCTACTTAGAGTTCATTAAAGAAGACAAAAACACAACAAAGTGGCGACAAGGATGGCCCTTGCTCAAATTATGGCACGTTGAACCTTTTCAACCAGAGCATGAAATCATCATAGCAAGAGGATTGACTTATACTTTGAAGGCTACAATATACCAGTTGCTAAGGGATTAGTAGTTATGCTGAACTCTAATGGAGCTAACACCTATATGCTACTGAGAAACCTAATAACACCTCATGTGCATGCTGAACAGTCCAATGCTAATTTGAAGGAAGTGTCGAGAAGCCAATTTTAACTTAAAAATATTATAATAGTTTAAAGTTTTTACTTTCATCGCAGAAATCAAGCAGAGGACAAAAGCAAAACAGATTATGTGGCTGGCTGAACTTCGAGAGCTTTCCACTCATTGCGAATTTGGCAACTATTCCAAGCAAGCTCTACTTGATTGCTTGGTCTGTGGCATGATAAGTGAGAGTACACAGAGGAAGTTACTTAATTTGAGGGACCTTACATTTGCCAGAGCTTTTGAGATAGCAGAAGACATGGAAGCAGCTGAGAGTAACATACAGCAGCTACATCAAGGTAGTGATGTTGCACTACATAGTGTAACACAATCATGTTATCGTTGTTAGAGTAGTTATCACACCCCTAATAATTGTCATTCCAAGGATGCCATTTGCCATGCATACAAAAAGAAAGGGCACCTAGCTAATTTTTTCCTGATCAAGGGGACATTTCAGAATATGGATCTTGTCTGCTAGGTCATGATTGGCTGAAGCACAGCCAACTTGATTGGAAGATCATTGGTTAAATAAAGGTGGACTATAGTAAGACTGTTTTAGACTTTTCAAGAGTTATGACCTACTGTTCCATAATGGACTCAGAACCATGAAACATTTCAAGGCTAATCTTGGGGTCAAACCAGATACTATGCCTGTATTTCATAGACCAAGACCAATACCATTTGCTATACCAGATGGCATTAGAAAGGAAATAGACCAATTGGAACAAGATGGCATTATCAAGAAAATGAAGATAAGTGAGGAGTGGGCGGCACCCATTGTCATAGTTCCGAGAAAGGATGGTAATATTTGATTGTGTGGGGACTCTAAGCCATATGATCTGTTTGCATCACTGGTTGGTGGCAAGAAATTAATGAAGTTGGACTTAATACATGCCTATCAATAAATATTACTTCAAAATAAGGCTCAGCAGTACTTAACTGTGAACACGGATTGTACAAGTATTTGAGATTATCATTTGGAGTTGCATGAGCTCCAGTTATTTTGCATAGAGCCATGGATGCTATACTACAAGATATTTCTCATGTAGTATACTACCTGGATAATATTTTGATTACTGATGCATACTAGCAGGATAACTTGGGGAATATGGAGGTGGTTATCAAAAAGGAAAAAATCATGGCATTCATCTCAAGTTGATTAAATGTTCATTTATTTAGGATTCAGATGAATTGGGTCATCACATTGATGTAGAGGGCTTACACACCACCTCAAGGAAGGTTGAAGCGGTACATTTAGCATCTACTCCTAAAGGCCAGGCACAACTGAAGTCCTTCCTAGGCATAGTGCATTATTATTGAAAAATTTGGCCTGAAATATCTTCTGTGCTGCTTTCTCTATATACTCTACTACAGACTGGTCAGAAATGAAAATGGACAACTGAGTGTAAAAAAAGCCTTCCCAATTGCCAAGAACTTGCTCATGTCTGCACCTGTACTAGCTCACTATGATTCAGAATTGCCTCTCCAATAGGTTGGAGATGCTTCAGCTCATGGTATAGGAACTGTAATTTCTCAAACATATACAGATGGCTCAGAGCAGCTAATTGCTTACACATCTAGGACGCTTATTGAAAGGGAAAAAAGAAATTATGCTTAACTCAAAAAGGAGGCCTGTTTCATGGAGTTTGTAATTGACAAGTTTCATCAGTATTTGTATGGTTGCAAGTTTACCCTGTACAAGAAGCTATATGTGGTTGCTAATCCTGATACACAAATTGATAATCTGACAAAATCTTGCACAGCTTGTCAAGCAGCCAAGAATGCACTAATGGTTGCACCATTATATCCTTGGATGTTGCCATCAAAACCATGGCAACATATTAATATAGATTTGGAAAAACCATGTCAAGGTCTGATGTGTTTGATTAATGCAGATGTGCATTCTTGTTGGCCTAAAATAATTTAAATGAAGAGTACTACTGCCAAATCTACTATTCAGGAGTTAAGACACCTGTTTTTTGCATATGGGTTAAAATTACAAGTTGTTTCAGATAATGGTCTACAATTTATATCAATATAGTTCAAGACATTCATGCAAGAAAAAGGGGTGAAACACATCCATGTGCACCTTACCAACCCTCGTCCAATGGAGCATCAGATGTTTGTTCACTCATTTAAATGAGCAATGAGAGCATGTGAGAAATTCAGCTGATCATTCCAGAAGAGACTGATGAGTTTTCTTCTTACACATCGGAGTAAACCACATAGTACAACCAACTTAGCATCTTATGCATTGTTTCTTAAGAGATATGTTCATACACTGTTTGATCCACTTCTTCCTGATGTTGAGGGGACTGTTGCTTCAAAGCAAGCAGATCAGAAACTCCATAAACATGCTAAGGTCCGAGAGCTGTATTTGGAACAGAAAATATTGGTCAGTTATAAATGTCCTGGACAAGTGTGGATTCCAGGTACTGCCATAGAAAGGGACAGACCACTTTCATAGCTTGTTCAAGTATCAGATAACGGTGTTTGGAAGATACACATTAACCACATCTGAACAATGAATGGTAGTTCATAACAGGTACATGAAGAGTTTCAAGCACAACTGGATTCTGGGGGTCACAACTGTATTGACGGTTCAGATGATGATGTAATACCAGAGTCGGTTTCTGACAGAGGACAAAATCATTTGCAAGATACTTCACATCCAGTTATTCATGGAATTTATGAGATTCCACTAGCCTCTGATCTCAAGGAGACTATAATTTAATGCACAGACTCAAGCACTTAACCAACATCCATGGCGACACTTACTCTTATGCTTATTCCTAGCATTCCTTGGAAATATCCACTGAGAGAGAGATAGAAGCATCAGAGGTTTAAGTGACACTGGCATATTGTTCATGCCAATGAGGGAGGAGTGTGATATTTTTACTAACTCATTGTTATATATCTATATTTAGCTATACCCATAATCGTTATGTCATCCCCTTTATCTATATATATATATAATATATATATATATATTCTACTCTGTACCACGTATTCAGAAATAAGTGAATGGATGCAATTCGCTATTAAAGAAGTTTGGGAATTCATTAAAGCAAACAAAAACACCACAACATAATGGCACCCTTGAGTATTGTAATATTTTTAGATTTAAAGTTGTATCGGTCAGAGAAAAAAAATTGGGGCTAAAATGTGATTTAATGATATAAAAGTATGTCATACTCTTTATCAATATCACCAGAAAGAATCTTAGAACAAGAATATGAATATATTGTGTGATTTAATAGGGTAATAATAGGGTGGTTCCTCAAAAATAGGGGAAGAGAGGCATATTGAAAAAAGTTATCACCTTGTAATAATTAAACAGGGATTATATAATTTTTTTTGTCATAGCATGGACTTTATTAGCAATATCATAAAAATTAACACAATGACTCCTAATCTTAAAATAACACACATGAACAGTAGTTATGACTTAAAACCAAACCAAAAACAACTAGCACATCACAAAAGTCATTGCATAACCCAATTAGGTAGTGTCGCTAGGATTCATCATGGATAAATAATGTTATTTAAATGGTAGTTTCAATGCTGAGAATTAGATCAATTATCTAGTGCAGCTAGGTATATGATCATATATATGAACAACTCAATGCAAGGCTTGATTCAGGTAGTAGTTTGAAAAATAGTACTCACAAAAAGGACCTATTTATCAATCAACTCTACATTATAAGATACACATCATTGCCAGAAATATGAGTCATCTTCCATCTAAGTGGCAACAACATTCAGGATTATATAAATTAAGCTTCACAGAACATTGTTTTCTTTTGGTAGAAGTTATAATGTGGAATAAAAATGGAAAGAATCCATTACACTGGAGGTGATCTGTTTATGTAGAAGAACAGATTGGGGTAGCAGAAAGTAACCACTCAATAAGTCTATGGACACATTTCAAGATAAAAATGGCCAGTAAAGTAATGCAGTGTACATACATGTGAAAGGGTCTATCAGTGAACTGCATGCTGCATATGTTGGTACTATGCTGATTGTGTGTCTAAACTTACGGGATCAGGAGCAGAAGAGCATAAAAAATTCTTTAAAGAGAAGTCTCAAAGCTGAGGACATAGCATTCACAGTACTAAATGTTACTCTAGATGATTCACAAATCTAGAATATAGAAGTGCTCTGCCACATTACCTAACATTTAAAAAAAAAGTAATATCATACATTTTGCATTAACTATACTAGCAGAAACCCTCCTTATGGGTGGTTTGAAGTTGTCACCTATAGTAACAAACATTTGTAGTTTGCTTTATGTGACACCCAGGTATTTTTGCACTGATCTTTTTAATCAAATAAACACAATATGATTGATAAACTTGGTGATTTTCTATCATAGTTAGTGTTTCATGTCACTAATTGACCAAACTGCACCCATAGCCACCTAATCTGAACAAAGTCAGCAAGGACATACAATGAGGTGCCCTAATCAAACCCTAAAAGTTCCATGAATATTCCTCCAGTGGTTTAGGAGATACAAGGTGCACATCCACATAGGCAGACACACAGACAAAGTAATTGTAAATTAAAGTAAATAAACATAATAATCAGATGATGTGGAGAAAGCTTGCAGTGACACTTCCACTTTAAACAAAATTATCACAGTCCATGTTATTAAAAGGGACATTACATGAAAACTGTTCAATAAATATGAAGTTATATCCTTTTCAATATGTCAATAAAAAATTTTCATCTTGAACTACTCATTCATTATTATTTATATCTAACTACACTATAGCACCATTTTCTTTCTATGAATATATATGGTCATATTGACATGCAATATGACATACTTTATACCATTCAGTCACATTTAGTTAAAAAAATTTTTATTTTCTCAGCAGTATACAACTTTTAAATCTAGAAATATTAAAATGCTTGATGGTAACCTGATGTCAACTGGCAAATTTTATAAATATAAAGTCCTACTATATAGATTATACACACATAAACAAACAACAACCTTGCATACTCCAAAGTGAGTTTCCACTGAAATAATGCACTTGGCTTCTGGTCTAGTGATGGTGATACTATGATATACGAAAATATATATACACATTGACACAATGCAACCACATTTGTCGAAGCACACACATATAAAAGTATACTACATTATGATTTAGCTCCTGCCAACCTTCTGGATCATTTGATATATATATATATAATTTTAAAAAAATTTTTTAACTTCATGATTGCTTTATTGTTGGTTTGTTAAATATTCCTATAAAATGGACTTATATTTCAAAATTCTCAACATTTAGAGAATGTCATTCTACATATTCTTTGAATATATGGTCATGAGATATATAATCCACAAAAAAAGGTTGTATATATCATAAAACAACATTCACTCCTGTGGTTGCTGGACTTGTATGCCTTTTGGAGAAACACTTATGATTACTGCATTCTTTTCACACATGAATCAACAAGGAATAGGCTGCAGAGGCAGAACAGAAATGCATTTTCCCCCACTGGAAACATCATATATGTACCAGCTCTAAGTACTGGAATACTACATTTAGAAGCTACTGTGACTGATGGAGAATTTTCCTGAGTTATAGACTGCACTTAGCAAGAGATATAAGCCTGTATTATCTGGCTAGAACATTAATTTAATTTATGGGAAATACTCTATTTTAATGTGTGTTATAACATTATTTTTATCTAGTTTGTCTTGTATGACTTGGCATTATAGTCATTATTTCTCAGCAAAGTGAGGAATTGGGTTTACTTAGCATATTTTGTGTCTGTCTGTTACAAACCATTTTCAGCTATCACATTTGAGATGCTGGATGGATTTGGTCAAAATGAATAGGGACACTCTGGATGGATATCAAACTAAATATGTTCAAAACTTGAAAAAAAAAACTGCAACATTGGTGGAGGAAATAAAAAAAATTAATTTTTCTATACAAAGGAACTTGAAAAAAAGATGAAGTGGTAAAAGTTTCTGTCTTCCAAGCTGAAAATCTGCATTCTATTCCAGGTGACTCTGTTTTTTTCTTCTCTCTTACCCCCCCCCCCCCCCCCCCTTCCTTTTAGGCAACCTTTGGTAAGGTAGTTTTTATATAATTTAATCAAGGCATGGTAGGTTAATTTGAACAGCTGCATTGAAAAGGTGGCTATGATTAGCAATTAGTGTGCCATGCTCTGCATACCAAGCTTCAGAGAGCCAGTACTCCTATGAAATGGTACAAACATTTCAGGGTAATTTGAACAGCTGCATTGAAAACGTGGCTATGACTATCAATTTGTGTGGCATGCTCTGCATACCAAGCTTCAGAGAGCCAGTACTTATATGCAATGAGGTACAAACATTTCAGGAGGAGTTAGTTTGCAGCCTCCAGTGATCATAATAGTGAAATAAAAACCAATTTTTCATTAATAATGATGCATTATTATTAAAGAAAAATGATAAATTATTTTTGAAGCTACTGGCAGCTCAGTGGGGTTTACTCACAGGCTGACATTGAATCATGTGGCTGATGATCTTGGAGTATGCACTGCCATATCAATTTATAGGATGCTAAGAGATAGAGTCAAGAAGGTAATTTTGAACACAGGATAGCAGAGTTTGCACTGGGAAAGCTTCTTGTGGGAGGTACAAGAACAAGGAGCTTTGAAGGACTTGCCTTCCACTCCTTCACTAATTCTGACCACTTGGCTGTGATCATCAAAAAAATTACCCTCACAGAAAGGCTGAATGAGGAGAGATGCCTGAAACAACTGGAGGAAGTTACAATCCAAGAAATTGATTACAATTGAATAAAACATGTCAAATCATTTTCATGAGGAATATTAATTAATTTTTTGTTTTTGACAGTTAAATGCTTTCCAACACCTGAAACAACAACAGGTAAAGAGCAAAAGAGACCAAAAATGAACAAAGGAGTGTATACAGCATTTCTGTCAATAGCACGGTTAGTGAGAGTACAAGTAGATCCCATAGAACCCCCCCAGTACATGAACTAATCGTCTTCAATGAGTCTTTGTCTTGGCTGAACTGCACATCATAATTTTGTTATGATTGGTACTAATGGAGTTAATTTTCCATTTGGTCCTGGTTTGACTTGCTGCCCTGGAGCAACGGGAGGATGGTGAAGTGAGTTGTCCACTGGAGCTGGCTTGGGATGGTCAACCGAAATGTTTTCCAACCTTGTGCCAATGTCAACTGTGTAGGACTTGTCAGACTTGCTGACTACCTTGAAAGCACCTGAATATGGGCATGTGAGAGTGGTTTATGTTTGTCTCAAGGAATGAAAATCTGGGTGCAATTGTCAAGTGCAGCACGCCTGTTTTGTGGGCGACGCCATGCCAAACCATTGGAGTGGTTCGAAGATTTTCCATTGCTAGTACAGCACCAGAAAAAAAAAACGTATTGAGTGTCAAGACATAAAAAATATATATATGGAAAGGAATTAATTCATATCTTCAAAAGAGTGGCATGGTAATTCATTAGTGAGCAATGTAACTAAGAATTAGACTACAAAATAAATGAGCAAGGTGTTCTCCTGTATAGGAAATCGAAGGTCATCTGTTGTGAGACATTAGGATTGTATATTGACTGCAAGCTTATGTGGAAGTAGAATTTAAGCTAGACTAATTTAGAGCACATTAGAAGCCTGAAAAGATACAGGCATGTATGTATTAATACAAACTGTTACAAAAGGGTATTCCATCCATCATCTTTGCAAGGCTACATGTATATAGTGCAGAAGCATAATATTGCCTTAAAAGGAGAATACTGGATAAATAAATGCCCCCACACATCCAACAGTATCATCACACACTTCCACTCCTGTCAACCAAAAAATTTCTCACTCCCATTTCCACTGCTTATTCTAAATTGTATGAGGTTTTAATGAACACTGGTTCTATTAGTGGCACTACAGTCCGAAATTAAGGTTAACTTAAGAATAAATGACATAGTAGGGAGACCACAATGTTACTTTTTCGTGAAGTAAAATTATGCTGGACTCTAAGATAGTCTCAATGCATGATATTAAATAATTATGACAAGAAACTATATTTCTTTGTATAATTCATCCTAATAAAGACAGCCAAACTTTATATTTTTAGTGGGTCATGAAACATAAATATATTTGTGTGTATGTATATGTGTGTGTAATGTGTGGTTGCTTGCATGTGTGTATGTGTGTATGTGTGGGCAAGTGGTGCAGTTGTTATGCACTTGGACTAACATCCCCAGAGTCTGAGAGGAAATTTTGTTCTGTTTCAACACCTTCTTCCCACACCAGTCCAACCAGCTGTAATGGAGTCCTAGAATTTCTGGGATGTGAATTAACTGACAATCAGCTAAGAGTTCAGATTTAGATTTTTGGTGCCTACACCCATATACTGATGGTCTTAATTAGTCCTCCTGGTCCACAGGTCTAGATCAGTGTGTATGTGTGGTCAATATACATTCCTTAATTTTTGAAGCTATAGAGTTCGAGGGGTTTGAAAAAAATTTGAAATCAAGAACAACACCTAATAATGTGGTTATAAGTATGTCTATATAGCAACATCCTTTTCTGTAGTCAAAAAAGCCTAAAATAGTACATTTGCCGAAAAAGGAATGGAGCTACACCCTAAAACTTGGCATGCAGGCACAACCCAAATCTTTGAATAACATGTGGTGGACCCCATTTAGCTACACCTCTTCCTCTTTGTGCATTAAGCAAAAAATGCCCAAAAAAAAAGATACTTCTAAAAAACCATTGGACCTAGGTAGCTATACCCATGTGGTGAAATTAATTCAGACCCTAATAGACAAAAGGGCCAAAAATAGGGCAATTTCAGGCAAATGAATGGGAGTATCTGTATATAAATGCCCTAAAGGAAGTTGCATACTCATGTCAGTTTAGTACACACTCAGATTAATATGTGATGACAAAAATGAACTGCAGAATTCCTTGATGAAAGGCAACCCTCTGTGAATAGATGTTGAGTTTTGATGGCATAAACATAGTAGCTAATTGACCAAGATCTACAATACAGCCTCACTTTGCAAGGTTAAATGGGGAATTATTGTAAACAGAAAAGGGGGAGAGAGAATGAAGATGAAGTATTATGTTGTTGATTCAAGGATTACATGGACTGGCCAGGAGAAAAAAAAATGTTGTGGACATCGATTTTTTTAATTGTAGAGTCAAGATCAATTATTGACTGAATCGAGGATGAAAATTAATTTGGATAAGTTTCAACTTTGCAAGCAAAGCTGCAAACGGATTTCTAGTCCTGATCAAATGTCTCAAAACTTTGAATCCTAGCTTCAGATTAAAAAAAAGCTTTAATACTGGGACAAACTGTACATCAACCTCTTACTCAAATAGAATTAATTATAAACTATCAAAAGTATTTCAAAACAAATTTTGGAGCTGTGCACCTCTTACAAATGTTAACCCTGGCAAAACGGAATAATTAAACGTTACTAAAAACACACAATTAGCAACTGTTAAGCATTATGCCAAAAGAATATACTTACAACTGCATATCAACATCTAAAGAAGGTTCCTGCTAAATAGGAAATAAAAGTTAATTGATTTATGCTGCAGACAAGTAGTTAAAGAGGTATTTGGAATGTGATTTAATATGCCTGATTAAGGATAAGTCTCAATCTATCACAATATATTATTTTGTATTCCTAATCTAAGTTTCATCATGCAGTTTAATTTTTTTGATTTGAATTATAATTTATCCATAATAGCAATTAACCACTGCAATGATTGATTCACTACGAGTTGGCCATGTTTTAAAATTTTATGTGCTGGTAGAGAGAGTCTGCAGTTTATTCGAATATTCCTTTGTGTCATGATGTAAAGTGAATACGCAAATGTAGGTACAAGCAATATAATTGAGTTATTTTTCTTCTTGATAGTTAGTGGTTCTTCCACATGTGAATTAAATAACAATATATACACATTAAGCATGTCACATGGACCTTTAATAGGCACCAGAGGCCCATTTTCAGCTTTGCTTGCAATGATCAAGGCAGTTGTTCAACAAATATTATCTTAGCCATATTTGAAAAGACATTGAAAGAGTTTCAAGTTAATTCTTCTGCTTGGCAGTGATTGCATTAATTAGATAAATGACTTGCACAACAGTGCTTCCACAGCAATCGTGAATGCCTGCCTTTTTCATCATTTTCATTTATAGAATCAGCATGAACAGTGTGTGCTCTTCACTGGGAAAGAGAGCTGTCACTGACTCATTAATCTCATCAATGGCTGAGTTGAGTGGTGCCAGAATAACTCTGTCTGACAATCATAATAGAAAGAGAGGGAGGAAGGCAGAGTCATGTGGCAGTCCAATCATGTTATCATTATCACATGCAAGCTTCCCACCTCCTAGGTTGAGCAACCATAGACCATAGTGTGCAGCTTCTGGTGACCCTCAATTTTTATGCAGGCACATGCTTTTACACAGATGAAAGATGTGGAAGTGGTGCCAAAGCGGATATCACGGTGGCATGCAGCAACAATTTGTACATGGAGAGTTACATTTCATGATGGCCAGGATTTGTTGGAAATTGCCACAAAGAACAATCACCTTGTCACCAAATGGAAGATTGCTATCCATTAAATCACACAGAGTATTGTCAAGGAGCATTCCCATCCATTTGTCAGCTTTCTCTTGCTAAATCTCAGAGGCTTATAAAAGTTCTTCGCATAATTAGTGTGGCAGCTGACCTAGCCTCATGTGAGCATCTAACTGGCTAACCTGGTCCCTTATTAGAGGATTGATCAAGCGAAGATAGAAGTCACGTAGTTGTATATCAATATATTGCTGGCATTGTTCAATGTAGACTTATACCATTGTGCGCAGTTCAGTGTCATTGGGTTCTGTGCCATCCCCTTCTTGTATCCGGCAGATGAAGTCGTCCCCCATTCGTGGGTCATATTGTTCAAATAAAGTGGCAGGCTCTGCTGGATGACAAAACACTAACCGAGCGACAAAAAGTTTGCACTTTTGAGGGAACATAGAAGTGCAAGCCAAATCTCCTTGAACAGTGATCCATTCAGGATTATCATATAATAGACCCAGGTTGTGGGAAGTAGCCTAAAAGGTGTCATGCTGGATGTCATTGACTTTGGGGACATCCTCCCATGACAGTCTGACCCGGAATTGCTCACGGTGCAGAAGCAGGAGAATGCGAAAAAGTACAGTTCACCAACGTAGGGGTGGACTGAATGTAATCTACCTAGTATGGCTGTTTTTGCATTTCTCTGTCGAGTTTTCCAGTGTATTGCATGAGCATTTCACACAAACATTTCCATAAAATGCAGTAGAGAGTGTGCTGAATATTCATCGGATGTTCTTCTATGTATTGGGTGGTGGTCCCACAGCAACTTGCTTCACTTTACCTTGGCCAAAGTACATCAACTGGCCATCTTCTAGATGCACTGGGAGGGCAATTACGGGAGGAGACCAACTGTTCATGGGAAAATCAAACAATTGCCAGCAGGCTTTACTTGCATCCATACTTTGGAGGTCTTTGTACTCACTGATCTCATTGCCAGCTTCCAGAAGACTTGGTTTCATCAAAATGGCAACCTCACAGAATCCTTGTGGGCAGTTATACCTATGTTTGTGTACACTTGCTGGTTTTGTATTAGTGTTATTGAGCAAATGTTCCTGGTCTACTTGCGTTGCAGGAATTTCAAAAGCTAGTTGGAAATCTTGAAAGTATAGATTGCAAACCCATAAATAACCTTGCAGAGAGCACAACAACAGAGTTAACTGGTCTTTTTCCAAGTCAGAAGTGCATGCAGGAAGGAGCTGCCAGTCAAATCTGGCATGGGCTTCCTCCTCTTCATGTTGGGCATTGTATACATACAACTGTGCAAAGCGAGGTGCATTGCCAAAATTTGCATGCAGTGCACCAATGCAGTGGTGCAGACACTCTTAGATTATGACTGTCGGTTTCCACCCATGCCTTGGTACAGCTGTTTCAGTCACATTTTGAGAAGCCAAGGAAAAGACGTTTTTACACTGGTGAAAAAACTTTTGCAACAAGGAACCCCTAGGACTATCTTCAGCCCACAAATTCAAGATTTCACACTGTGCTGTGCCTAGTGCTGCGATTGCCCAAAGGTCAGGATAAACATGGCCCTTGTGGCAACATATCGTGGTCCACGTAAATTCATGTGACCACAACTGAGCGCAACAAATGTGACATGTGCCCTGTTTTCCAGATGCGATTTGGGAACATCATTTAAGCCTTCTAAATTTCAGTGCTAAGTATGATGGCTAATCTCAAGTTACCTTCTAAAGCCTTAGCTGAGTGGCTCTATAGTGATGACCAAAAGCATGCATTCACAAGAAGAGGAATGATCTACTTCAATCAATTACACAATTCTATTGTGCTAAAATGCAACATGACATTCACAGGCAGCCACATGCTCTGCCTCACTCAGTTCTGCAATTCTATCATGCTTTTGGGAGCATGGCAGTGAAGGGCAGCCACATGCTCTGCTTTACCCAATTGAGCATGTCTATCAAGCTTATGAGCAACATGGCATTCCTGGGCAGCAACATGCTCTGCATCACCTAATTGTTCAATTCTAGTGTATTTTTGGCAAGCATTGTGGTGACGGGCAGCCACATGCTCTGCTTCACCCAATTGAGTGTGTCTATCAATGCTTGTGCAGTATGGCATTCCAGGGCAGCAACATGCTCTGCATCACCCAATTATGCACATCTAGCAGGCTCTAGGGGTGCATGGTGGTGGTGAACAGACACATGCTCAGCATCACCAAAGCGTGAAATTCTATTATGCTCTAGGTCAGCATGGTGCTCATGGGCAGCCAATTGCTGGGTTTTATCTTGTGCCACCCTGTCTCTGTGAGCTGCCACAGCTACAGCATTTTGCTCATGTGCAGCACATCTATTTTCCTGACCCAAATATGCCATTTTGTTTTGCTCATCTTCTTAATGCTGTTCTTGCTCCTGTTGGTGTTGCCTGATTTGTGCTTTTGAGGTCATACATCGATGCTTTCTTTGTGGCATAAGAAAATGCTTACCACCAACAGAAAAGAGAAAAATATGGATGGACACAAACAAAATGAAAGCCTTTATTATATTTACCTTAATTAATGTTTTGTTCAGATATCCTAAGTGAAGTCTGGTTCTTATTTTAGTTCTTCCAAGTTTCACTCAAATCTTGCTCTAGGCCCCACAGAAGGGGGAAGAGATTTTGATTTTCTAAGGGATGGAAAAAAAATTAAATCAAACTAACAGTAACACCTTTGCTATGTTTACCTTATGTGAAATCTTATTTATGTATGTTTTCCCTATTTTTTTGTGTAAGTGAAGTCTAGTCTCGCTCTGCTACCCACAGGGGGAGAAAGAAGGAGGATAGGTTTGTAGAAGAAATATAGCAAAACAACTGAAACATATTGACTATATTTACCTTAAGTGAACTCTCTTGCTCACACAACTTCGTCTGCTATCTCCTCTGATATGACTTGTAGTTATAGTATTTATTAACAGAATTAGAGAATCAGAATATCTCAGAACAAAGGCTTTTATCAGCCAAAATAATTGGCACAATGACTAAGTCGCAAATCAGGTAAGGTAAAGACACAAATCAACTAAGGGGAGTTAAACTAAATTAACACATGCAAATGAGTGGGAGTAATGATAAGGTTGAAACATCACATCAGTGGATGTTGCTGAAAATTGGTGGGGATACTTTGGAGGAGTGACTAAGTAACATAGGATGATTAAAAAATTTGAAAAGGTATCAACCCTGGTCAGGGAAAAAATATATCAAATTTTCCATTCAAATAATCCTGACTACGAATCTTCCAAGCTCAAAGTCCCAGGTTTGCTTTTCAATGTTTCTTTTTTCCTTTCCTTCATTCTCATTTCCCTTGAAAAAAAATTTTTTTTTTCCAATTTCAAAAGTTATTCACAGGTTAATTATGATAAAATTTATTCTTGCATAGTAGGGTAAAACACTATATATGTTAATTCAGGTATATTGTAGCAGATATATTACAATGGTGGCATTGATAAGGAATCTGTGTGACATACTCTGTGGCAACTTCAGTGGCAGCTCTGTAGGCAAGGTAAAAAGGTAAGTAGCCCAGCTTCGGAGAGCCTGCACACGATTCAATGAAGTACAAGAATTTCAGGAGTAGCTGCAGTTCCGGTGATCAAAAAAGTGAATATAAACTGAACTTTTTTTTTTGATTGATGAATTTTTTACATTTTTTGGAAGCTGCTGGCACTACTTAGGCAGCTGTGTGGCAGCTCTGTACCTCAGAAAAAGAGTGAAAAGTTATGAAGTAAGTAGACCAACTGCAGATAATTCTGTACTCTTTTGCAATCAGGTACAATCGTTTTATATGAAGTCCATTTTTAATCTCCACTGGTCAAAAAAAAATTTTAACTCTGACAAAATGTTGTTTTAATTTTCAGGGGTACTTTATTCTTGAAGAAAACTTTGAAAAGAGCATCCAATTTTTGAAGAATGCTTTAGGATGAAGACAACTAGTCATCAAAACAGTCAAGCAGGGAGATATATGGGATACTGTGGTGGGGTTGGAGGAATTGGATAAACAGCTTTAAGAACTTTGAAAAATTTCCTTCTAACCCTTCCCTAACTTTAACAAATCTGCTCTGATCAATGTGAAGACTAGCCCCACTGAAGGCTGAATAAGGAAAGCTGCCTAAAATGACCTGATGAGGAAACTACAATCCAACAACTTAACTAAAATAGGATGAAACAAAGGCTCTCCTAATAATGAATATTTATTGGTTTGAGTCTTTCTTGACTGTCATGCAGGGAGATATAAGGAATACTTGGGGATGGGAGTGGGGGGGGGGGGGAGAAATTGGGTGGGCAGCTTCCATTTGTTATTGTTAACTATGTACAAAAGGGCTGCTCATCTACTTCTCATATGCGGTGCTTAATCATGGTATGCCCATTCCTGACCAAAAAATCATTGGTTATCCAAATAGCAGACATCTATTATACTAAAGAAAAAAATACTTACTGTGAATATGACTGATATATACAAATAATCAATTCTTATGCTACACAACAATCATCATGTCCATTTAGGCTACATTTAAATATTCATACATGAATGTGTATATGGACTATATGCAGTCCTATATGTTTCATCATAATCACAGCCACTTTGATTTCTTTTCTTTCTTTTTTGGCTATTTTTTTAATCCCACTCGCTTAATTGCTTTAAAAATTTTTTTTAACTTGACCAATGTCAATTACTTGAGTTCTATTTATTCATGATACTAATACTAAACCATTTATATCATAAGACATATAGCTTCGGAATGATTAAAAGCCTTTTTAAGCATTGATGCAAAATAAATTCTATTAATAAATATACATTTTGTCACTATCCAGTTGGAAAATTCTCTTAATCAGTCATTAATATTATGATACACTAAAGCATTTCTTCATGAATGATACATGAATCCATACACTAGCAACTGATATAAAAAATGATCGGACAAGTAACAAGCACAGCTGCATAAAAATTAAATTTTTTATGTGTGGAATGCATAATATATTATATGCATTTGTAACTCTTATTTAGAGAATACCAGTTATGTCCAATTTTCCGCCATGGAATGTCTTCTTGGCATAAAACTTCCAATCCCACAAATTCACTTAAATATTTCTCCTTTTTATGCTCTCCTCTTCAATATTAATTTTATATGCATGGTAAAAGTCATTGATTACCATTAAAATGTTATGGAAGACCTACTTCTTGCATTTATTTATGCAGTGCCATTTCCACCCCATAATCATATTATACCATCCCTTTTAGTGAATTGGGAATATGTTACATATACTCTGCAATTTAAGTGATTTTACTGCCAAAATTTCACATACCATCAGTGTTCAGTGGATGCAATTATGATTAATAATACAGATGATCCTATCACACTCAAATAACTTTTCCAAAACAGATATTCATAGAGAAAATATGAAGCAACATTTAAAAATAAGATACTACAATCTTTTACATGTGAACACCCTTTTGATTCCATCTAATAACACTCCCATATCCAAAATCAACTAATTTATACATGTAGATACTATTTAGGTCTTTGATAGAGTCTTGAACAATGTGTAGTGATTAATTGAAGAATTTTTTAAAACAATATTTTGATATAATTTAACATAAAAACTATGTAAACTCAGTCCCTGACAAATATCATGAAGAGAACAAAAGATTTAAGGCAAAACAGTGTATAAATACTAGAAATATCAAAAAATATATGAATTCAGTCTAGGTTTTCAGGAATATTAGGATCACACCTTCTTTTTAACTTTGAACAGACAGACAGACAGAGAGACAGACAGAGAGACAGATGAAAGGATGGATAGACGGGCGGGCAGGCAGGCAGGCAAACAGACGAACAGAGGAACAAATTGTGAACTAGGTAAAATTCCACTAATATATATATATGTATATATATATGTATGTATATGTGTATATATATATATATATATACATACATATACATATATATACACATATATCTCCTTTTATTGTGTTTGGAAACTTTATTTTGCCATGCCATAAGGAAGAGAAATATTTGGACCCACTTGGATTACATTAAAAAAAAATTTTTTTTGGGTCCTTTATGACCTCAATTTTGAGCTCTAGGCTAAATATCACAGAATATTCTTAAACTGGTCATTTGTGTTGCTGCTTGAAGTATTGTAAATGAATATATCCATTTATTATCAGAAAAATGAAATTTTTACAAGGATGATTCCAGTAAATAATATTGATTTCATTTAGCTATAGAGCTATTGAGGCTTCTAAATTCTTAGTGATTGATAAGCAGGTCCTCACTTAGGCAAGTCCAATGTTGATGCTCTCATCCATTTCAGAAGGAGTATTCTTTATACTGAGCAGTCTAATTTTGGAGGCCCAAACTGGCACTGCTTTTCTGTTTGTTCCAAGCGCATTTACTTCTACCATCAGGAAACATAACCATTAATCTAAGCTGTACTGGCCATACATAGTTCCGGATAAACATGGTTTTTAAAGTAGCTATAATGTAAAAAAAAAAAAATTCTGATTGCCTAATTCTCCTCGAAAAAAATTACCTGAATTGAACATCCTTTTTTTTATTTTTTAACAATAGTAATTATTGTCAAATCATTTTGCTGTCCCAATGTCCCACCTCCAATTCCCTCAGTACCCACTGAACTGAAAAAAGGAAGAAAAAGTTGCTACTTCAACACTACGGAGTTGTAAGGAGGTTTACTTCTCACCGAATTCTGGTTGAGAAGCTGTGAAACTTAAGTATCGTCTTTCACACAGGTGCTTCATTAGAAATAAAACTAGCTGCGCATGCGCCTAAATGGTGTTTAGGTTGTTTAAGGTGTGAAGTAACCAAGGTGATTGCGTAGAGCGCAGTAGTAACCGGGCTAGTTCACCACAACCGACTTCGAAGGATTCCTAAGGGTACTTCGATTTGCGGATCTCTCACTTTTAGTTTGGAGGTAAGTATAGAGAGAGACTAAAGCGAACTTAATATCGGCAAGAAACCAAATAGTGTGTGCCCAAATACTGGAGATACCGAGTACTACGTGGGTTGGCACTTGTCTTTACTTTTGTCTTGATTTTATCAGATAGGTTGATAGTGGTTACTCTGATATATTTTGTCTCCCCTGAAGCATAAGTGCAGTTAGGAGTGCTTCTATGTTCATCACCTTAATTGTGGCTGCCATTTTATTTTAGCACTAGCAGTGGTACCTCCATTCCTGGAGTTATCCTGCAGTACCACTTAAGGAAACTTCCACATAAAACACCCCATGTGTAAAACTTGGCATGTAATATCTTTGCCCAATACCTTGGATGTATATATGAGAGACAGATCCCAAAGTGAATTGTGTTAAAAGAAGCTTTCCAATGGTATATAAATATCAGATTACAAGTAAGAATATTTGAAATATAATTTTTAAAATACATGTTTAGAAAAAATGAGTTTTTACATCATCACTAACTACAACAATCTATTCAAAGTCAAACTCCTGCCTCTCAGTGTAATTTTTAGTCCAAGTATCCTTCGAAATTGGCCTGTGCCATAATTGGCACTTCACTCATTACTTCTCCTTTCTCTTATGCAACCCTTGAAGCTACCTTCTGCTTTCTTGTTTTCTTAGTCACCTCTTCTTAGAAAATTTAAATATGATGGTACGATACACAGCCTTCATTTTCCCAGGAAATGGATCAGATTATATCCCAGTACTTGATAGGCTACTAGCAATAGCAAAGAAAGTTAATGAGTCATCAAAATGGCATGAACTGCAGTTGACCTGGCTTCTTCCTGTATGCTGTAACAAGTGCAGGACAGTCTTCCAGAGCTGAAAGTGGATATTTGCATTGTATATGATGGCAGAAACACAGCCATATATAAGGTGAAGAAATGTTCCATGTCATTCAAGATTATCAATCTGAATGCTAAAAGATAATTTTCAGTGTCAGTTGCTAGTTACAAACTTACCATGATGAAATTAATAACTCAAGGGATCACAACATCAAGATATCACTAATCACAATAAGAAAGGAGGGGCTGGATGCCATAATTTTGGCCTGCTTTGATTTTCAAGCAATGATCGACTAGTTTGTCTTGTATATCTTAAATGACATCTTTTCCATGAGGGAGGAGTCCACTTTTGGTAGCTCTCTAAACACTTCAGCAGCTAACTATGGTCCTTTGAACTTTTGAAATCATTTCATGTTGCAGATGTAATCCAGAGGGTGAGCTAGGGCTAGGGTGCATGTGGCTAGCTCATATTTATAGTCTACTCTCAGTTGCTATGACTACCAAATAAGCTTCATTTTGAAGATTGAAAATGGTCACTTTATAAAAGCTTCGCAATAGCCTTGTCCTCCTCAAATTTGTTGACCTTTTGGGTAAAAAAACAGTATATGAGAGATATAAAGTGTGCCAACTAAAACTGTATTAGGTTTGAATGGAACAAACAATACTACTCCAACATTAGATGCAGGCTGACCTTTGGTGTAGCAACAATCTGAGCTAAAATTGCTATTTTTTTCAAGAATTTGAACATTTTCCCTCAATTTTCTTCTTTTATGCTCCCTTATGGAGATTTATGAGATAATATTTATGCCAAAAATATAAAAAATAAATATTGAAAGCTTACCTCATCTTCAAAAGTGAATTTTATAAATGTTACAAATAAAGCCCAGGGATGACCTTGCCACAACTAGATTGAATTTTTTTTTTTTTTTTTTTTTTTTTTTGGGGTTTTTTTTTTGGGGGTTTTTTTTTTTTTGGGTTTTTTTTTGGTTTTTATTTTGTGACTAACTATTTAGGCAAGTTGATTTCTATATCATGATTAATAGAAAAATTATGTGCTATGCTTGCATTCTTCTAGCTTCTGCTAGTACTGGGTGATGCTTTAAGTCACAGAAACCCCTTCAATTTGTTCCAATCTATGTTAATTTTAGTGTTAAGTCAGTAGCTAATCAGCCAATGATGGTTGCAAAGTGTTACCCTGTGTTTGTGATGCCAAGAACAGCATATACTGCATAAAAATTCATTTCCATATCCATGATTGTAATTTTATTTTATTAACAAAAATTCATTGTATTGAGACCAATACCTTTTATTTCATTGTTTGAGATATTTGATTGCTTTTTTAATAATAAAAAATCTGAACATGTGCACAGAATAAAATAAATGGGCTCATTGGTTCCATGATTCAATATATTGCAGCACACTCCAATTTCAGGAAAGGGGGGAGGGGTGGGAGGGAGGTGGAAAGAGCTCCAGCGTATTGAGTACCCTTCCTATCCCACCCCAACTCACCCCTTTTAATTTCTCACTCAATGCCACCCTCCACAAATTGCCCATGTATATATTTTCTTTCCAAATATGCTAACAATCAGTAAAAATGTATCCCTCAGTGACACCCTTAGAGGGTCTCCGAAGATGTTCTGAATGCTTGGGGGAGCTGATTTTAAAACTGAACAAGTAGTGATTATATATACACTGACATTAGCTCCAATGTGGAATGGTGTAAGAATACAAATTTATAGATGAGATGTACTTTCATATGGAGGAGGCCCCACACTTTCATGGCATTTTTTTTTACAAAATCTGCATAAGTCTGTTCTTCTGACCTTTCAGTGTAATTTTTTTTTTATAATTGTTTAATGCTCAAATTTTACACATTTATTTTCTAAATTTTTGACTTTTCTGATTGAGGCCAAAGTGGTATAAAAAATATTTGCCTAGTCATGACAGTTCGTAAAAGTATGCAATGTGGTTCTAGAACATTAACTGGTGTAGTTGTATAGTGTGGGGGCAAAAAAGTTAACAGCAATGTCCTCTTATACATAAGAAAAGATATCTGTCCATGTTTGTACCATCAAAACTGATGATAACTTAGCATGAAAATAAGTTTGGATCTAGCTTAAAACATTGTCTAAAAATTTTTAGGAAATAGTGGCCCTGGTTACCAAAAATGTAATTCAGATTTGTATGCGAAGAAAGCACAAAAAGAAACTATCACTTAGAGATCAGACACAGGCCTGTCAAGCAGAAAATCCAGATTCGAATAATGTACTGAGCTTGCTATTCTGCTTTTCTTTATATTTCCTTACCTAATTTCTTGTTTTTTATAATCACCCCTTTATGAGTTACTTCCTTCCTTAATTTCCCTCTTCCTTCTATTTTTTGAGGGTTTCCCTTCTTTTTCTTTCCTATTTTTCCTCCTCCATTTTTCCTATCATTTCCCCCCCTTTTTTTTATCTTATCCTCTTTTTGTCTATTGGTCTTTTTTCCTCTACTTTCCCCCATTTTCCCTTCCCTTCTTTTTTCTCCCCCCCCTCCTCCCAATTTCCTTTTTTTTTTCTTCACCATATTATTCTAACTTTTTTTTTCTTTTGTTTTTTTCCCTCACTTTTTTTTATTACTTCTTCCCATACTATTTTTACACCATTTTTACACCATTCTTCATAGTTTCTTCTCTATATTCTGCTTTCCCTCCTTTTTTTTCTTCCCAACCCCCTTTTCACTACCATAATTTTTTGTCTTTCTTTTTATTACCTTCTTTACTTTTAAACAAAGCTCTTCAATTTTTTTCTTTTATATATTGCCCCCTTTTCTCCCCTATTTTTCTCTCTTTTTTAAATTTCATTTTTGTATTTTGAGTAAACCTAAGCTAAACTTTGGTTCACACACATGTGCACACTCAAACACACATATGTATATTTATTACTGTGTCTTCCCTCTTTATGACAAACAAATGAAACCTAATCAAAGTTGTCATTATGGTAGACATATTGTACATTATTAGGTTGACCTGGGCCCACCTCTTCATGGTTCACACATGTGGATATATAAGTATGTGTTTATTTTTGGGTCTTTACACTTTATGATCAACAAATGATATAAACTATGAGTCACCACTAGGATAGACGCATTGTAAACGATGCATGAATATATGCCCACAAAGTAAGACCACCTAGCCACAGCTATTCCAGTGTGAGTGTAATGTTGAGAGACTGAGTGAGGATGGAATCATAGATATATAATGTCCATTATATAGATGGTGTATATCTAAAGGAATCTGTCACATGCAAGATTCATGTCGATGCTCATACTGATCATAATTGATTTTAGTGTGAATTAATTGCACCTGCGACTAATAGTATTTATATTTTGTGGTGTGCACTAAAATGGCTACCCCTAAACTCAATATGCTCTATGTCTGCTAATCTACTTCTATACCTTTATTAACCTCCTACCTCCCCATTCTTATAAAATTCGATGATTCCTCCTTCAACAATCGATTTCTCTCCACTATTGAACATCAATTCTTCTGAAGGTGAGGTGAGGACGAACATGGCAATGGCTAATGTTACCAGTGAGACAACCATTGCAACAGCAACAGACAATGATGAAAGTGAGCTGATCATGGCAATACGTAAAGATCTTGTAGACAGAGTTGGCTATGTGGAGCTCTCCCACTGGTGTACCATTGAATATTGTGAATTCAACTATCATTTTAAGGATAAATACCATGCCACAAAGTCTCATGTGGTAGTGAATGGCTACACACCTCCACTCACGAATGTTGACTGGTTCTGTCTTGGGGTCATCTTCAATTTTGACAGAAATTTGAAAGTTGAACAGGCCCGCCAATGCATACAAAATGGTGTAGACTTGAAATACGTTGGTGAAGAAGTGTTTGCAGAGAACTTAAGTGATGGATCGTTGTTTGTGCAGAGTAGCATCTGCAACTATGCTAATCAGTTGGAACCATACAGCGTTCGCGAAATACCTACTGGTTTATCACTTAAGATCTTTGACCGTCAGGTATATTATCGACAAATTGCTATGCGTATTTACCAGGGGTATGAAGCCATATTGGAGTTGCAAAGAATGTGTACTATCTTCATAAGCTTTATGAAAGGTTGGGGACCAGGATATGACTGCCAGAATGTGAAAGACATCCCATGTTGGATAGTAGTCCACCTGGATGGACCGCTCTTGTGGTTGGAGAAGGTGCTATCGCAGATGAAACCCAACATTGTACCCTACTTCTATTCTTAGACATGGCCATATAGATACTTGCAGGTACAATGTTAGTATGTGGCCTTAACATTTTAACATCTAAGGTATTCTCATCTCTACTTATATGTACAAAGTGTGTTTGTTGTTCTTAAATAGTTGTGCAATGGGTCTATCACAGAGAAGGGGTGCTTCAATGTATGCATATATACACTCTACATGCAGCACACATTAGGTGCACTGGATGATTATTTCCAGCTTGGCCTGCAAGGTTTACAATCCTATGGAACTTGCTGATGAAGTGGTTTACATACTACAGGAGGTGTTTGGTGTGTGTACATGAGATGTGTTATGCAAAATTGTAGATCACAATTTGCAGATTTGATTTCAAGGTTTGACTATTACCTTAAAATATTAACCTCATTCCCACAATTCAATCATAAATCAATCCATTATAGAGAATTTGAGGTAAACTACATTTACACTTTTCAATCAGAGCATCTGAGGATGGCTATGTGTATATGAGTAGAGATACCAAGTGTTTATGCAAGCACAAATTAATCAGAAAGATAAAAAACTGATTCTTCCTAACATGATACATCTTTCCTCAGAAACTAGCATCTTCTTGGTCCACCCCCTACCCCCACTTTTATTAATCCACACTAATTTCTTATTCGGTATGCTATTCCAAAAAATTTATTCCCTGTTTCTTTGTATTTTGTAAACAGTTTGATTTTAAATTACTCTAATTTACTTCACAGTAACATTACACTCTACCACTTGGCATTATTGCAGAGCTTTCCACATTAACACCTGAAAACAATTTCACAGAGACATTAGCTACAAAGAGCGGCTGAAATACAAATTTGTTAGCTAGAATATCTGTGATACTGTTTGACTAACCTAAAAGCAACCTGCAATTAACAAATAAACTTTTATTTTTACTACCAACTATATAAAAATAACCTCACATACTGGGTATATTTTTATGATACATTTTTTTATAATCTCAGTGTGCATTAAATAGTGAAAATTAGCATGACATAACTAGGAATATTGGGGCAGCCAGGTGAAACAGACAGGTTAACTTTCATTTTCCCACTGTTATTCTTTCTATGACATACTACCTAGCCACACCTCTCATTTCACAACTACTGTATATAAATGGCTTGCACAAAAGAGCTTTTTCAGAAGCATCTGGTTTGACGCAATTAATACAAATATAGACTATGAAGTTTTCTCTTGCTCGATTATATAATCCAAGGTACACAGTAAGTCAAACAAGACTAGAAATTTCCAGTCCAAAAAAAGCTTACTCATAATTTATTGTATTTACTTGACTTAATCTGGGTGGGAGGGGAAAGTGGGGGGGGGGGGGGGGGGGGGGGTGGGGAGGTTTAAGGGGGATGGGGAGAAAAGGGTTAAAAAGGAGATAAAATAAACTGAACCATGACTAGGAGTTGAACTGGTGACCATAGCACTTGTTGGATAAAGTTTCATAATAAGAATTGATTAAGAAGTTGCTACTTAACCTTGCAGATTTTATAAAACTTTACCCCTTCATGTAAAAAGAAAGGATGGAACAACATGCTCGCCTACATCTATATATATCTATTATATATATTATGCATGTCCATTAGTTGGACATGATTCAATGCCACAGGGTTATGTTGAAACTAAACAAATTTGGTGTGGGTATTTCAAGGGTTTGGCATGAAGTTATCGTAACTTGAATGAAGAGAAAGTTAATGTATTAGATAGTTTGTACTATTTTTTTGATTACAGTATTCTCAATAATTTTTAATACAATTTTAAGTTTCAACTAACTGATCTTGTGAGAAGTAAAATTTGTTTTCTACAGCCGGTAAGTTACCAAAATAGTATGAATTAACAAATGGGCTATGTTGGAAACTTCAGAGTTTCCTCGTTATTGACTATGGAGAGCCTGAATTAGGGAGCATGGATTTTTACTAATGATGGCTATAAGGATATTGTGTATTGCTTCTCTATATCCTCATCATCTTTGCCTGCAAATGTGCTGGTAACTGTAAACCACATTCAACATTCACACACCATGTAATGGGGTGCTGTAATTTATTCATGGTCTTGTAGATTCTGACTTGAATGTATAAGGCATGGTTGATATTACAAGAGCAAAGTACATCCATTTACATTTCTAATGTATATTCGTTGCTCTGTGACAACTTGATAGAGAGGTTATGGATCAATTCGGTTAGTACTATTTCTTATCCAGTCGTAGGTGCTAGTATCGTATATATACAATTTGGTGTTCAAGATATGAGATATAATATTACTATTTTTTCCTCAGTACCAAGTACCAGACGTGCCCTTACAATTGTTTCTTATATACTACTTCACAATTTTCGCAGTATCATTGGTAAATATACACTCCAAATTAGTTATGTGTGCTACCATGTAGTAACAATCAGCAATGTAATTTTGCTTACAATCAGTATTGATGTAAAAATAGCTATGAAACAGATAATTATCTTTTCCCTGGAATGACTGCACTGTATCTATGCAAGTTTGATGTATATCAAGCCCACCAGGAGTTACACCAAGAAATCTTTGTAATGGCAGATAAAGCATATTTTATGCTTCTGCCTACCATTTTCCATCGATGGTTCTACGATACATGCCTATTTCTTGATTCGGACATCCTTGTGGACAAAGTAGCCCTAACATTATGTATGCTTAAGTTAGTTCTAGGATTAATGAAGTTTAATTCACCATATATTGGATCACTAGGTCTAGGATCACTTTGTTTAGAATTTCTAGGATCAGAATCAATTAATTTAGGATCACTGAGTTTAGATTTAGAATTATGAGGTTTAAGATCACTTGGTTTAAGACCACTTGGTTTAGGATCTCTAAATTTACACTTAGGATCACAAGGTTTAGGTTCAGGATCACAAGGTATACTATAATTACATTTTGGACCACCTTTTGCAACACCTATACATGGAGTTATACCGGTCTCTGTATCAGTAGAAGTTTGAACACTTGCTAGTGGTAATTGGAATTGGGAACTTTCACAGTCAAACCAACCAAGTTGTAGTGACTAGGCAGATGACAGAGGTACATTGACTTAAAGTAATGTCAACAGATATGCTTCTGTATATGTTGTGGTTTCCATACCTATCCCACTTGAAACACTCTTAGCAATTCAACAAATCTTATTCTTTTCAATTCCAACACAACAAAACAATATAATGGTATCAGTGTCAACATATATACTAGTCTGCCTCATACCTCCTGTGAGGTAATATCATGTGACATCTATAGAGTTCATACTACAATTTAGACCACCATAAGATAGTATCCACAAAGAACTTCAGTTGTTACACACTTATTCCCCTGGTCATAGTATGAGGACAAGCAAGTTTCTGCCAATTTGCAAAGCACAGTAATTCAATCTCACTACACAAGGTACCATGTTTTTTTTTATGCCAAATTTGTACACTACTCTTTAATATTCTGACATTTATGAGAACAACTCTATAATAAGATTTTGTTCTTGCAGCACAATCACGCGAATTAATGCAAATTATGTACAAATTCATGAATTAGATGGCATAATTTTTTTTATGGCATGAACATTTTCCACACTTATGCACAATATACATTCCAAATACAGAAGCTTGCACTTCAGCTTGGTAAAAGAATATTTCATTCTTTGCATGAGGTACCAGTGTTGTTTTATTATATCACATGATTTGGGTGAAACTCATTTTACCTGGAGGTCAAATTAATTAAATCCGCATGATTTTAGTGTTACATAATTTTTAGGTTATCTATTATAAAAAATTGATGTGTCCATTTGTTGGGTGAGATGCAATGCCCCAAGGTTTGATACAAACTGAACTAAATTTAGTGTTGATATTCAGAGGGTTCCGCAAGAAGTTATTCATTAGACACTTTTTTTTTTAAAGAGCTTCTCATGGACAAAAAAAGGAAATCAAGTTTCAGTACAAAAAGGAGCCTACAAAAAATGGTATCATTGTCAAAGTGACAGTCTTCATAACTGAATGTCCTGGGTTCTATTCCATCGAGACTATATTTTTTCCAATTTTTTTCCAAATTTATTTCTGCTTTTTTTTCTTTCCTTTTTTTCTTCCTTTCTATCCCTGTAGTGCATTCCCTTTTCCTTCCAACTTTATTTTACTCTTTATGTAACTTTGGTCTGAAGTACTTGTATTTATGTAGGTCTACTACTGGGGCAATTAGGCTCCATTTCTAATCTACCTGAGTCAAGATTATTCTAGGCTTCAGGAGGATAAACTGATTAATATGGCAATGCAACCTCATTAGGGCAGCAGCTTCAATTAAAACATTAGGGTTGGGATGAGGGAGGGTAGTGCATGGTTTTTCTTCAATCATTTCTTCTTTTCTCCTTTACCTTCCTTTCCCCATCCCCTTTGATCTCAACAATACTATGGACAGGGTACTGATGTCATATCACTAAGTTCATCTTAGTATAATTCCTGACTACCCAGTATTTTTGTATGCTTGATTTTTTTTTTCTCTCTGTTTGTATGCTTGTTTTTAAGTTTGTTTCGATGCATGATGATTATATTATGTTTATATATTTTATGAATTTTTGTTTGTGTCTTTGTTAGTTTAATGATGATTCTTTCTGCCTCAAAATGGTGAAACAAATTTCTATACTAAAAAGGTCACTCCAATTTTTTTCATTCCTTCGTTTTTGTCTTCATGGCTAGGGCTAGGGTTTCTTTTCCTCCTTTTCCTTTCCATTTTTTCCCCTTCTTTTGATCCTACTTCCTTCAATTCTTTTTTCCTTCTATATTTTCCTCCTATCTAATTTTCATCCAATATTTTTCCTTTATCTTTTTTATATTGCATACCATTGTCACATCAATCAGTTCACCTACTATAATTCTTAATTCATTTGTGCATTTGGGGTGGTATGAAGTAGTTAGGAGTGGATTGGAATAAATCCCTGCCCATTGGGGAGAACTTTTTTCAAAATACCTGATTAAAGGGACTTATTAAGTTGGAATTTTTTTAAAATCTCTGGACTATGATAGTTCTTCTTCTATTTCTTTCTTAGCAGCAATGATTTCACTGTGTTAGTGTGAATAAAGTGTCTATTCTCCTTCTTTCATATGCACTATATTCAGATTAGATGTTTGGGCAGTATTTGATGTCCTCCCCAGGACATCAACGGCTGATGTCCTGGGGAGGACTCTGAGATCAGTTGATATAATAGATGTTTTGGCTGATTCAGAGCCCTTTGACAAAGTGAAATGGTTGCTCCAATGTGGCATAGCTCAGCAGGCTGGAAGCCTGACAGAATAGTTAGAAACTCCATTGGTGTGGGTTGCAGGCATCCATTCACTATGCACATGGCATCATTAAGGCACCTGTCAATAAGTTGAGAATGTACGCTCCTGCACCATGTGGGGGCACAATACTCAGCTGGAGCATAGACTAGGGCAAGGGCTGTGATACATAGGGTTTGTGCCTTAGCACCTCAACCAGTACCAGCAAAGTGCCTCAAGAGTGTGATGCATGATGTAAATTTCATGCTAAAGTTTTCCAAATGTCAGCGGTACATGAGTGTCCTGTCCATCTTCACACCAAGTTAAGTTGGATATCTTGATGTGTTAGACAGGAGCCATTGATCTTGATATTCAGCTCATGTTTTGCTTCTTTGTTTTTGAGATGGAATGAGGCTGACACTGCCTTTTTTTCACTAAGCTTCAATCTCCACTTCCTGAGGTAGTCTGACCATCTTGCTGTGTCCTTGTTCAAAACCTCCTTGGCTTCTTGCCGGCTGCACGCTGTGTGCATTAATATACAGATTGTAGGCATAGGCATAATTTCTGGCTGTGGTATTAGGGAGTTATACGTATAGATGTTAAATTGTAGCTGAACTAGGACAGACCCCTGTGGGATGCTGTTTTTCAGGTATCGCAACTTGTTTTGCTGGCTGTCTGTCTTAAGGACTAAACTGCAATTTAGGACAAGTTCCATAATCATTTGGACCATGTGCTTGTCCGGTAGAAGGCTTAACAATTTGCAGGTGAGGCTACAGCGCCACACAGTGTCGTAAGCAGCTCTAAGATTGACAAATATAGACACCAGCCTTGTTTTATCCTCAAAGCTATCCTCGAGGTGTTGGGTCAACAGGGTCACTTCATCCACTGCTGACCTACCATGATGAAAACCAGCCGGATCAGGAAGTAGTTGACAGTTTATGATCAGCTCTATGCATGAGTGGATTAGATGCTTGAGGATCTTGATCGGAACCAAAAGTAAAAAGATGGGACAGTAACTTTTAGCATCGTTTAAAGTCTTGTTAGGCTTAAGTTTTGCTATGAGTATGGCTCTCTGCCAGATATTGGGGATTAGGAAGTGGCACAAGCAGGAGAGAGGAAATTGAGGAACCAGGCTTTGAGCTTGTCACTGGCATGGAGTATTAGCTCTTGGCATATGTTATCTGGCCCTGGAGCTTTGCTGGCTTTGAGTTGTTGGAGGGCTGAGTAAAGTTCATCAGTTGTGAAATCTCCTGACAGATCAAGGTCTATGTTTTGGGCCCTCCATCAGTCTGAAACCTCCTTGACTATGAGCCTGGTGAACTCATGGTCCTTGTTCTTGAATACCCCATTATTCACAAGTTGAGAGGCAATGGAGTTTGCCGACATGGGGCATTTGCAAGGAGGTGCAGACCAGCCGGTTAGTTTGTGAATTGTCTTCCATGCTTTAAGGCTAGAGTGTGTGAAGTCAATGTTACCTACAGCCTCTGCCCAGTGGGATTGTCTTTTTGTCTTTTCTGGTCTAGCCGAGAAAGTAACTTCTCTGAAGCAAGTCTGGTCTTGGTTCCCAGGGCAGCATGTTTGAAGGTGTGGTAAAGGCTATTGCACTTTAATCCCAATGCAGAATACAGGTCTTACGATATCTACATTGGATGGTCTTTTTGCTGCTGAGATAAGCAATTCACAAAAAGCATGGTATGTCTGATTCACATCATTGCTACCTGGAGATGATAGGTCCCCAATGGCTTATTCTGTAATCAGACAGTACTGTTCCCAGTTAACCTTACGGAAATTCCAATGCCATACAGGCTTGCTTGGAGTTGGTTGGATGAGCTACCATGTGAGAATCAGTGATGTCAGTGTTGGGACTTTGGGAACTTTCTGAGCACATGTCTGTCAAGGAGATAACCCTTGATATGGTTTGCAAATGCCAGGTCTGTTTTGGTTCAAGTGTTCCATCTACCTTAGTGAAAACTGCGTGGCTCCTTTGGGTTGTATAGGAGGCTGAGGTCATTAAGATTAGCCCATTGTATAAGGCAGTTTCCACTCCCACTGTTGTTTCGATACCCCCAGCTTGTGTGCTGGCAGTTAAAGTCATCGACATGTTTGCTTGGAGGCTGGAACACTGATAGGGATGCTATGGTCTTTTTGAAGGGGGGTGGCTTGTAGACATTGATGATTGATGTATCATCCATTTTTATATGTAGCCAGTATACATCCAAGTTGTTGGGAGACTCCCCCTCATGAGTCCATCTCAGATCTTGATGGACAAATGTGGCTAGACCATACTTCCTGCTTGAGATAAATCCTGCTAAATCATAATTGGGGAGAACTAGTTTAGATGCATTGGTGCAGTTGGGTTTCTTGAAGGAGAATGAATCGAACTTCATGTTTCAATATGACCATTTAAATGTAGTTGCTGCTTTAATACAGCTGCACTCTCATATTTGTAAGTTTATCCTTCTGAAACACAAATTATCATTTTTAAAATTAATTAAGCAAACCATAGCCTAAAAAAAGTGATTTTCTCTTTCCTGATACCTGTCTAGACTGTGTACATTTAAAATAAAACCAATTGGCCCAAGTATAGATGGACATATATAAAAATACAGTACTTTAAACCTGAGTCTAATAAAAAAAATTTGAAAAAGTAGAAAGGAATCAAAATGAATGAGAATGTAAGAAGAGGGGGAAAAAATGGTAAAAAAATTGGAAAAAATAGAGTCTTGGTGGGATCAAACCCAGGAATTTCAGCTTGGATCATCATTACTTTGACCACGGAGCTACATTGTTGTTTTTTAGCCTTTTTTGTGTTTAAACTTGTTTTCTTTCTTTATCACTAGGGAAACCACTTATTAAAAAATGTTCCTAATAAATAATCTCATGCCAAACTGACTGAATATCTCCAACAAATTTGGTTCAGTTTTGACAAAACCTAAAGGCATTGCTTGGTGTACTAATGGCATACCAAATATATATATATATATGTGTGTATATGAATATATATATATATATGTATATATATATCTTTGTTTTTTTTTTAGATGTTTAGTGAGGTGATTTGAGAGACACTGTTCCATAAAAAAGGCGTTTTAAACATGATCATTTCCAATGGACTCCTATTTCCTATTCCTAGTTTCACTTTTTCCTACTAAGACCCGAATCAGTCCAATCAGTATTTAAAACACCGTTACTTCCTGCATTGTTTAATTTATGATTTTTCATTCCCCTTTGACTGTAGCTTCAAAAATAGAAGGAATATATAACAGTGAATTCTCTTGTATCATCAAAATTTGGCAGTTCCCATTGGATTATTCATAGTTGTAGTACATTGGGATTTTTCTGGTTAATTTTTAATCTCACACCCCAAAGGGTCTAACAAGGTGCAGTAAGATTTGGATGAAATTTTTATACAATTTTGGCATACCCAAAGAAAAAAAATTGTATTAAATAGTGGCTTACCTTGAAGGAAACCTCTCAGGAAGCTACAAATTCATATATAATTTCTCTTTGGTTTCCGGAGTGAGTCCTCTGTTGTAAACCCCTGGACCCTGGGTGCCCACAACAGTGACTATGACCCATAACCCAAAGAACAGGCAGAAACATGTAAAAGAAATTCAAAAACAATATGGTCACAGAACATTAATGCTTTAAATTATAACAATGAACATTCACATTTGTGAACTTATTAGGTAATGTTTGAAAACCACTAGAACACATAGGAGCTAGAATATAAAATCCAGTCCACAATGAGTCCAGTGTAGTTGAGCTAAATTATTGCTGAGTGTTGTGTCACTATTGAGTTCTATCTACTGATAAATTAGAAGTATCTCTTTGTTATTCAACTAAATTCATTCTAAGAGCTATATCAGTTCTGAGTTCCATATATTGATGCATTTGATATGTTCATTTGCTATTGATTAAATACATTTTTACTTGAATACCAACTGACTCTTTCTATGAGTTAACACACTGTAAGGGAATCCACAACACTGGTAGCCATAGTGCCAAAGAAGAGAACCCAGTGATGCTACCATAATATTAGAAAGAAATAAGAAAGATCATAATGTCAACAACAAAAAAAAAGAATAAAGAAAGACGGAGACCCTTCTCTAGAGCGGTCTACATCAACAACTCCAACTGGCTTGCCAACCTCCCTCTTTATGTCTGAGATGATCAGTACCCCTCCAGGCCACAATCAGTGAAGAAATGTCTGATGCATTGATCAACCTCTTTGCCAGAACAGATCCCAGAGGAGATCTTGACCAACCGGGGGAGCAACTTCTGCAGTACGCTTATATCAGAGTTCCTGAGGGTCATGTGAATGAAGTCCATCCGCACATCTCCTTGCCACCCTCAGAGAGATGAAATGGTCCAGATGTTCAATGGTACTCTGAAGATGGTCTTGAGGAAATACACTGAAAGATTTAAACTGAGTGGCACAAGGCCCTTCCGTACATAACTTTCGCATATCAAGAGGTTTCCCATCCATCACTGGACTCTCTTCCTTTGAGCTCACCTTTGGGAGACAGCAACAAGGACCTCTTAGTGTATTTAAGGCAGAATGGATAGGCACAGTGTGAAAGAATAACCTACCTTACTGGCACTTATGAAAAATTTGAAGCTGCAAGAGAGCCTGCCATGACGAGGGCCAAAGAGGATGTGGAACAGTATTATGACAAATAAGCCCGGCTCCAGCATTTTGAACGAGATATTGTACTAATTTTTGAATCTTAAATCAAGGTGAAACTAATTGCTCAATGTCATGAACCATTCATCATATCAAGAAAATTGTCTGACACCACCTATCAGGTGAAAAAGGCAATATCAGGTGCGATCACAAGGATATACCATGTCAACTTCCTAAAAAAAAAAGTGGGTATCACCATCAACAGTATGTCTTCACTCTGTATAGACAGGAGACATAGAGGATCTCCCAGCATGGAAAAATTCACCACTAACATAGGAGGTGCCAGCGAACCTACACTTGGACCAGGACAAAGCTAAGCAGATATGGGAACTGCTGAAACTCAACAAGGCTCTGTTTGAAAACCAAACAGATAAGACAGATATCACAGCCCTCACAATTGACATGGGTAATTCGACCTGTGTCTATTTTCCACCATATAGCATGGCTTTTGCACAAATAACCTCAGTCAAAAAAGATATCACATATGCTTCAGGTAGGAATCATTAGACAAAGCACAAGCCATTGGGCTGGACCAAAGATAAAAGTTGCCAAGAAGGACTGGTCTGTCAGGCATGTGATAAATTATCCTGAGCTGAACTAAATCTCTGTCACTGACCCATTCCCCATCACACAGATCGAGGAACTCATAGATGAATTGGCATAGCAAAGTTTATTATGACTGTTGACCTGACAAAAGGTTATTGGCAGGAGGAAACCACATTTGTAACATCATTTGGAAAGTATGAGTTCCTGCATATGCCATTTAGACTCATGGGGGGTTCTGCAACTTTCCAATAAATAATCAATGGCTTATTTAGTGATGTATCTAATCTTGTTGCAGCCAAAAAATATTTACAACATGTCCAAATGATTTTAAGGAGGATCAGAGAGGCTGGCCTGACTACACAGGTGAAGAAGTGTCCTATTGCTATGTTTGAGTAGGTCTACCTTGGCCACAAAGTCGGATTTGAACAGGTCAGACCAGATGAAATGAAAATTATAGATTTGGTGATTTCAGAGTACTGAATATGAAGAAAGATATCAAGTTGTTACAGAGTTTGGCTGGTTATTATAGACAATTTGTGAAGGACTTCTCTACCATTGCCACTCCCCTGAGTGACTTCACCAAGAACTCCTGCCCAGATAAGTTGGACTGAGAAGAGATACACCAGAATGCATTCAAGTGCTTGACAGAGACTATTACAACAAATTCTGTCCTTCAAAGTCCCAAAGATGACAAAAAATTCATCCTCCAAACTGATGCATCCAACCTAGGTATTGGAGCAGTACTTAGTTGGATGACAGAGGAAATGACTACCCAGTTCTTATTATTCACAAAAATTCCTCCCTCAAGTAAGAAACTTCAAAACTGTGGATAAGGAATGCCTAGCTATTTTTATTGCTATTGGAAATAGATGCCTACATCCGCATGGGAGAATGTCTCAATCAAATTTGAATTGGATGATGCTTTCTGACTGTCACAAACAGAATTGAAACAATTAAACAAGGTGACAATAAAAATTAAAAAAAATTGGTCACCTTGGAAAGAGGTAGCAATCTAGCTAAGCAGGGCCACTATTGACACTAATATGATATTGTTGTGATAAACCTTTAAATAGCTGCTTTTTTTAAATTAAGTGGAGAAAAAAAATCAGCATACAGGAAATAATGCTGAAATTAACAGAATATTCACTTATCATTGAAAACCTCTGTGGAAGTTTCTATTTAATAATTAATCACCACAATTTAGAATGCTTAACCAAGACAGCTACCAGATCCACATACCTTTAGCTTCACATACCTTTAGCCCAAATGTCATAAGAAGTCCAATTGCCAACTGCTTCACCATTGACTGCTCCTCATTATCTTTGGAGGAGGCTCCAATTCTGATAACTGATACACACACTCATTCAAAATTTTAGCTACTGTGGGAATTCTATAAAAAGAATAAATAAACTTAAAGCCATCCACAGATGGAATCCCACAACAGTTTATGTACATTCCTTTTTGGGGGTGGGCTATTATAGAGAGATACTTGCTCCGAAAATTTACTGACCTCATTTAGGGTATTGTAGTTGGAGTCTTTTACATAGCAAGTGGTTTGTAGGGTAAGTGAACCATCTGGACAATTGTAATAATTAATTAGAAATGTAAAATTCAAACATAGACAATAAAAAATACAGCAATTGGAAATTTAACTATTTTTAGTCATTTTGAACCTTTCCCAAGTGCTTATAGCTAACTGCATCCTTACTGGCCCAACAGGGTTTCTCAATCCTAGTTATATTATGAAGTGGTCAGGCAGACACTAAATGTACACACACACCCACACACACACACACCCACACATGCACATGCATGCACGCATGCACCTACCCACCTACAAGCAAGCACACATGAATGCTGGTCAGGCAGACACTAAATGTACACACACACCCACACATGCATGCAGGCACAAATGCATCACACACACACACCCCTCTTTTGAAAGACACCTCTATTGGAAGATCACCTCTTTTGAGTTTTAAGAAGAGATGCATTTCCTGTATAAAGTTACTTCTATTGGAAGAGCACCTCTTTGAAAGACCTAAGATCACCCTAATGATAAGATTTTAAGACTGCTATAGAAACCAAAAGTACTTATTTGTATTTGTTTAGTTAGTAATTGCAGTCAGTTAACTATGCAATAAATAGTATGAATCTTAGGATTTGTAGATGTAAAGGGTTAGGCACACACAGTGTCCCATCTTCCTAAGAGATTCATGAAAACAAATACCTTGACCCTAAATAAACTAGGTGCATTTTAATAGCAACCAAACTTCTGCACAGACTTAAATATTTAGTCAAGGCAAGGAAAAAATTTTAATTGAGCTGATCAAAAAACTCAAGCTATTTATAGGAGTGACTCTTCTAGAGAGAGTAATGAGATCCATAAACTAAAAAAATCTGATTTTAGGAAGTCCTAATACCACCCTAACTATAATTTTATATACACATCTTATGTATTAATGTGCTTGTCCTGCCGTCTGTCATGTTGCTTGCTAAATTTAAAAAAATATATATATTTTTAGGTGTCCCACTATTGTTATACTTTTCTGGAAATGTAATTAAAATACAAATTACAATCACTGTAACCAATTGCAATTACATTTTAAATTACTTTTGAAAATTTTTTCCCCATTAAAATGCAATAATTATAAGCATCAGTGATCAAATTCATATCTACCAGTCTTCCAGTCTTCTTACCGATTTTATTTCAAAGAAATATTTTTTATTTTCACTTGCTTCCTTTAGTTTTTACACACTCTCAGATAGCTGGCTACAGTACTGGATTGGTATCTTGTATACATCTGATTGGCATCCACAAGTGTGCACTCTACCTACACCTCAGTACAGTACTCAATTATTCTTAATCAATTATCAGGAAGTTAAAGTTAACTAGCTATAACAATTCTATGGCTAGCTATAACAAAATTAATTACTAAATTTGACTTACATTCAAGATTTGAAAGTGCAGCTCTGGTAATGATATTCATCACCTGATGAACAAACCGGTTTTTAATTTTTTAATTTTTTAATTGTTCGCATAGAATTGGTAGTGTCAAAATGGCGGTTTCAACTTAATACTGCAGCTATTAATCTGCAATATACTCCATCAGTTTTTTAGCATGGTAAAGCAAATGCATACATCATGACCTAGTCCAAAGAAATAGTAAGATGTTAGCAAAACTTTTGCATGGTTTGCTATAGCCAGCTAGACTCTAGCCCTGGAAATTAAGAAAATAAATTATAAGAAGAAAGATGGTGAACATTTGGTGATTTTGACAGAGTCTTCACTACTTTAGCTATTGATTTGGAGGACAGAAGCTATCTTGGTAGTTTGTGTTGCAGCTTATATGACTTCAGGTGATTTTTTTGGCCTAGGTTTGAGCTGTAGCAGAGAAAATGAAGCTTTCATGTTGTATTAGTCAATGAGGCTGCCATTTTTTTTTTGGTGATCATCCCTACTTAGAGAGTACTACCATACTATCTGATTCCAGAGAGCTTTGATAAACAAACTTTCTTTTTTTTTTTAATGTTTAAGACTAGCCTAAGAGAAAAAGTGATTATGCCTTTAGCATTGTTACTGCCAAAATGTGCAAGAGTGTAGCATACATATCATGAACCTTTATGTATTTTTGATGTATGGGATTGATGCAATTGTTCAGATTGTCCTTTGGACCCACTCCTGTATATATATATTTTTCTTCTCTGAGGTGATTCCTTGGGAGAATATTCCCACACTCTAGCCAATTCCAGAATACGTCCTGCCTCACACCACTATCTGCAGCTACATGTAGACAGTTTGGTAGATCTTCAGATATCTTGAGGTTGACTGGTATGTTAAAATTTCAAAGCCTTTGGTTTTCCCTCACTATAATGTTTGATTTTGAAATTGGCTGGCGTTGGGGGTATATGCTGCTAGTTATAAATAGTTTATATCTAATTACTAGCTAGTTGGAAAAGACAGCAACAAAATTGTTAATCTTTTTTTTTTTTTTTTTTTTTTTTTTTTTTTTTTTTTTTTTTTTTTTTTTTTTTTTTAATCCACCACCACAATAATATAGCAGTGGCCAGCACATTTTAGAGCAGCTTCTCTCTTTTGGAGTACTCCAGAGTCCATAAACTACTGCTACCATGAAAAAATAAATCCTGCACACACAAAAAAGTTTTTTGTTTTCTTCTTAAGTTGGATTAGTTATGGCAGTGGGGGATCACCTATTGCAGGCCATAACCCATCTGGGGGATGAGTTATGGACAGGATGAGTTATTGTGTTACAGGCCCACTTGAGCAATTGGGTAATTGGTAGAAGTGAGCACATGTGGAACCGAAGCTGCATTGGTGGTGTTTGTGACTGATGGTGAAATTCATGAAGTTTCCTTACATTTGACTGGTAGCAAGAGTAATGGTGAGAGGAGACTGTGTGGAGGTAATAGAAGGTAAGGCAATTTTTGTATTCCACAGTTGGGTGTACAGCAATGCTATGGTTGTTTACTGTTACATAGATATGATCAGTAGCATCCTGTGCAATATAATTGGCTGTAAACATGTAAATCTAGTTAAGCTTTACAGTAAATGTCTTTAAAACTAGCTGCATTGAATATATAAACCCTTTTGTTAAAGTTCTGATGTGTTGTAATTACTGTATGAGTATTCTCTCATATTTCACTTCCCCCCCCCCCCCCCCTCCACCCCCTCCCATGTCTCTCCCTTGCTAGGCTCTTTTCAAACCTTATCCAGAGCTATTCCAGAAGCATGGCACTATTAAATTTGCAAAGAGATAGATTGAAGGTACACAGCATTATTTTATGAATGTGTTACCATTTTAAATTTATTGATCAGATGGTGTGAAAATGTATCGGAAAGAGGCTATTGTGCACCAAGTCTGCATCTGATATCAACAATAAAATGGTAAGTTTTTTGATAAGTAAAAGGAGTGTAATATTTAGAATAAGAGGAATTTACAGAGGGAAGTGGTTCACAGAATTAATATTCTTGAATTTTTTCTTATATATAGACGATAATGTTTGACCTGAACTACTTCTTTACATTGAAAGATTGGATGGATTATATTACAAATGAAGTTAACTTGCATGGATCCCAAGTTGCCATGGTTATATTAGACCCTCACTTGTATGTAGCTTTTGTTGCCTTGGTTATAGTACAGTAAACCCAGGGGTGGGTACAAGATTTTCAAAAGACGAAAGGGGGGGAGTATATAATAAACAAAAAATGAAGTGATACTGTATGGGGTTTGTTTTACCTTCCCCCTTCATCTATATATATATACACAAGTGAACATAAAAAAGATTTCTTTGAAATAAAACCGGTTAAGTAGGGATGATCTGTCAGCAAAAAGTGCAGAAACAAGAATTCTGTGAGTGTGTGTTACAAAATTCCCTACTTCACTGATTCCTGTGAACTTAGAATTCTACATTATAGTGTGATAGTCTGTGTTATGAAATTCCTGTGAACTTAGAATAATTATTCTACATGAGCTGGTTAAAAACTAATTGAAGAGGTGGCAGTCTTTCGGCATCATATCTTACACATTATGTGAGAATGTGGAATTGGTGAAGTAGGGAATTTTGTAACACACACTCACAGAATTCTTGTTATGGCACTTTTTGCTGACACATCATCACTACTTACCTGTTTTATTTCAAAGAAATATTTTTTATTTTCACTTGCTTCCTTTAGTTTTTACAAACTGTCAGATAGCTGGCTAGAGTACTGGATTGGCATCTTGTATAAAATTAGTTACTGTATTTGACTTACATTCAAGATTTGGAAGTGTAGCTCTAGTAATGATATTGATAGCCTCACAAACAAACTGGTTTTTAATTTTTTAATTGTGCAAGTAGAATTTGTAGTGTCAAAATGGAGGTTTCAACTTAACACTGCAGCTATTAGTCTGCAATATACTCTGTTAGTTTCTTAGCATGTCGAAGCAAATGAATAGGTCATGACCTAGTCTGAAGAAATAGTAAGCTGTTAGCAAAACTATTGCATGATTTTCATTAGCCAGCTAGACTTTAGCCCTGGAAATTAAGAAAATAAATTATAAGAAGAAAGATGGTGAACATTTGGTGATTTTAATGAGTCTGCACTTGCTACTTTAGCTATTAATTCGGAGGACAGAAACTATCCTGGTAGTTTGTGTTGCAGCTTATATGGACTGCAAGTGATTTTTTTTTTTGGCCTAGGTTTGAGTCATAGCAGAGAAAGTGAAGCTTTCATGTTGTATAAGTCAATGAGGCAGCCAATTTTTTTTGGTGATCATCCCTACTTAGAGAGTACTACCATACTCTCTGATTCCAAAACGATTTGAAAAACAAACATTGTTTTTGAAACTGTTTAAGACTAGGCTAAAGAAAAAAAAAGTGAGTATGCCTTTAGTATTGCTACTGCCAAAATGTGCAAGTGTAGCATACACATCATGAACCTTGATGTACTTTTGACATATGGGATTGATGTAATTGTTCAGATTGTCCTTTGGACCCACTCTAGCCAATTCCAGAATATGTCAGCCTCACACCACTATCTGCAGATACATGTAGACAGTTTGGTAGATCTTCAGATATCTTGAGGTTGACTGGTATGTTGAAATGTCAAAGCCTTAGGTTTTCCCTCACCAAATTCCCCATTAGAGGAGAAAAAAAATAACCAAAAAGCAGCTGGTTTACAAAAGAAGTGAGGTTTGGAAAGGAGATCAGGTATGAAATAAGCCTCTCAGGTAGGAAAAGTCATGGCAAAATATGATTAGTAACTGGGAATAGTTAAATACACTAGGTGCTTAGAAATATAAGATTGGTTAAGTCATTCATGTCCAACTCTGATTCAGGCACAGAAAGTAAGGTTGGAAAACTTTTTGATTTATCATGGTAAGTCTAGTTATTCCAAAGATACTTGCTCACCAGCTTTGGCCACTTTTGGTGTGAGCTAGATATTTAATAACGATATAACAATGGGTGGGTGTACTTATTCTTTTTTACAATTGTTTATAATATTTATTGCTAAACTCCCCTAATAATGTAGAGGTTATAAAAGTAATAATGAAATGTATATAGAACACAGTTACATAGCTAGCTAGCTAGCTATTAAATATCTAGTTCTCACCAAAAGTGGCAGAAACAAGTTAGTAAGTATTTTACAAATAGCTAGATTATACCATGACAAATGAGAGAGTCTTTAATCCTCATTTTCTGCATCAGAATCAGATTTAGATGAAGTTGAAGAGGGAGGAATTGGTGTCACTTGGCTCAAAATTATAAGAAAGCATTCCACTCTCCAAAAGAACTTCTTCACTTATTCCTTAAGATTTGCTACTCCCTAGCTCTTCTCCAGTTGCTATCTCACTACATGCTAATAAACTGACAGGACTCCTGTATTTGCCATCACAATCTTGCCTCCTGACTTGAGGAATTCTTGAAGTTTGTTTAAGTAGCATATATCATTCAGTGAGTAGCTAGAGCTGTTGTCCCCCTTGTGACGTCTTGAAGGGTTACATCCCCACAGAAAGTAAATTTTGAAAACTAAATTTTCTTCTTGAATAATGGACCAAAACTTTCCACAAAAAAATTTTTTTACCAGGTAATGCATCAAAGACAACAAGTTAAGATTATAATTCCACCACCTCCCAATTAGTTACTCTTTAAATACTGCATGATCATGTGAAATTTGAACTTGTCCATGTAATATCAGTTGAAGAGATGTTTGTATAAAGCATTCTTTTACCATTATTTGTGATTTGCAGCTGTGTGAAATGCATACAGAGATCAAGGTGAAGGAACTGAGTATTTAAAACAAGCTACACTTACGATGATGTCAGAGGAAGAAGAGGAAAGGAATGAGTTGGTTCCGCACCACCCAAATTGGAGATCTTCTTTCTATCTTGAATAGAATCATTGAAAATCATGAATGAAAACCCTGCATTAATGACATTCTGACATGGATATACAATCATGATGATCAAGCAATCAAACCAACATTGAATATTGATTCATCTGATTCTGAAAAAGTGTACAACAATTACACATAACAAACTGTAAGATGAACTCCATTGCTGGCGTTATTGCTTGCATCAAATATGTAATAAATCTTCTTTCTTTTTTTAAATTTATTCTCCATGTTATACTAGTGAATGTTATTGTTATAATTCATTTAAAAGACACTTTTACTGGCTTTAAAATCTCTTTCTTTCCACAGTGATAGTTTAACTGCATCGGTGCATGCTGGGTACACAGCATGTAACATTTTTATGTATGACAGTAACATAAAAGTCAACATCTCCAATATGTAGGACATGTCCAGAATCTCTGTGGATAGGTGAAATTTTCATGTCCAGAATCTCTGTGGATAGGTGAAATTTTCATCTGCAAAATATGCCATAAATGTCAAATGTCATAGAACTTTCAAAGGTATAAAACGTGATGAATCCTGTTGTAGAACATGTCAAATGTCATTGAAATTTTAGGTACCCGGGACATTACCATATCTTCTACCTGATAGTTTACATGAAATTTCAACAATCCAATACTAAAGGAAATGTCAAATGTCATCGGAATTTTGGATGCATGAAAGATGATAAATCCTGTTGTAGGACATATCAAATGTCATTGAAATTTTAGGTACCCTGGACCCCGCCCTATCCTCTACCTGATAGTTTGCCTGAAATGTCAACAATCTACAACTAAGGGAAATGTCAATGTCATTAAAATTTTAGGTACCCGGGACCCCGTCCTATCCTTTACATGATAGTTTGCATGAAATATCAACAATCCAGCACTAAAGGAAATGTCAAATGTCATTCAAATTTTAGGTACCCGGGACCATGCCCTATCCTCTACCTGATAGTTTGCCTGAAATTTCAACAATCCAGCACTAAAGGAAATGTCAAATGTCATTCAAATTTTAGGTACCTGGGACCCCGCCCTATCCTCTACATGATAGTTTACATGAAATGTCAACAATCCAGTACTAAAGGAAATGCCAAATGTCATTAAAATTTTAGATACCTGGGACCCTGCCCTATCCTCTACCTGATAGTTTGCATGAAATTTCAACTATCCAGTACAATGGAAATTTGGAGTACAGGTGGTCTCCCATCCACCTTTCACATACATGTTCTGTAGCAGGAAATTTTTTTTTGTCCAGTGTAAAACATGCCCATCTACTGCACATGTCCTCCCATAACAGATATTCTCATGATAGACGTGACCACCACCACCACCACATATCTTTCAGTAATACATGTCTACCTGCATAACATGCCATCCTATAGAACTATCCACATATTGAACATGCCTTTCAGTAAGACATATCCTACTTCAAGTCATGTATCTCAGTAGTACATGTCCACTCATACTACATGTCTCCGGCAAGACATGTCCACTTGCAATACATGCCATCATTCATACATGACTCCTTACAAGACACACCCTCCAGTAAAACCTTTCCTCATCTAAGGTGTCCTCATGATCTCCCACAAGACATTTCCTCCTACAAAGCATGACCTCCCTTAAGATATATGCCTTCATAAGACCTGTCATCCTGAAATACATGCACTCCAGAAAAACATGTCCACCCATAAGACATGTCCTTCCTTAAGACAATATTGTGACCACAAGCAATGCTGCCAAAGGCCGCATTTGCATCGTCATATCTATAATGTCTGTCTATTGTATGCAACTATTTAAGTAGGAGCAGCACAGCTGAGTATGATTTTATGTACTTGTGTGTATTCAACAATGCACAAGAGACCGATAATTAATATACTTCAGTTTCAGTCAGTAAAATGCTTATGTTAATGTACACAGCTGTGCTAAATGTTATGTCTGTAGCTGTAATGGAAAGGTGTCATCTAAAAATTAAAAAGAAATAAAATTTAAAAAAAATCCAATACTTTTCAATTATGGAACCAAATTAATGTAGTCCAATAAAAATGTTCTCCCAATAGTGGCAAAAGAGGACTTTTGAAATTGAAAATGTGGACATCTTTTAGCTTCTAATGATACCAAATAGGACTTAGTAACTCCCCCCCCCCCCCCCCCCCCCCCCCCCTTTGCTGCACTTGATGATAGAAGTACATCAAGACTGGTGTCTGCTGCACTGACCTTATAACTGTAGCTGGGTTATGAACTAAACTAGTTCAGCTTCAGACAAAGATATTTTACTCATTAATGTCATACCACAACTGATAATTCCATCTAGTTGGTTACTCCATTATGCTTGATGAATAATTGGTTTCCCTTTACCAAAAATGTTGTAGCACATTAAAAAAAGAAAAAAAAAGAAGAGTTCATTCAAGCTTTTTCATTGTAAATTGATATGTTGAACTGACCCTTCATTCCCCCCACACTGAAGGCTTGGACAAATATTGAAAATTCACATGTAAAAAAAAAAATCTTCAAGTGGATACTAACACTTTATTCCAAAGTTTATGCCAGACTGTGCAGAATGTTATGCAACAAAATCCAGAAAAAATGTAAAAATAATGCTATAGTTGGGAGGCATGTACATTTGGTGTCATCCAATAATAAATAGAACGGCAAAAACAAGGATGTGAAATATGACAATGTTAATAAATAATCATGAAATGAATGATATTGAAGTCATGATAAATAAATACATATTATATATATATTAAAAAAAATATGTACATATAATATTGACAAATTTCTTGGCAGTTAGAAAGACAGCATTGAACTAGAGTAGCTGTGCATCATCCCACTCAGCAATCCCTCATTATTCGACAAGTCCTCCTCCTCACTGCATGATTTAATACCACAAAAACAACAACATGAATTTATAATAAAAATCAATCCTTACAATTTACATTAGTCATATATTAGACAAATATGAGGATAAGTTAAATCAATATTAATCACCCCCTTCCTTCACACAAACAATCTCACCTAATCTCACCACACCTACATAAAGGGGAATAAAAATGTATAGTATTCTCTCTATCAAATAAATACGAGATAGTATTGTAAAATGAGAATATGGAAGGAGCAATATCTATCTATCTATCCATCCATCTGTATCTCTACCTGACTCTATCCATGTCATCTCTCTCTATTTATCTATCCATCCCTCTATCTATTTCTATCTCTCTCTCTATCCATCCATCTGTATCTATATCTCTATCTTACTCTATCTCTTCTCCCTCTATTTATCTATCCATCCATCTATCTATCTATTTCTATCCATCTATCTATCTCTCTATTTCCATTTTTATCTCTCTCCTCTCTCTCTATACTAGAGGGTATGGCTCAGCGTTGCCAATGACAACATGAATCCACTCAAAACACCATTTCTAAACCTCATGGCCTAATTTAAATAAGAGCAGCTCATGAGTAGGCATGCAACCAGGTTGCCCATTGTTATTTTAGAAAGGTCAGGATGTTTGGAAACATTATTTAATGGTAAAGGGTTGATTTCCAACGTTGCCCATTGATTTCAACCTTCGACTATTGATTATTTCTTAGAAAGGTCAGAGTGTTTTGAAGGCATGGTGTAATGCTGAACAATCAGATCCATAAGGTGTGCTTTGGAATGAAATGAACAAAATTAGATGAATAAATCAATGAGCATGACTTACGATGCCAATGACTAATGTAATAATTTGGTTAGAGACAATAAGACTGGCTTGATTCAGCACTCATTTGGCATTTCTTATGTTTATTTTTTGTGTATTTATATGGCGGCACCTTTCACTGTACTAGCTGTCATATTGTACTTTGCCTATTCAGGCTACCACCTGCTTGACTGTTCTTCTTTTCCCCCCCTGTAAGTTATTTAACAGGAGCCATCTGACCTGTCTTTCTCTAAAAAAAATTTTTTTTTAACTACGACAAAAGAAACTCTTCTGATAGAAGCACAAAATTAGGTGTGACCACTTCAGTATAAAAAATTAAAAAGAGAGAAAGGAAATATATTGGGATAAATCTGTGTTTTGAGACACTGGGACAAAAGCAATTTCTCGGGACAATCCAGGGAAACCCTGGAAGGATGGTAAGTAAAGATGAAGGACTTTCTTTTTCACCTAAAAAATTTACGATTGCAGTATTTTAGCCTATTTATCTTCCTTTTTTAATTTGAGCACAACCACTAGGCTGATTGGGATGAATTGACATGCGCAGTTGCAATCTGTGGGGGATAGTTACAAAAAATAATACCTTTGCCTATATCCATCTTTTTTTCTACTTGTGCCCAACTGCTGGGATGATTGGGATTAAATTTGGCCAGAGTACATGGAGTGGGTGGGGGTGGTTTTAAAAAATGAAATATAGAATTGTACTATTTTTTGGCCATCTAAGAACAAAATCTCACTAGTTGCCTTAGCTCCTGATTCAAAAATACTTAGCTCAAATACCTGATCAAACCTTCCCCCTCCCCCATTTTTTCTTTTCCACTTCCCCTGCCCCTTTTAATACTTACCTGTTTTTTTTTTCTTTCCCTTTTCTACTGCAATGGGTGCGGTAAAAGAGAAAACAAGGGGAGGATTACTTATTTCCCTTTCTATCCTCCTTTTCCCTCTTCTTTTCCACTGCCATGGATGTTACCAAAGGGGGTACATTGGGGTCAGATCCAGCATGGTCATGAACTTAGCCTCACCTAAGCTATCAATAAGCACTTTCATCCTTAAGCCCCATCCACACTGCACAATAAAACCGGTTCACCCGTGTCTGGAACAGGTTCCATGCGTCCACAATAGACCCAGTTTCATCTCACCCGGTTCCACCTGAAACCTTCAGAAGGGTAAGTTTCAAGAGGCTCATATTTATTGAACATACCTGTGGCTTTATTGATGATGTTTGCCATTAGGGGTTTAGCTACTAACAGCTCTCTCCCCGCTCTCTCTCTTCCCTTTGTGCGATGATATTGCGGAGAGAAAGAGACAGAACAACAGAGAACACCAGAAAAAAAATACCCCATTTCTATGTGTGGTAAATTAGTTAGCCCACACAGGTGATGTGGAGCGGGTTCAGCCTTATGCATGTATGGATGCAAGATAACGTTGTTTCTGGAGAGAGGTATAAACCCGTTATAGTTTAGTCATTGGATTACAATATCCTGAATTATATGGCTACTTTAGTTATGCATGACCTTAATTCCACTCATTGTCATCACATCAATGTTTAATATTTATAACAACATATAATTTAATTTTATGCTCTACCTGGATCAGTAGATAATCATTTTTTGCTTCAGTTTCACTTTTTTTGTTGTCATCTTCATATGCTATATAGCATAGTTTTGGGACTATACATTCTATATAGTTGATCATATTTATACAAAAAAAAATCTGATAACTTTGTACACTCTGTTGTCGTCTTTTATAATTTTGTGTTGCTTTTCTCTAAAAGATGCATGAATTTTTTGTAAAAAAATGTTAAAGCCATGGATTCTATGAATATATAATTAAGATAATTAATTACAATTGTGATTAGCAGTGTTAATGGCTGTCAAAAAATCAAAAGCATTTTCCAATCTCAGAGTTAAGCTACAAGTACTCAGCTCTTAGAATGAGGCAACCATAAACAGTCTCTCCTCTGATGCCAGATAAAGCTTAACCTATCTTGGCATGCATGTTGGAACAGAGGCACAGGATGTATCAATACTAAGACTGATTTGGTGGTGATTTTGGCATGAGGAAATGAGGGGGTGATTATAGGAAGCCTAAGTGGAGCATGAGATGACGTACCCCCTGTGTGCTGCAATTACTAAGATGGAGGCCATGTATAAAATACCATGGAGAGGATGTAACCATACCACTACAATAAAGCAACACATAACATGTAGTCAATTATCAATAACTGGTTGTTTGCTAACTTTCTTGTTGCTCTTCATTTAGTGCGTATACAAAAGTTTTATGTCATTTACACATTTTTCTGAATTTTGGTACACACGAAGACAGGAAAAGGACTTTTAGGGTCTCATACACTTTTTAATGCTCCAAGTTCCATTAATTTTTAAAAAAAATTCATATTCATTTCTCATGGACATCGCATCTATGACAGCACCTGCATGGCATTCAATTAATGCATCACCACAGAGTTAAAAGCCCTTGAGATGACAACCCTTGACTGTAGAACTAGGATAAATTTAGTGTTTCTTCATACAAACAGGTACTTTTGGCATTCAGTTCCATACCTTGCATCATAGAGGTAACCTCATTGCACTTCTATAAAAAAAAAATCTTTTACTCTTATCTGAAACCAACAGGATTATCAAATAGAAACATGTAAAGCGGAACATGTTAGAACAGCATATTTGGCATGTTCTTTTAGGCTGTGGTTATAGTTCCTTGCTGGAGACATAGTGTGAAGTAATAGCAGCTGCTCCACATTCATGTGGATATCAAAGAAGAAGGAAGAGAAATAAAACTTTGTACACCAATCTGGCTGGTGCCATAGTGAAAGTTAAAACATTTCTAAGGCAATAGTGAGTTGTTATTCAGATTTCCAAAATAGGTGTTGATAAAGAAAATGCACATGATAGAGATATTCACAAACTCAGTATTGGAGCAATAAAAACATACCATGTGACAAGCTGTGAGAAGTCATTTGCAGAGTAGGTGAAGGCAAATGTGATCTTCTTTGGTGACCATGGTGAATCTCCAGAGAACACTCCACGCAGAGAAAAAGAACGCCAAACCCAGGATATGCTAGAGATACCAAGAATAGAGTACATACACTATATAGAACTATAGTATTTACTGTACTGGTAGTACTATAGTGGCAAAATATAATATATAAAGTCTAATATACTATAACTATGTTTGTACAGTACGGAGATAACTAAGTGATGTAAGTAAGATGGAATTTTAACTACGAGGGAACAAGAACCACCTTTTGGGCATCAATTATATTAGAGCCACTATCACCACTCAACTGACAAGTGTCTGTACAATGGATGTTTAGCTACTAAAGTCAATTAATCAAGATGGAAGTATACCTGTCTACTGCAGCATGGACTGTGTTTATCTGATTCTTCATTATTCGCATGATCATACCCACTTCCCCTTCCTTCTTCTTCCACCTCAGACGCTCCATGTCATCTGACATGACTTCCTTCCGACCATATCTCATGGTCAACTTAGTGGCTACAATGATACAAGATAACAACATGTTCCTACATATAAAATTTAAAAAGGAGAAACATTCTTCAGAAAACAGGTAAACAATGGCCAGCATAAGTGATTAACGATCAACACTTCTAATATTTGTATGGTAAAACAGCACAAAAAGCCTTGACAAAGATTGCAATGCAAATAAACACCTTTCTCTGTGCCTCTCAGATCCAGCCCACGTTCAATTTCTGCCAGATGAGAAGGTCCTTGTTCGGTGTCTCCATTGAAACGAAAGTATTCTCCATTGGCTAACAAAGTCAACGAACTTCGTTCCATGTGATGAAGGTCACAGTCTGAGTGGCCGGAAGAGTCAAGTATACTGGATGTTGCCATGGTGAGTGATGAGACGTGGTCGAGGGATATACCGTTAAGCCTTCTTTTCTGAATGACTGGGTCAGCTACTAGCCCTGAATATTATGAGTTAAGTACATAATATAATTACAGAAAAAAAAACTTACTTTTAAATTGTTTGAACAGTCAGTGCAGCTGAACGCACTTCTGGAATTTAGGTCACTTTGAGAGTAAATACTAATACTAGAGTCCAACAGCTTAGTGTATAGTTATTCAGTATCTATCATGCCTATATACATGTATATAAACATAAATTAAAAAAAAAAAACAACAACATCAAACAAATTCTTTTCTTTCTTTAATCCTAAATAATTAGACTATAATTGCTGGCAATTATAGCCTCAGCCATTCGTAAAGATGCCATTACAAGTCAGTGCCAAGTGGATGATGCAGCAGCTATCAACAACACACCATTCATGATTGACTATTTCACAGTATTCACATGTAAACTACAGATATTGACAACTCATAATCTCACAGTGCTTAAACCTGCAAGTGACCGCCCCCCCCCGCCCCCCTCCCACACTGAATCCGAATGTGTGCAGAGTTAATTACTCTCATTGGTCAAGTTATGTGCACACTCGCAATATCAATAATAACTACAAATATTGAGGTGGGGGAAGAACAGTGCTTGTAGGTGTGAAAACAAGTCTGAGGTATTGAATGAACTGCAAAACAATGTAATATCAGTTTTAGAACAGTTAGAAAGTTTGAAATAATAAATAAATAAAACAATTTTGAAGAACAACAATAAAAAAGTTAACTTACATTATTAACTGCCACAAAATAAACAGAAATTTGAGACAAAATACAATTAAAACTTATTATTTAGTTAAATGGACTCACCCTCTTTTCTGAAGAAAGAAAGACAGTCTTGGTAACCTTGCTCGTAGAGTTCCTCCATATCATCCCAAGAAGTGGGACACAGACTCTTACCCAATCTTTGGATGTTCTTGGGGCTGAGCTGCATAGGTTGGTCACACAGGTTCACCATGTGCTGCGTACACGACTCACCCTGAGGGCAAATATCACAGAACCCAGAAAATGGGGTGACTGTGATGACATCTGGATCAGATATGCAGGGAATGTTGCTGGTAAAGCCTCCATCAATGCAGAACTACAAACATACATGCATGGAGATTGTGTGGAGGGGGTAGAAGGGGAAATTGGATTGCAAGTGCAACAGGAGGAAGGAACCGGCATGGAAATTGGGAGAGAGGAGGGAAAGGAGCGAGGAAGATATGAAAATAGGGAAGAAGAAAGGGGAGACAATATTATGATAGGAATGTAAGTCCAACACAACAACTTTATTGCATCTGTGAAATATCCATCTCTAAAAAAGGCTTCATCTAACTGATTGGAACAAAACAGATATATATATATGCGTGTAGTCCATTAATTAATTAAGTTTAGTATAATAGAGGATGTTAGACACTAGAAGTCTTGCAAAAAAAAAAACCAATTGCCACGTAGCATGCCAAGTGTGCTACAGGTGAAACACAATTTTCAATATCCCTATCAGCTATTGATAATGAAAGAACGCATGTTTATGATGGTGAACACAAGTAAACCACTGCACAGATACATACTGACATCCCAGGTCCACTTCAAAACAAGGTGTTTCACAATGCAACAACTTATACAGACTCATTTGCAATTGATGACACCTTGAGGTATTGGTTTCATTAACAACTCACGCACCATCTACTTGCACTAGATGTATTTACATTGCCACCTTGCTTAGATCCATCCAATTCTGCATGTGCTGCTTCAGCAGCCAGCTACCACCCAAATTGTAATGACTATTAACTGCCATAGCAACCATCCACTAGTTAGCAAACATCTTCAGAGAAGCCTTCGAGGCCATTCAGCTACAGAAGCCTTATCTTTTTTAACCACTTAAAAGCATCTTTTAATACATTGACTAAACTTGTTCTAAAGCTGGTGGTAACTCATACTTTTGCATAAACTGTAATGTAGGGTGCTAGATACATGCAAATAAATCTTGCTAGCTGGGTCAATACACTTTGCAGCTCTAGCGACAAAAGTATATTCAGTTTGACTAACACTTGCACAAGGAGACCATACAAGACCGAATTGAAGTTGAGAAGTTGTGCCAAGAACTAACACAAACACCATTACCCCACCCATCTAAAATAAATAAATAACCAACATAAAAGAAACAAGGCAACAACAACAAAAAAAATGTAATAACAAAAGTTGGTATTAACACAAGCTTTAAATACTTCTATGGCTGGGCATATGTACTCAGTATATCTCAGTATACAGCACGAGGAAAAAAGAGAATGGGGTGAGTGTCAAGACATAAAAATATATATTGAAAGGAACTAAATCATAACTTTGACAGAGTGACATAGTAATTTACTAGTGAGCAATGTAGCTATGAATTAGACATCAAACAAAAGGAACAATATGTACTCTTGCACAGGAAATCGGAGATCATCCGTTGTGGCATTTTAGGACTGCATATAGACTGCAAGCTTGCCTGGAACAAGAGTTTAAGCTACACTAATTTAGAGCAGAGCAGAAGCCAGGAACAATACAAATTTGTATGTATTAACACAAAACCGCTACAACAATGTATAGCATAAGCATAATATTGCGTGTAAAGGAGAGAATGGGATAAATGAACGACCCCATACATCCAACAGTATCATCACACACAGTCTCACTCTACTATCAAATAAAATTCCTCACCCAAACTCCACTGACTATTCTGAATTATATTACTTTTTGGTGAACACTTATTCCATTAGTGGCACTACGGTCAGTCACAGGAGGTAAACTTTAAACTGGATGACAGAGTGAGAGACCAGAACATCATTTGCATGTGAAGTCAGAATATGCAGGGCCAAACAGCAGTTCCAAAGCATGACATAAAATATATGCTACAAAAAGTAATATTTCTTTTAGTTCATCGTCTGAAGGCAGCATCCTCTAATATTTTCAGTGGGTTATGAAACATAAATATAATTGTGTATATTATGTTTGTGTGTGTGTGTGTGTGTGTGTGTGTGTGTGTGTGTGTGTGTGTGTGTGTGTGTGTGTGTGTGTGCTCATGTGAGTGGAGTGTGTGTATGTGCATGCAAGTGTGAGATCTGCCAGCATTAGTTGAGCTATGAATCGATTCCTCATCACTAAAGTAACCAAAATTCCAAGCCTAATACACTAGTTTTTCTCACTACTGATCTTCAATTGGAATTATAAAAAAGTTAGCAGCCATTGTTGGAATCGGTCTATTTCAATTTTTAAAAAATCAACAATGAATTATTGCCTTGAGCAGGTAAGTGACCCAAACCCTTTGAAAATTCAAGTTTAAGCACCAAGCTGAATAAGACAGCACTTGAAAGACTTCAGTATGCAGGCAGTCGGACATCCTGTTCTAGAGTTCTGTTTTCATTAACAAATGTTTGAGGTCTGTCAACAGATTGCAGAGAAATTTATTTGATAGTTCGTTAACTGAACAAAAGAAGCATTTAACCAATTCATGAAGTATCATGGGAACCTGTTTTTCCACTTTGATCATGATATCCCATAGATAAACCTACACTGACATGTGGGCATGTTAAAACCTGTGGGCATACCAATGGCTGACTATTTAGATCCACATGTTAAACCCATTCGGAATCAGCACAAACAGATGAAGATTTTGGAAAGAAAAACAAACAACAAAAAAAGGAAAAACAAACAACAGCATACAAAACAGACAACAATAAATTTGAAATATAAAAAAATTAAAAAAATTAAAAAATTAAAAAAATATATATATATATATAAATTTATACCACGCACACACACACATACACACAAAACTAACAAGGAAAGAGGTATTTTTTGGTTGGGGGAGAACAGAATTCAAATTAAAAAAAAAAAAAAAAAAAAAAAAAAAAAAAAAAAAAAAAAAAAAAAAAAAAAAAAAAAGTCTGAAAAACTAGGCCAAATGGTTGCACAGGGTTCCCAAGTGGAAGGTTGGTACCTCGATTCCCCAACTGGATATTTCACTTCTTTTTACTTCCTTTCACCCTTCAGCTCTTTTCCAAATAATCTGTGTTCCAGACAGAGCATTTTTCTCCCTCCCCCCCTTTTTTTCTTCCAGATACCGGATTAAAAAAAAACAACAAAAACAACTTATTGGGACTATCCTGATCAAACAGCTTCAACCTTGTAAGTCATAGCTTCAGATAGAAAAAAAACAACAAACACCACCACACTAATGTGGTGTATAAACTGCTGTTTCAACGGTATCTACATAATATCGAAATTACAAAACAGGAAATATACAATGTTAATTGATTTATGCCCCAGACCAGTCGTCAAAAGGAATTTTGAATGTGATTTAATATGGCTTGACTAGGGGTAAGTTGCAACCTATAACTTCTTATTTTGTTTTCCTAACCCAAGATTTTTTCTTGTGGTTTCAAAGATCACTTAAAGTTTTGTTTCTCTATCCTTGTATGTTTTTTTTTTTTGGTTTTTTTTTTTAAATCTACCCAAAGTAGCAGTTAGACACTGGAGAGATTCATTCACTACAAGTTGCCCATGCTTTATGATATTATATAATCATGGAGAGAGAGAGAGCGTGCAATTTACTTCTGCAATCTTCTGTGTTATGATCTACAGTGAATACACAAATTAGACACAAGCGGTAATACAGATTTGCTTTTTGTTCTTGATACATAGTGATCCTTCTGTTTGCCAATTATATAACTGTATAAGCACATCAAATATGCCATGTAGTCCTGTACTAGGCATAATTACTTGATGATGTCATTGAAATGATCACAAGTTCTTGTACAACTACTTATCTTCATGTTTGGTTTACAAGCATTTCATCTGTATATGGACATATTGCATAGAGCAGTTGTTGTTCGTGCATGCTTGACAGAGACTTCACATCCCCCCCCCCCCCCCCTCCCTCTCCTCAGGGCTGGCTAACACCATATTAGTTGGCATGAAATAGCAAGAGCATGTGTATGGTGGGAGGAAACCCATGGGGGCTAACTTGACAGCATACCAGACCAATTATCTGTGGCTATAATTAGTAGGCAAAGATTATAATTTCAATCCTGCAAACCAGGGCCGGGTATATGGCTGCTAAAAGGCCATGTCCTAACACGCCAGACATTCATATCCCATGCAGTCAAGATTGCACACGATCATATTGATTACATGATGGTTAGTGATCAGAACAGATTGTTACTTGTAGACTTATCTGCTGAGTTAACTTGTTCATGTACAGATTAGTGACCTGCTAGGAAGTAGTGTGAATGCGTACATACATATATAATGAATTATATTTAAGTGATTGATCATTGAATGTATTGTTATTTTGTAATGTTATTGTCATCCCCATTGGCGGGAAGCTAATATACAAAAAAAGGGGGGCTGATCTCTGCAGTGTCCAGTTGTCTGAATCCTGTATTCTGGGTTGTGAAGTTCTTCAGAGCAACTTAAGTTATATTTTATCATACTCTCAGAAGTGACTGGCTATTCCAGGTCAGGAAATAAGTAGTCGTTTTGTGTGGTGGAAGAACAAAGCATTTGCACAGGCCAACCAGCAACCACTATAAGTGAGCAAGTGCCTAACAATGGCAAACAAATGTGACACCATGTATCTAAGTGACCACAAGTGCTGGAAATCAATTAGATGGACCTTGATCTTGACTATAGCACTGATTACATGTGTTGACTATTTGGCTGGAGAACAGTTCAACATTGCTGTGACTATGACAAGGGCTTGGATTGGGGAACACCATCCATCAGGCATGAGGCTATGTAACTACGTGGTAGCGAAGACTGAGAATGACAACATTAGGATCAACTATTCTCGTTGTGGTGGGAATAGGACAATGTGTACATATGGATAGGGTTGGGAATCTAATTACATAAGGAATAGGAAAATAAAAAGTTAAACATTGGAATACGATTTCTTCCTTTATTCCCATTTCAATTAACCAAAACTCAAAATATGTATAAGTTAACTTAGTTATCCTTTATCCACTGTATATAAAACGAAGTATACAGTCACTCCTCCCACACCTACAATATAACTCTGGTTATCAAAAAAATAAACAATAAAAAAATCCAAATACCAAATGGCTAACTTATGCTATGAACCTTTTATAGGTGTAGAAAAGTGACCACTGAAGTGTGCCCTCACACCAACACCTTAGATAATTAACCAAAGAATAACATTTTGGGTCAGGCCCAAGTCAACTCAATTTTGGTGGACGGCATAGTATCATGCAAGAACAATGGACTGAATGATGAGCAATAATCATACTTCTTTTTGGAAAGTTATAAATTTCAACAGGCTGGAACCAAATGTCTTTAGGATATCAAGATTAAAATTGTAGTTAGAAATTGGATTCAATTAAATGTAGGTGTGGTGCAAGGATCTTAACTCCAGAATGGAGCATCCAGTTCATTTCAAATATGAAAGACAAATAGAGGGTTTTAAAAGAAAAGAGTGCAAAAAAATTAATCTTGCTAAAAACAACAAAAAAGAGAAAATATAAGAACCAGTCCCTGTAAGTCTGGAATGATCTGAAAGACTACATCAACAGCAGACATCAGAACTCCTCTTAAAGGTACTTATAATGGCTCATTCTTATGAAGAGATCAGACACTATGGTGAAGCAGCAAGTACACCTTAATATATGCAAGACAAACTCAGGCGAGTTGGTTTTACAATGCGCCTGGCCTAGAATACCATTGTATCTACAAAAAAGTGATTGTGTGCAAACAGCACCATTTTTACACCTACAATCAATCAGGCTACAATTTATATATTGAGGATATATTCTTTTTTGGGTATTACATTTTGGACTGTCCTGTTTTATAATTCTAAGACTGGTGTGAAATATAAATCTAGACAACTAGCTATGACAATGACGAGATAACATCATTTTTGACAAAGCAACTTACCCTTCCTCTGATTCTTGGAAATTTCCTGAAACCTGCATATCCAGGAATGAAGCTACTTGCAACGATCATCTAGGCAGAAAAAGGTCACAGAAGGTAAAAAGAAGGTGATTTTTGTTAGCTCAGTCAAGCATTCACACATTAGCATAACATAAATAATTTTATATCACCCACATTACTTGTAATTATCAGTATGTTATCAGCAATACATAAAATAACATTATTTTAGTCAACAAACCATTTTATTAAAAACATTCCCAAAAATATTTTAAAGTCTGGGATGCATCCTTCAATAATTGCATTAAGGTATTTTCAAGGGGAGGGGGAGAGGGAGGAAGCATAACATTTCCCCACCTCCCCCTCCCCCTCCCCCCCCCACCTCCCCTCCTCCAAGAAATTTAATTTACTGTGACTTAGAAGAATTTGTTAAAATAATTCATTAGCATATTAATACAATAGAAACTTCTTCAAAGAATAATTCTTGTAGGGTTTTTTACCCCAAAATCTACAATTTGTCAAAGTTTTTGCTCTAATCTCTGTAATGATTCTAAGGCACTCTTTATGACATGAGAATTATCAACTTTTCCTAAGTGCAGATTTTTATAATTTTAATTCCTGAGAGGTGTCCCAATGAGGCAGTTCCTAACGAAAGCTCATGCAATAGTTCTTTTAACTGCTAATTAATAACCTCCATTACTTCATTTGTTAATTTGCATGTTTAAAGGTGATGAAAGTGGTATTGCAAACTGAAAATCAACTCTTATCTCTGCTGAAAAGCATCTACCACTGTGTTAAATGAGGGTTGGTATTTTTCTCATCATGAGAAAAGCATGTGATGATATCCCCAACTGGTTAGGTGGAGGAATAAATCATAAGGTTATATGTACTTCCCGTTGACCACTTCCACTAGAGATTACACATGCACAACTCCTACACACGCACACAACTCCTGCACACACAACTCCTGCACACACACAACTCCTGCACACACACTATTCAAGCACACACGTAACTCCTGCACACACGCAACTCCTGCACACACACACAACTCCTGCACACACACACACAACTCCTGCACACACACAACTCCTGCACGCACACACAACTCCTGCTACTCCAGCATACACGCAACTCCTGCACACACGCAACTCCTGCACACACGCAACTCCTGCTACTCCAGCATACACGCAACTCCTGCACACACGCAACTCCTGCACACACACAACTCCTGCACACACTACTCCAGCACACACACAACTCCTGCACACACACAACTCCTGCACACACACTACTCCAGCACACACACAACTCCTGCACACACACAACTCCTGCACACACACAACTCCTGCACACACACAACTCATGCACACACACAACTCCTGCTGCACACACACTACTCCAGCACACACACAACTCCTGCACACACACTACTCCAGCACACACACAACTCCTGCACACACATGCCCACACAACTGTACATCTTCTAAACTGTCTACTTCTACATCTTCTTTCACTTTCAGCAAAGATAATGAGAAATTAATTCTCTGAAGGATTCATGTGGTATTTCCTGCCTGGGTAGTAATAGTTTCATGAAATTTCAGGATATATTAGTGCCCTCCCCCCCCCCCCCCCCCACACCCCTTCCCTCATCTATCCCCTCTATTTTTTTGGCCTCAAATTCCCCTGACTAATTTTTAGCAAAATCCCAGTACATGCTAACCGACATTGCCATTTCCCTGATATTAACCTGCTTCCTAAAATGATTAATTAAGTCACATGTTATTTAATTATTGTCTTACGTCGATGAGTTCATTTCTTGTGTTAAAATCTGACACCAGCCAATTTGAAAATCCTTTGATTTCTACCACAGTCAAACTTATTTTAACAACATTTCTGCACATACGATGAGCTCTTTTGGGCAAGTGCTCCTCTAAAAAATCTCTCAACCTGCTGTACAAGTCGAAAAATGGATTAAACATGCGGAACCAGTACTTTGAGGCATCCTCGAACATTCCTTGAACCCATTTATATGGAATCATTGGATCCATCCTGCAAGCTGCCCAAACTGCAGTGATAGAACCAGCAGAAGAGCCATAAAAAGTATCAAATTCAGAGAAAAGGTGGGGAGCATGATCAACAACACATTTCCCCACTCCAACATGGTAGATTCCAAGGAATCCACAACCCCCAAAAGATATTTGTAGCTTTTTAACTGTTTCTGGTTCATCCAGGAAGTGAAGTTGCCGTATAGATGGCCTTGCCCTCATAGATGCCATGCTCTTCCTAGACGCCATGCTCTTTCTAGAAGCCCTTGTCTTTATAGAGTCCATGCTCTTCCTAGAAGTCTTCATAGATACCGTACTCTTTCTAGAAGGCTGCCCCGCTGACTCCTGTGCCATAATAAACTTCTCCTCGGTGTTTCAAATGTATCGCCAGGTAGTTAGCCAGTCCAATAAATTTGAGGGTTGACTTGAATTTCTTGACAAATGGTCTCTCTAGTTTTCAGCGAATACTACAACTGCTGTGACGAGTTCAAGTGTTCCCGGGGAGTCTTCTACCACATTCCAGCTCGTGGTTTTGTGGTCATTTATTAGGTCTACTCAACACACACACAAAAAAAGGTGCTGTTGTGACTTTACTTTTCCGGTTGAATGGGCGTGCTATGGGCGTGCTATGGGCGTGCTGTGGGTGTGTGTACTTCCGATGGAAATATTCGAAATCCCATGACTTGTGACACCAGAATAGCGTGTAAACATATTTCCATAGTAACAAGAGTTTTTGTGGTCATTAGAGTAAACAACGTGAATAACGCTTTTATATTGGGAGATTCTGGTGGGAGAGTTTAATTTGGGGGAATTCCTGGAGGATGGAAGACTCGACTTCAAAGAACTTCCATGTTTTCGATGAAGTAATTTGTTCTTTTATGAGTGTACTTCATTTGTTCTGTTTCTTTTCCACCCCCCCCCCCCCCCCTTTTTTTTTTTTTTTTTTTTTTTTTTTTGAAGGGGGGGGGGGGGGGGGGGGAGGGGAAATAAGGTGCCTGTTCTCTTTCTATTTCCCCCCTTCTTTTTTTCTCTGTGTTTATTATTCTCAACTACTACTGCATACAATTTATAGGAAAGATCAATTCCAGGATGGATAAATGAAGGCCTTAATATGGCACAGAGGTGCTTTCCACATGCTGGTAAGTTGTCAGATGATAGATTGTGCTGGGGCAGTTGCTGCAATTAGAGCCACATTTCTATGATTTGCTGAAAATAGATTTTGCTATATTAACTTAAAGTAGTAATGATCATCTGCTGAATCTGGCACTATAGTTTGTTCCAGTAGAATTTATTACGAATAATGCCTAGCATAAGTTATGGTGGCAATGGGATAGTGAGAGCCATCACATGCTAATTGTCCCTATCATGTGGGAACCTTTACAAATTCATTGCACACTATTGCCTTCCTGACCAGATAAATGTCCCTATTATACCACACAAAATAATATTTCAGTCCTGACCCCCATCCAAAAATTTTATCATAGGACCCAGTTAGTTCTGCTCTCTCTGAATGGTAATTATAAAAATATGCCTGAAAAACTAAACATTTCTTTTTGTATGGCCTTATATATTGAGTTTGTAGCCAGTTTTCTCCACTCTTTTCAAATATATGTGGAACTAGGCAGGTGAGAATCAGTTCTATAGTCATTATTTCCCCCCTCCCCTCCTATTTTAATGTTGATTTTTAGGGGAGAGGAAAAAGGAAGGCCCGTGGGTTTTGATTGAAGTATCAGATATTTTCTCAGTCAGAATCATAGTAGCTGGCCAGTGCAAATGCCATCTGTTTCTGAACAACACTCTGCTGTCTATAGATGTTTCTCAACTAAATTAGCCATGACCACTTAATTAGGCTATTCAAATATAATTTAAGCCTCTTCACTTGATAGAGCTACACACCATGAAATACAAGATTGAGACTGTCCTAGCCCTCCAGAGATCAGCCTTCATGAAATAGGTTAGCTTCCCTCAATGGAGATGATAATATAGCACTAATAAGAAATTCTACGTTGAATCACATTTTAGCAGATAATGTTTCAAACTGATAAGCTGGAAGAGCACTAGTAAACACCATTGTACATCAATTAGTGTCTGCAAGAGTTCTTGTATGTAGATTATTTGCAATGCACAATTTTTTTTCTTTTTTAAACCCCCCTCTTTTTTTGGTTGTAAATTTTTAAAATTGAACAGGCTGCAAGGACATCAAAAAAATGTAAGCAATTCTAATGAAAGATACCTTAACATCACTGGGCTAAACTGATTGCTATGACTACAGGATCCTCAGTGATGCTTCCAGGTTACTCTACTAGGATCACCTGCAGCAGTGCTTGGGCAGGTTAGAGGGAACCTAATCTTGCCAAGACTTGGGCATGGGTGATCATTCAAGCCTGGACCTTCATTTCTCAAGCAACTATGCCAATTTCTGCAACAATAGTTCCCCTTCAATGATGAGTATGCCAGATCTGAATGTTTTATGTGCCTTCTTTTTTTTATTATTATTTTTTAATTAATTAATTTTTTTATTCATTTATTTAAATTATATAAATTCTCATTTTAAGGTCTAAGATTATTTCTAAGCCCAAATGCAGATTTCTGGGTATCTGGGGTTTATTAAGATCTTGATGCATTACCATAGAAAATATATTGACTTACTTTACTGATATCGGGACTCCTTGCTCTTCCAAAATGCAGGTACATGTACTATTCAAATGCTCATCAAAAAAGAATGTAACACCAATTAATCCAAAATAGCTGATATGTGCTGTGAAGTATATTTGAAATAGATCTCTGCAGCCACTTAGCACACAGTTACACCTCAGTACAATGTAATGGCCTGGATGACTTCATGAATCCCAAGGTTTCTGCATTGAGGGTTTCCACTGTAGTAGATCATGTGGTTCTGTGTTTGTTTTTTAAGCAAGCGTTCAACTTCAACAGCAGATCCTATCATACAATCTTCACCTAAACTACTTTAAATTTGTTAGTGTTGATTTTCCAGGAAAGATGTGTATAGCTAGTGCTTTATATGCCTTCCTGTACATAAATGTTAATCATGCATCAAAGATTTGAACCCACACATGTAATAGATTACCAGATTTCAAGTGGATGAGGACATGCCATATCACTGTAACATATGGTTTTAAATTAAATTGAAATTAGTGACACCACACTATACCCTGTCTGATTTGTAAGTTGATAGGTCTCATGTGCTTCCTGCATGATAACATTGGTGGTTTTTCCAGGTAAACAGTCCCAAAGTCAGACAGGGAAATAAGAATTATTTCATGGAAGTCCTTCAGCGTAATCTTTGGATAATTTCGGAACACAAAATATTACACACACACACATACACAGATTTTCACTACTTAGCCAGGGACTAGATCCCTTGTTGCCAGGGCCAGTGTCAACATGAAACATAATTGAAGCCTCTTAACAACAACAAAATTTTGGACCTTGTAAAATAACAGCAGCTCATAAGTAGGCATGCAATGGACATCCCCTTTGATTTCTTTAGATTGGCCATAATTATTTGGAAGCTTTGTGTAATGCTGAGAGGTAGATTGCCATTATCACTAATTAGAATAGAATCTAACTGAAATCCCTATTGGTTACAGTGCCATGAAGTAAAACAAATGAATTTAGGAGTTCTAGGGGTTTCTTCATATATTAAACGGTTGGTGGGGGTGGGGAGGGGGGAGTGGAAGAGGAGGGATTTTAACTTTATAGCTAAAAACCTTGGTGACACAATGCATGTGTGTGTATGTAGTCTCAACAGGTACTCACTGACCAAACCAGCCTAGACATATCAGTATACATGCAGATGCAGCCTTTCAGCATCGATGCATGAAGGAATGCTACTCAAATAGTCCATCATTTATAAGATTTCTTGGCTGATATGGAGATCAGTCAGCTTTGTTTATTTATCTAGCATGATTTTTTGTTGTCATTTAGAAATGTATGGGATGCCTTGGCCTTCTTTATCCTCCCCCACCTCCTATCTGACTGACCCAACTGTTGTTCACAAGAAACCGTGGGGAAAACCATATGGTGTGTTTTTATATTATCCAATGAAATATGTATGGATTGCTTCCTTTTTTTTAAACTTTCATGTCAAATTTTTTGTTTCATGTCTTTGTTTCGATAACTTTCTATTTCTTTTTCCTCACCCAATCCTTCCATAGCTATTATGTTAAATCCTTACTCATATTCCTACCCCTCGTTCCTTTTTCCCACTAATTTACCATCTTCACTCCCTCTGTACCTTTTTCGGTCTTTTTCTTCACTCCCTTTGCCCATTCCTTTCCCTTTGTTCCTTGCCATGCCTCCCTCCCTTTCTTCTCCCTCCATCTTTACCAACCACATTCCCCTTTCCTTCTCCATTCCTTGTTCCCTTCCTGTCTATTGTCCTTCCATCCTCTTCTCATTGTGTCTTTGCCTTGCAGTAGGCATCACAGAGGCAGACAAAAGGATGACCACTCAACTGGTGTCTCACTACAATGCAGGCAGAGAAGTATTTAGACTTAAGGAGCCAAGGAATCTCTTCGCCAAACTACACCCTATGAATGCTTGTAAACTTAGAACAACACCTCCTTTGTGGTGAGTGTAGAGGACAGACATGTGTAAACCGTCAGGTACTTCGCGTAAGATATGGAGCAGTGTGTGAGGATTGATTTGGCTTAGTTCAGAATAAAGGGGCATGTCATTTCTGAATGATGAAAAATTAATGCAATATCAAGAGTTTCCTGTTTTGGTTCATGGAATAGCACGAGTTCTATTCCACATCCTGTGTTCCAGCGTCAAACAAAAAATGCTCAAATGCTCTGCTGGTATAATACCATATTGTATTAGAGTGAATCAGAAAGAATACATCCAAGTTTGAATATATTCCAGCAATGTAAGTCAGCGTACACAATATTACTGATGTGGTATGAAATGACTATCTGCATTTTGGCACCACTGGGATCACTGCCTGTTGTGCGGCCTGATTTGATTAATCTGATGTGTGCTATGTTTTAGTACAAGTCCATATTGAGTTGATGCCATAAATATCTTGAATCACATGTAACTAGAATGAGATGTTGGAACTAGACTTCTGCGACTCCACTGCTTTCATAAAATGTGTGGAGTTCAAACTCTGAAAATGGCTATAAGTTTTAACTAATATCCTAGACAACTCTGTTCAAATTATATGGACGACGAGTAGTTGTCTAACACAATTTTGTGTACTTTTAGATTAAATATTGATTGTGCCAAGTCTAGTGCCTTGCTTACATGTAACAGAGCCGCATGAATATAGCACCTCTAATGTGATAGATCCATGTAATTGTGAGGTAAAGGATTTTAATCCTATATGTGCATGAGATATTTTGAAATGTAAAAAAGGAAGGCAAACATAAAGAAGTAAGTGTATGAATGTGTCACTAGATTAGCCAACTTTGAACAAGTGACACTATTAGATGGTACCTTATTAAATTCAACGACGTCATTACTGCCCTGTACATATCTAGCTCCATCCATAAAATTTAATGTCTCTGTCTGTCATAATGCACACCTATATGTGTACACTCCACATTCATCCAGGCCTAGAGAGGTTCAGTGCATTCCCAAAGGTCCCAAGCTGGTGGGTGCTCCTCCTCTTCATCCTGAGCCATTCTACCAGCAGGCTCATGAGGTCATCTCTCCTACCATACAGAGCCATGATGGAGGTGGCACCACTGTTTACAACAACCCTCGAGGCCTGCACAAATATGTGAGTCTCATCAATCCACATGACCATAAACATTAGTTACTGTGTACTTGTTTATATCAGATACACTAAACTTCTACGACAGTATTGGGTAAATTTATTGTTGCTATTTAATTAACTGAATAAATTACAGGGTATCATGAGTATGGTATATACTTTATTTTCATCCCTAGTTCAAGTCTGCACGGGCTGGGCTGAGTGATAACATCAAGTTCTCAACTCCAAGAGCACATGATGATGTCACACTGGAGTTTGAGTCAAGATTTGAGAGTGGAAACTTGGGGAAGGCAGTGCAAGTGTAAGATATTGAATATTTGATTCATTAGAATATTCATGTATGTGGATCTTGGAATTGTTATAAGGAAGTATGTTCAAATTGTTTTATTGTATGAGGTGTTCAGTGAGTGTGCATAGGAATGGGATATTAAAATGGTACCCACATTCATACTGTAGCTCTTTTTTCCTCTTAACTGTGTCTCATTTTGTAGAGGGAACTGGGAGTACGAGCTCCATTTGTCCTTTGACCTCTACACCAACAAGCACACACAGTGGTTTTACTTCAGTGTGAGGAACATGAAGAAAGAGCAGAGCTACCAGTTCACCATTGTCAACCTCTACAAGGTACCAGGGTGGTAGTGTGTGTGTGAGTATATGTTGGGGGGGGGGGGGGGGATCCTTTGTGTATAGTGTATTGGATACATCAATAGCTAAGGAATCATTTACTTGCTATTTATCCGGCAATGCACACACGTGTAAAACAAGGGGAAATTATCTAGTTTGTCCATCAGTTAATTTAGTATACATAAGTCTGTATACTGCATTGGTGATGTAGTTGCCATGTCGATGGCCAGAGAACACTGCAGACCATGGCAAGCCATAGGTTAGCTACATGCAAGATCAAGAGTCACTCCTTGTTATGTGTTCAGTTTGCTGCCTCAATCTATTGCATATCTGAATTCTCGGTATAATGCTCATACAGCAAATGTGTGTGTCAACACAACGTTCCCTCAACATTATTTACTCATGACTTATACAAGGAGGTGTACATTGCAGTGTGGAAATTTACAGTGTACATGCACAGAGTGGTGTAGATATGCTGTCACTCTGTATCCTGTTGTTATATGTTTGTCAAGGACTCGAGGACACCATGTGGTCAGATCCTGTATGGTATTCTTGCAATGTTGCTTTTAAAAGATACTGCTCTATTTGACAATTCATGACAGCTAATGAATACCATCCAGTATCTCTTAGAAATTATCTGGCCTGGTCTCTATACCAGGTCACTATATTGCTATAGAGATCAAAACCTGTTAGTCTGCCTATTCCACAGTATTTGATTAATGACGAAAGTTGCCAAAAGGTAGGACTGACTAATTGGCAACATAGCATGGCATTAAAGAATTATCTATTTCATGGATGCTGTATCTTTACATTAACTTTTATTAAATCATTTTTTAATTTAATCTAATGGCTTCCCACCCCACCCCCTTCCCCACTCCCTTTCCCTTCACTTCCTTACCAAAACAGAGGTGGGTAGTGATGTTCAGGCTTTTTTTCTATTTCACTCTGTTGCTTTATTTGTGAATAAATTGTTTATTTTTCTTCTCTCTTTCTCTCTGTTTCTGTCTCCTCCTCTACACAGGCTGGCAGTCTGTACAATGCTGGCATGCAGCCTGTAGTGTACTCTGTGGTAGAAGCTGGTGTCACAGGGATTGGCTGGCAGAGGAAAGGGCATGACATTAAATACTTCAAGACTAAGACCAGAAGGTGCAGAAATCACTCAACATAACTTAGAAGTCACTTATGTACGAATGTCTTCCAGTTGTAATTACAGGAGCACACATCTTGTGGCCCCTGCATGCATATCTTCTCCTCTCTTCCATTTGTCCCAAGCATGAGATTATATATTGTACTAAGATACATATGCTATACAGTCCTGGAATACTGTGGTATATACTGTTGCATTTATGTTCAGTTCCTGGTTAAGTTGTGCATGTGTTTGGTTTAGGAGATCTTTGTAAGGCAAGGTTGCCAGGTAAATACATATCTCCATATTTTACACAATTGCACACAACCTGTGTTCTCTCTGATAACTGCAATTTATTCGTCTTTCTGATTATGACCAAACTTTTACTTTTTTTATAGAGTTTATGTGCTTCATAATTTTGCTGACCTCATTTACAGTATTTTAGAGTATGACTGAGTATTTTTACATAGTGTGGTTTGTAGTGTAAGCTACCACCTACACAATTATAATAACAATATGTGTAATTTAATTGAAACTAGAGGGTGAACAGGCAGGCAGGCAGACAGACAGACTGACTGACAGAAAAAGTGTGCACACCATACACCAAAAAAACAACTAACTTTCGCTATGAGGCTTGTAAAGAACTTTTATACACAAGACTTAAAAAGAAGTTTAAAACATGATTATTAGCAATCTGGTTCAACTCATTTCCTTTGCTAATTAACCTGTGCCAAGTCTATAGTATGTGCCCTCTCAAACTGAATGCAGTACATCTGGAGAAGAAAAATAAAATACATAGAAGTAACAGCATTCTCTCTGTTCAACTGATGAATAATTCACAGTTAATAGTGTCACGTGTAGATTTGTAACAAACCATTAAGCATACCTGTTCTGTTCTGTAGGGAGGTAGATGTGGGAGATAGTTGGAGATATAGGGAAGTAGATGGAGATATAAATGGATGAATGAATGGGTAGAAAGATTCTTGAAGATGGATTTATGTTTATTTCCCTTGAATATACTGTTTTTCATACCACATTTAAACCAGTTTAGCCAATGTTAGGGCTTCCTTGGGGGCTTTTGGAAATAAAGCTTAGCTAGCTGAAGAAACCAGGGTAAAGTTTTAGCTGAAATAGTAATCTTTAAATTTTAGGCTTTTATCAACATCATTTAAAACCTGGGTCTTTCGAGTATAGGGAGTTTACTATACAACTCCCCAATGGTATTGGGTTCGGAAAGGAGTTGCTTGTCCCTGTCTCTCCTTATTTAGTATGACTTACAATACCATGTGGTCACTCAAGTCGACATGTAGTCCAATATGTAGAGCAAGTTTTGGTGTGAACTAAATTTCACCCATTGCAAAGGAAAACTACAAGTGTGGGCATTTGCTTTGTTACTGTTTTCAACACTCAAAATAATAAATAAATAAATGTATTTTCTTTTTTTTCAATTTAAAAAAATTTTTTTAATTTTTTTAATTTTTTTAAGTACATAAAATGTATTCTGTTCCAACCACCTTATTCCCATATACACAACCACCAACATACCTCCATCCTGTCAGTCATCACTGGATACTACTTGGTTCGGTTAGGCTAACTCATAGAGTCATACTTCATCATTTGTGCATCAATTGATCAGACAACCCTTTAATTCATCTATCATAACTAGCTGTTGCCCAATTATGCTGCTTTTCTTTTAGAATAATAAGTGTGGTCTAGATAATTAGAATAATAAGTAAATATTTTGGAATTATCGGCACTTTCTGTGCTAAATTGTTCATATTTGTGCACTATTTTTAGTGCCACTAAACAGTTTTGATGAAACCATTGTCACCAACTCATTTAATGATAAAAAGAGACTTCTTCTGGGAGACTATATTAAACTATTAATTATGTTGTAGTACTGTACAATATCTGATGTATATTTGCATGGTAATCAACTAAATTTAATACCATACGTGGATGATTATGTTGAAAATTATTGAACCTTAGTCTTTGTTCTTTTTAATGATAGGAAGAACTTAATAAAATTATAGAACAAAATAATACAACTTTTGTTGCATATTTGGGCAATATCTACTCATAACAGTGCGAACCACTTAAATTTTAATTAGCTTTACACTTCCACCAGAAGTTGTGACGGTTGACCACAGTAGCATAATTATCAATCCCACGTAGCTTGCTAGAGTCCACAGGTCAATGGCTGACCAAGCTCTGAAGAAAGTTGAAGATCAACTCCAGTGTGCTATCTGTCTGGGGACATACAAGGAACCCAAGCTTCTTCAGTGCTTCCATGTCTTCTGCAAAGGCTGTCTTGTAGAACTGGTGGTCCAAGATCAGCAGGGCTCTCACTTTCTTAACTGTCCTTCCTGTAGGCAGTCTGTGGCTGTTCCTACCAATGGTGTGGATGGTCTCCAGGCTGCATTTCACATCCACCATCTCCAGGAGATCAGGGATGATTTAAAAGGTGCTGAAACTCCTTTGAGCAGCACCCAAATAAGTGTGATAGGTGAGTTGAGTGATGTTCCTGATCTAAATGTGGACAGCTTACGAGATTTAGAAATATCGTCCTTAAATCTCCCTCAGCCAACATCTTATTGTTTCACACACAATCAGAAGAAACTGGAACTGTTCTGTGAAACTTGTAACAAGCTAATCTGTCTGAGATGTGTTGTCTTAGGAGGCTATCATCATAGACACAGTTTCTGTGAAGTGATTGAAGTGTTTCAGAGATACAGAGAAGAAATAGAAGCTTCCGTCCAGCCCATGGATGACATGCTTGCTCAAGTCAGAAGTGCCATCAAGCAATTGGATGAATGTGACCAGGAGACTTATGATCACGATTCCATGTTACTAAAAAGCATACACGAATCAATCAAAGAACTTCATGAAATCATTGAAGCTCGCCGAATGGAGCTAGTGATTGAGTTGGGTAAGCTCACTGAAACAACTCTTGAATTCAATGCAGCACAGAGAGACAAATTGGGAGTGGTTGAAGCTCAGCTGCAGAGCTGTCTGGGGTTTATGAGTGAGTGCTTGAAGTTGGGAAGGCATGGAGAAGTTCTGTCCATGAAAAAGTCGATCATGACAAGAGTTGAACAGCTGGAAAGAAAATTCAATAGGATTATTCGAGACTCAAGTACAGAAACTAACGATGTGGCATTTTTGACCACAAGTGATATTTTTTCAATGTGTCGAAAATTTGGGTTGTTATCCATTCAGTATGATGCCTCTGGAAAAGGTTTGGAAGAAGCTGTTGCTGGAGAGATTTCTACTGCCATTGTGAGAACCTCTCACTTTGATGACCAGCACGAGGGAGATGGCAGATGGAGAAAAATCGAGTGTGTATTGATCTCTGATATTACAGCAAAGCAAGTTGTGGGCAGTGTGGAACTACTGGACAACAACCAGCACAAGATCAGCTATGAGCCCACCGAAAAAGGACGACATCAGCTTCATGTCAAAGTCAGTGGAAAGCATATTACAGGAAGTCCCTTTCTGGTTTCTGTACGACCCTCTCTTGAGAATACAATTGGTTCATCCCTTCGCACTATTAGTGGTATATCCAAGCCATGTGGTATAGCTTTCAACACAAAGGGAGACATTGTTGTCACTGAAGATGAGAATCATTGTGTGTCCATTTTTGGTGTTGACGGAAGCCATGTTCATACTTTTGGCATGCAAGGATCTGGTAAAGGACAGTTATTTTATCCTCGTGGCATAGCGGTGATGGAAAATGGAAACATTGTGATAGCAGACAGCTCCAATCACAGAATTACAATTTTTTCGGAAGATGGTCAATTTGTGGACATAGTTGGTGAAGAGGGTAGAGGCCCTCTACAATTTTCCAAACCTAAAGATGTCGCCTGCAATCCAAAGACAGGCCAAATATATATTGTGGACTCCAACCATAGAGTGCAAATATTAAACTCAGATTTAACATACTCTGGCATGTTTGGAAAGGCTGGGAAGAAAAGGGGAAATTTTAACGACCCATATGGGATCGCATGTGACAACACAGGTCGTGTATATGTCGCCGACACAATGAACGATAGAGTTCAAATATTTACATCTAATGGAAACTTCTTGAGAGAGATTCTTCTCGGTGATGGTGTGGATACACAGTATCCTGTGGCTGTAGCTGTCGATCCTAATCACTTTGTTTATGTCAGCGAGTATTGTGCACACCGTGTGACTAAATTCAACTCAAAAGGATCGTTTGTAGCTTCATTTGAAAATATTGGAACGGCACCTAATCATTTGAAGTACCCTAGAGGAATAGCAGTTGATGGGAGCGGAATTATGTGCGTGTGTGACTTTGACAACGATAGAGTTTCTATATTTTAACAAAATACTCTGCTTTACACATTTATTGTGTTTCATCAGTTGCTTGGCAATGGCTCTGTGCTTCAAGTTGCAGTGCCTCCTCCAATTTCCTCCCTATTTTCGATTTTATTTTATTTTTTGGGGAAAATAATTATACCCAAGAAAAACATAAATTTTGCATCTGTTTTGAGTGTATGTTTCAGTAGAAAGAAGTTAACAAGTCTGCCTGATATCCTATATCAGGTAGGTTTCTTGGAGAATATATATATATATACTCAAAGTGTTTGAAAGTTATCTCTTGTTGTTTAACCTTAACCCACTATCAGAGAGAGAGATGTGTCTTGTCCAACCAAACTGTCTAATATAGTCATATACATGTGTCTGCCAGGTGGAAGGTGTGGCTATACATATGTACATGCCCTCTAGTTCACAGTGAGCACCCTCCAGAGAGCAAGAATTCATTCCATGGCACTGTTACTATCTTTCTCGGACATTAGGGCTACACTGACATGGATCAATGCATGTACTGGTTAAAAAAATTTGCCCAAATGACCTATTTGCCGATGGATTTAAAGCCTTGAAATATCTAGCCAGAATGAAGTAAATTATGAATTTGTATTAAAGTCATTGCTATCACAATGTATAAGTACTAGCAGAGTTGCCCGCACCCTGTGCAGGATTATTACTCTAAGAGACTCAGTCATGGTAGCTAACATTCCCAGAGTTGTCCTGCACTGCCAGTGTAGGAGGCTTCCACATACAGCACCCCATGTGTGAAGCTTGGTAGCATAGTCTTTGCTCAACACCTTGATATAGCTGAAACATATATTTGAGGAAAACTGAACTAAGTGATAGAATCCAGACTAAATTGTTTGGAGTCTAGAAAAGCAGGAACATTTACCTTTTTTGGTAATTTGATTTACAAAGCCAAAGTCCTTTATTCCAGTTGTCTATTTTTATTTTGTAAACCACTTATTTTAGAAAGAATGATAGTGCTGTGCCACCAATTCATATCCACCTATCCACTTTAGAAAACCTGGAAATAAAACCAAAATTATGTACTTTTTTTTTTCATTCCTTTGAAATAAATTCCAAGCTCCTTTTCAATTTTCAGTCTGGAAGTAGAAATCATTTATTAGGAAGTATTTCCTCCTTTAAAACAACGCTAAAGTTCTACTTACCCCTAACTGCCTCTTTTAGTGGTTAATATTTGTTGTATGTGTATTAAACTGGAAGTACAAGTGTTCAGAGCTACCATAAAGCTAGCCACTTAAACCCTTTCATCCCCTCTTCCTACCCACCCTATAAAAAATGTATCTGCTGCTCTAATACAGCTGCACTGCCATATCTGTTGGTTTATCCTTCTGAAGCCCAAAATTAATATTTGCACAATTGATTTAGCAAACCATAGCCTGAAGAAGTTATTTTCTTTATCCTGATACCTGTCTAGACTGTGTAGATTTAAAATTGAGCCTATTGGCCCAGGTAGTAGATTATATACATATGAACACAGTACTTTGAAGCTGAATCAAATGAAAAGTAACAAAGGAAAAGTAAATGAACGAGAAAGAAAAAATAACCACAGGAAAAAAAAAATGAGGGGGAGGGGGGGGGGGAGAGGGGAAGGGGGAAAGAATTAGAAATGATTAGAGTCTTTGGGGAATCGAACCTTGAATGTTCAGCTTGGAAGACCACTGCTTAGATCACCACACCATTGTTTTTCAGGCTTTTATTCTATGGAAACTTGATTTCTTTTTTCCTTACCAGGGGAACCACTTTTCAAAAATGTGTCTGATGAATAACCTAGTGTTGAACCCTCTAAATATCCACACTAAATTTGGTTCAGTTCAACCAAACCTAGGGGCATTGAATCGTGGCCTACAAACGGACACACTAACTTTATATATACTAGCGAAAAACTACCCTACAGGCAGTTTTTTTGGCCCACCATTGGTGGCCTGTAGTCACAAAAGTGTCTGCTTTGAAGACATGTTGTAGACTTTTAATGCACAAGGGAACATATGATTAGGCCAAAGTGTTTTTTTTTAGAAGTAACATTTTTTACATATTTAGCCTTACTCTCCAACAGAAAGAGGTGTGGCCAGATGGGATCCACCCCATGTTATTCACAGAGTAAAGTTGTGTTTGTATGCCAAAGTTTTAGGCTTGTAGCTCCATTTTTTGTTCCTGGTAAAAGTACCCTTTTTGGCTTCTTTTATTTTAATACACGAAGTGGTATGGCCTTATAGATATGCTTGTGACATTCCCCTGGTGACACTGGGTCAATATATATATATATATATATATATATATATATATATATATATATATATATATATATTTGTGGTTCTAGCTCCTTTTTTATGTCAAAAGTACTATTATTGTTGTTGTTGTTGTTGTTTTTATATAAAAAGGGGTGTGGCCATATAGACATGCCCATGACGTTCCCCTGGTGACACTGATTCTAAATATGTATGGGTTAGTGGTCTAACTTCAACTGTTCAAACGTGAATCGCAGACAGATTAACAGACAGATTAACAGACAGATTAACAGACAGATTATTCACACTTTATAGTATAGGTAGAAAAGAAATACATCCATCACACTTTTATATTTATACATAGTCTAATCAACTCGGAAAAAATCTCTTTTTTTAAATTACAGGCAGTATAAAATGATTCCTCTATTGGTTCTGTGTGAGGTCAGCTGCACTAATTATGCCTAGTTACACATTCCTCCCTTCAATCATGCAGGGATTGCATAGATCTATAAACTGGGTGACAGATTTCTTTATTTGATATTTGTAGACTGGACACTAAATCTGAAGTCTATTATTTCGGACTGACATGGTCGTACAGGTGTGAGCATAGTGAGGACACATGCTACTTTGCTCATTGCTATCCCTACACCTACTCTGACCTGCAGGTATGAGAGTGTGTATAACTATAACACCGTAGCTACGTACATAGATCATATTGCTTGTTAAGTTTTACCCAATCTCCTTTAACTCCATTTGGAGTTACAAAAAAAAAAAAAAAAAAATTTTATGATTTATTTATGTTTATTTATTTATTTATTTATTTATTTATTTATTTATTTATTTATTTATTTATTTATTTATTTATTTATTTATTTATTTATTTATTTATTTATTTATTTATTTATTTATTTATTTATTTATTTATTTATTTATTTATTTATTTATTTATTTATTTATTTATTTATTTATTTATTTATTTTATTTTATTTATTTATTTTTTTAATTAATTTTTTTTATGGGGGAAAGAATGAGATATTTCATAGGATATTCCACCTTTTTAGCTCATTCTACAAGCATAATCACCAGTGCCATGATCATCCTTGATGCAAGTGACTCCTGCTGATATACATGTACATGTACATGTATGCACCTGGTGCAGCAAACTAATCTGCCAATATCTTCAATTAGGTTAAACATTATAGCTAATATAAATTATGCCTACTTGTCAAATATTAGCCTATGTAGCTACAATCTACAACTTTTAAAAAAAATTTTGTACACCATTGCTGATAATAATTTGATAGTTGAATGTTTTCCTATTATATGTTACCTCATTTTTTTTTTTTTTTCTTTTTTGGCTGTACATTTAATTTTGACACAAAAAAGGATATTTGTTTGAATGGTAGAATGTATTTTACAACCTGATACTGGCATGTATGTATGTATGTATGTATGTATGTATGTATGTGTGTGTGTGTGTGTGTGTGTGTGTGTGTGTGTGTGTGTGTGTGTGTGTGTGTGTGTGTGTGTGTGTGTGTGTGTGTGTGTGTGTGTGTGTGTGTGTGTGTGTGTGTGTGTGTGTGTGTGTGTGTGTGTGTGTGTGTGTGTGTATGTATGTATGTATGCATGCATGCATGCATGTATGTATGTATGTATGTACTACAGATATAATTTTACAGAATATGCATTCAACTATCAAACAAGATGGGCTTCATAAGTTCCAGAATGGGTAGATTTTTTATATCCCTTGATTAAGTTAAAAAACAAAACAAAACACATTAACAACCACAATTGGAGTGTTTACTGTACCGTGGTCTAGACTACACACACTTATTCTGCTTGTTTTAAAAGGTCTCATGTGTTACAGTATCCACATAGGAAATATCGCACACAAACAAGAACAGTATCCCACTCTATAATTACTTCCTATTATTGGTGTGCAGGATTACCTCAGTGCTATAGTTTGTGACCCAGTGAAATCCAAGTTCTGCAAGCAGCGAGTCCTCTGCCAATCTCTGGCCGGCAATGCCGTGCCTCTCCTCACAATCACCTCTCCTATCAAGTCTCCTGGGGAGAGTGACATGAGACGAGCGGTGATGCTGACGAGCAGAGTTCACCCTGGGGAGACCAATGGCTCGTGGATGATGAAGGGACTGCTGGATTTTCTCACAGGAGATTCTGCAGATGCCAAGGTATGGTATGGTGATGTGAATGCTTTCAGTGAATCACTGGAAATGTAATAATTTATTCTAATATACTTGTATTCTATATGTTCATTTCTTTTCATCATCATCATAATATTGCTACATCTAATGATTTGCCATTGCCTGTCTCTATTCCTTTCCTCATCACTGTCTCTACCTTCTCTCCTCTCCTAACTAATTAACTCTTTTCAATTATTTTTTCTTTAGTATACTTTTCCCACCTTGTTTTTTCTCCCATCTCTATTAAAGACTCCACAGTCTGCTGTAATGCCCCATTTCCCCCTCCCCCTACTTCCAGATTCTCCGAGATTCCTTCATATTCAAGGTGGTGCCGATGTCCAACCCAGATGGAGTGATTGTGGGGAACTACCGCTGCTCCCTGGCTGGTAGGGACCTGAATAGGAACTACACCACCTGTTACAAGGACTCCTACCCTACAGTGTGGCACATCAAGGACCTGGTCAGAAGGTCAGCCTCATTCATTGGTCCCAATGTTTGAGCATGATGTAGTGGTCACTGCATATGTTCTATTCTATACGTCAACTGTAAGGTTAGGTACATCTAATATACTTTAGCAATGGCCACAGAAGATCTGCTGTATCTAAAGAAGTGAATGATATATGGAATAAATGTTTTCTCTATAGGCTTTGTATATATATAGCAGTATGTAAGTTTGTTCTAACTTAGCCTGATGACTTATTCGCTATTCAGAGTTAATAACAATCAGAATGTCTCTTGAATGAATTATGGTGCAGGGAATAGTTTACACTCTCAGTGTGTGTATGTATATATATATATATATAGGATCAATGTGATAAAAAAAATTGCCTGGATAACTGTGATTATGCCATAACAACAACAAAAACAAAATAGCAAAATATAATATATCTTTTCACACATCTATACCTAATTTCAATTATTCTCAATAGAAATATAATTAATTTACGTTCCCACCAGCGATCATAGCTATTAGGGTGCGATCAGTCAAATAGAAGATGTTATTAGCTACAGATAACTATATACATGTATTTAATTGTATTACTAAAACAATTATTGCAATCTTTATTGTATGCTGCAGATGTTGTAGATTTAACTTTTAGATGAATTAGTACACGAAATTTTTCTAATCTCCACACACATGCACACACACATACACACCCCATATCATTCCACACACCACACTCCACACTACTAGACTTTGCAGGAGGCAGGAAGTGATCCTGTTCTGTGACCTCCATGGACACAGTCGCAAGCAGAATGTATTCATGTATGGATGTGATGATATGGAAGACAAAGCTCTGAGGCTGAAGTCCCGGGCATTCCCCAGAATGCTGAGTAAAAACGCACCCTCCATGTTCTCCTATAACAACTCCAGATTCAATGTCCACAAAAGCAAGGTGAGCTGGTTGGTCACTGAATCGTGCTCAAGTTGAAGGTGAAAGTGGCATAATCCAATCACTTGTGCATGCATGCTTGTACATTTCTGAATTTACTTCT
>OZ017786.1:8886642-8968795 GCA_963969325.1 Lycopodina hypogea | reverse complement strand
CCCTTCTGTGCTGTGTGTGTGTGGTGTGTGTGTGTGTGTGTGTGTGTGTGTGTGTGTGTGTGTGTGTGTGTGTGTGTGTGTGTGTGTGTGTGTGTGTTGTGTGTGTGTGTGTGTGTGTGTGTGTGTGTGTGTGTGTGTGTGCAGGAGAGCACTGGTCGTGTGGTGATGTGGCGGGAGATGGGCATTGCCAACAGCTACACCATGGAGGCCACCTTCTGTGGCTCCACACTGGGCAAAATGACCCACTACCAGTTCAGGACCTTGGAGTTGGAACAAATGGGCTACCAGCTCTGTGATACTCTGCTAGACTACTGTGATCCTGACCAGTCCAAGGTAAGCCACAGTCATCAAGGAACTGATGGACTTCATACATGCGTTCTTATTGCATTTCAATAGTGTGTGTGTGTGTGTGTGTGTGTGTGTGTGTGTGTGTGTGTGTGTGTGTGTGTGTGTGTGTGCGCACGCGTGTGTGTGTGTGCGTGCGTGTGCGCGCGCGCACGTGTGTGTGTGTGTGTGTGTACACACACACAATACTTTATACTACTGTATGTTAATGAACTTGTTAAGCCTCTCACTTACTTAGAAGTGTACTCTGCTGAAGTGGTGTAGCATATCAGTGAACATGTCCCACCAGAGAATCTGAAGCATACGTTCTAGGCAAATGTTTCATGACATACCTCCTGCCTGGTATCTTCAGTTCACCAGACAATGCCTTACCTGCATTATCGAATCCTGAATGAAGTTTAAACATATACTTTGTCTTCTCCTGTTGATGAAGGGGTGTATTCATATTTTTGGACATGTGCATCCATGAATAATTCGTGGCATTCTGATAAAGCTATATAAAGTATATCTGCCCTCTTGTATGCATGGCCAACTATATGTGCCCTACATACTTGTTATATGCACTGCATATGTACACACACAGATGTATTCACGTATATATAGCAATCATGTGATTGTATCACATGTGCATGTTCTGACACATACATAATTTAATTTTTTTATCCTTAATTTAATGGCTCGATATTATTTTACTCTATTGGCTTAGAAAACTGTAATAAAAAAATTGCGTCCCATTTGTTTTGTTATTGTTGGTGCATGTGTGCATACATTTAACATGATCATGCGATGTACAGGTCAAGAGTATCATGCTGGAGTTGGAAGAGGAGTATCGGGCTACAGTGCTGGACCAGCTGGCCAACCTCGGCCAACATCTGCCCCCCTGTGTGGACCCCCTGGATGTCTCACTTCCCTGCGCAGAGAGCAGTGACAATGGTGTGTGGGTGAGCTGTGGCTGGTGGGTGTGCCTTCAACATGGTGTAGACCAGTCATGTAGTATGTGTACACACAAAAAAAAAGGTTTATCACACCATTTACACTTTAATATGAAATGTGCAGTATATCATTGAATGTTCATAACTCCAGCGAACATTAGCTAGTTTGAAATTTTTTTGTTTTTCTTAAAGTGTCCAACAAACAACACAGCAGTTCCATGTATCTCTTCTTTCACCTTCCTTCTACTTCCCCTTCCTTCCCCTCCTTCTGTCCCCCTCCCCTCTCTTCCTGTATCTTTCACTGCTCCACGTCCTTACAGGTAGTGACAGTTCAGAGTCTGATGGCCCACCAATGCACATAGTTGCAATTGAAATGAAGAAGAAACTCAAATCTCGTCAGGAGAGAAATAAAAGAAAACCATTACTCAAAATGTCCCCCAACAACAAGACTCCTTCTCCTCCTGCTCTTCCCATCCGCCCTTCAGGTCTCTCTACTGTATCATCTTCCCCCTCCTTGAAACCTCCCTCCTACTCAATGTCATACTCACATGATCCCTTCTTGGCTGTTGGATTAGGTAGATTATAACTCACAAATATTGTACCTTCACTAATGTGTATGCTAGAGGTTAATTCATTATATTCTCTTACTATAGATAAATGCATACAGTGTTTTATATGTTTATGGTATGTTTGTCAATACTGACATAACCATTCCTTGTTTCTTACGTTTTCTTCAAGGGGAAAGGGTTAGGAAGAGATATGCTCATAGACTGGAGAGGCTGAGCCACCGAGAGAGACAGAAACAGATGAGTGACGTGGAATCCATTCATGGGCTGGTACGCACGGGGGGGGGGGGGGGGGGGGGGGGGGAACGGGGCAAATGAAATGTATGTCCGATGGCATTGATGATGCATTGATGATGGTGCCTGGACTGGTTCCTTCTCTCAGTAGCCTGTGCATCATCCCTCATCTCTTGCAATCACCACACCCACTTTTCCACATTATTTATTTTCTGTTTTCTTCTCTTTCCACTTTCCTTCTCCTCATCTTCCTTTGGACTTCCTTTCATCATTAGTCAACCCTCCCTCTCCCCCAAGGTTCTCCCTTATACCATCCTCCTCCCACTCTTTTTCATCACACTTTTTCCTCCCCCCCCCCCCCCCCCCATCTCCATCTTCTATCTTCCTTCCCCTACTACCTGCCCATTCTTACCTCTTGTAGTCCCTCCGCTCCATCCCTATGGTCCGTGTGGCAGACATTTCCAGGGAACATCTCGAGCATGGGTTCTGTGCCAAATTTTTGTCCCCTTGCTCTAATTTCCTATGCCAACATTCATCAGCAGATGGTTCTGTTCCGATAAATATCAGTTCCGTGGCACTTGTACGAAGTGAGTGTGGTTACACACCCTCCAGCAATATCTACAGTAGGTATTTTCTCCCCCAGCTCATTGGTATGTACATGCATGCATGATGCGGATACATACCTGTATGAATGTACAATATGTGTAAACATGTATCATGTATGGTACATTTACTTCATCTGATGTACTTAGTGTACACATACAACAGATTTCCTTGCCTCTTGTGTCATTCATCACTAATTGTAATAGACATCTCTTTTCTGTCGCAGCTTTAACGGTATCAGCTGGACAACAAAGCATGGAATTATCCCATTGTGAACAATATTATAAATTCTATTTGTGTTCTTACAATAATTTCCCAGTCTTATCCAATTGCCTTATTTAGTATGGAAATTGTGCCACAATTATCGCCCAGCTTATTTACAGAACTTCAACTCTCACAAGATTTTATGGTGTAAAAACTTGAACTCTATCTTGATAGGACAATCATTAGCATGAATTTTAATCCATTTCAAGGAAGTGGGTTATTTGTTCTTTTTTTTTCCTTCATGAGTATACAAACATCAAAATACATGTGCCCACATAAGACATTGTTTTTATTCATTCCCCAGTGAGGGCATCCTTACCTAGCCCACTGACAGCATTAATGCACCCTTCATTTGCTCTGCAGCTACATGGGTACTCCAACTTTTTTTTCTCCACAGTTCCTCAGTGTGTAGGTGCATGCACATGTCGCCATGCCAAGCCCAAACACCTGAAGAATGTGCCTTCAGTGAAGCATGACTGCTTCTCTTCTACTGGTCTGCAGTTTGCTAATGAGGCGAGGGCCCATTCCCACATCTGCAATCTGTTGAAGAAGCTTCGACCAAATCTGATAAATAGAGACAGAGAGAAACAAGGGAACTCTCAGGTAAAGTTGTACATGTAAAAGTGTTCCAATATGTACAGTACATGTTCACTAGAGTATAGATACCTTTCTTTCTCTTGTTTTTTTTTTACAATCATCTAATGTTATTGCTTTTCCATTTTCTTTTTTTTTTTTGTTTGTGTGTGTATTTTGTGAGGGGGGGGGTTGTTGTTGTGAAGGAATATCAGCTGGAGTCACCATATATGTAGCTGAAAAACACAAATTTGAGTTTTCACTGAGATAAGAAACATTGAATCCTAGGATTTTTTTTACCCCATTTTAATTTGGATCATTCCAGTGTCCAGTGAGTACTGTGGTAGTCAGTTAGTAAAGTGAGTGTCCCATGGGTATGGTGTGTGGAGGTTTGCATCAAATATAAGTTGTTTTTTTAAAATTTCATCATCTTAAAACTCCTCAGGGGCAACGTCTTGGTAAGGAGAGAGCGGGCACCCTTCCTATGTCCACAGTGAGAGTCCACGCATTTTCTATTCCTTCTCCTGTCACCGATTCACAACCTTCCTGCAAAGGTTTACAATGTTGTGCGTCTATATCGATGTGTGTACTAGTCATTACATTACACCTGTGATGTATGCTGTCAAGCTTTTCTACTAACAAAATGGTTGCTATTTCCTAGGCATTATTCACTTTAAAACTGGAATAAACTCAAGCTACTACATTTTTTAACGATCCAATGCGTACACATGGAAGTAGTGTACCAAATATGGAGATCACTGGTCAGTTTTAGTCTGTTCCTTCTAAACCATTTCAAGCATTAGAGTATCTGAAGCAACACCTTCTCATTCTCCTGAAAATAATTCAGTTTCTATTTATAACCAACTTTGAACTGAGAAGCTTTCAAAATACTTCTTGTTTATTTAACCACCAAAATGAAGTGGTCATAATGGGATAGGCTGTAAGTAATGATGTGCCCTGAGGCACGCAAGCATGTAAATGCAGCGGCATGTGACCTATGCTATATTGGAGACAATATAATTAGTACATACTTAGAGTGTTCAAAAAAATATTATTCTTTAGTACGGTGCATTGAAGGTGCACATATAGTTAAAGAGGAATTATCTATTATTGGATTTCTATAGCTCTATGGTGCATGTAACTTTATTTCTGTAAATAATTTGGGTTATTCATTATCCATGACATTTGTATTAAATTATTCTTATTAGCTTTTATACGTACATCACAGATAGAGTAAATGGTGGAAGGAAGTTGAGGATGTTTATCTTATTATGTATCAGACTTGTGTATGCTTCAGATTAGTTCATGTGACAATTTATGAGCAAGCACAAGTTTAAAAGGAATCCGATGTACAAGTAGTGCTAATTAAACAGACAGAAAACTTATATTGTTTTTTTTTTAAGCAGATCACAATATCTCTTTAGCATTGACTTCTTAATTGGTATTATGTTAGCACCATTTAGATGTACTTAAAGAACACTTGATTAACCAAACAATCAAGTCATTGGCCGTCACCAATCCTAGAATTGATTTAAAATATGAGGTGCTAAATTGCTCGTCCTCCTGACAAGAAATGACCACTTCCTGTTTCAAATCAATTCTAGGATGGGTAAATTTGGTTCCTATGGGAGTGTTCATATGCATGCGTATATATATATATATATGTATAATACACCTTCGATGAACCAGATGCTGGCCAAACAGACACTCCTGAGTATTTATCTCCATATTCTTGCCTCTTGCTGTTGCTTGTGACTAAAGGGGCTGCTGCCTCTGCCACTTTTGAGACAATGAAATGTCCACATCGGTTGTGCTATTAACTTCTGATAAAAGTGTAATGTAAGTGTGTATGTAATTTCATACATTGACAGGGTTTCATCCTGAAAAATTTGCTTGGTTGGGAAGGCTTTTTTTTTCCATTACAAATTTCAGATCAGTATAACATAAAGTTGGAGCATATTTTAAGGTGGGGGAGGAGGGGGGGGGGGGGCTTCCTCCTACCAATGTACGACCTTCATTGAAATGTTTTGGGTGAATTTCATGTCATTGGCTTTCAGCATGCAATAGAGGACTTGCATGATTACGTCACATACAACCTACCACGCCTACTTATGGTATCAGTGCATTTCCAGCCCCGTAGAAAATGTATTAGCATTCATGACCGGCAATGCTATTTTTGAGAACTGTAACTACAAAGTAGCTAGTACTTTCAACATACTATAGGCGTAGAAACTTTATAAAATTACCTGCATGCTGATAGCAAATACCAGAATAGTCTGAGCTATAATTGCTGAGAGATGGAGCGTGAAAGTGAAGGAAAGATTAGTTATGACCATGCCATTGAGGCTGCTGCTAGTTCTCAAAACTCATTGGCAGGTGTAAGCAGAGGTAAGTGGCAGACAGTTGCCGGAGTTAGTCTTGGCCCAGAAATAGCTGCATTTCAAAATTCTGTTGGGCAGCACTTGTGACAATGCATGCAGAAATTCTTGGAGGTGAGGTTTTGCCTAAGAGAGTGTTTTTAAAAAGAATTAGCAGCTACTTGGGGCCACACCATCTCTGGCAACCGGCTGCACTCGCTGCTACTAGCGCCAACCAATGAGTTCCTAGAACTAGCTAGGGAGCTCACTTGAAATGTCACCACTTACCTTTATTTTCACTTTTAAAACCATTTTATCCACAAGCAAAAATCTGAATATTCTGGAATTTGCTGTCAGCACGCTGACAATTTTTATAAAACTTCTATTCCTGTAGTATGGTGAAAGCACAAGCTATTTTTCAGCTGCAGTTCTCAAAAATAGCGTTACCTGTCATGAATGCCAATACGTTTTCTATGATATTGGTGATACACTGATATCATAAGTAAGCGTGGCAGGTAGTACCTGACATAATCATGCAAGTCCCCTATTGAAAGGACAACAACAAAAAGAGGCTAAAATATTTGTAGGAAATATAATGGCTATAATCCTGTGCTTAACAAAACAATAAACCAAAGTAAATAGCTATATATACTAATAATACCAATTTTTCTGATTATATTCATATTTTTGTGTTCTTTGCTGATAATTACTATTGTTGTTTGCAGATCAGTCTCTATACGGAAGGAATTCGCATCAGCAGGGTATCTCCAAGCTGTGATGATCCTCTGATAGACACTTCCTCACACCCTCCAAACTTTTCAACAGACCTACATTGTCGTATTAAAACAATCATAATGAACTCATGCACCATACTTAAGTTTACACTACTTCAATATTGTAATAAACAATTATGATGTAACAATGCTAACAGTCACCAGTTGGTGAAGTTAGAAGTGGTAGTGATGGTGAATAGAGTCGTTTTCACTACCAAACCACTGGACTAACCAGGCTGAAATTTGGTATATGGTCTCCAAATACCCAGGTGAGTGTTATAAAACCACATGTGGGTGTGATAATATGTGTGATTTATTATAGCCACACCCGCAAATGTTATTTGGGCTGCCTAAACCTAATTAAAGGACCAATCAGGTTGAAATTTGGTGTGTAATCTCAAAGTAACCAGATGAGCACTAATTATGAACCACCTATGGGTGTGGTTTTTAATAGCCACACCCACAACTATTATTTGGGCTACCAAAAGCTAATTAAAGGACCAATCACATTGAAATTTGGGTTGTGGTCTCCAAGTAACCAGGTGAGCATTAATTATTAATCACATGTGGGTGTGGTTTTATAATAACCACACCCACAAAAGTTATTTTGGTTGCCCAAAGCTACTTGAAGGACCAATGAATCGGGCTGAAATTTGGTATGTGCTCTCCAACTAACCAGGTGAGCGTTATTAACCATAAGTGGGTATGTTTTTATCATGGCCACACCCATAGGAAGTTGTTTTGTCATTGTCACACCCACACATTTTGTTTTTACTGACAAGAACCAATCACACTGAAACTTGGTATGTGATCTCCATTTGACCACAAGAGTATTAATAACATCCTGTGACTGTGTCTAGCCATACCCATAAAATATTAATGGAAACAGATTGTTCAAAAAATGAAAGGGCAATTGTAGTTGCATGACTACCTAGAGGCTGCTGTTATTTGAATGAAGACTAAAGGTCTAGAAATGGTGTTTTGAGTGGCTTAAATTGTTTCCTATCACATTAAGTTAACACAAACAATTACAGGTAAGAATCTGTGCCACTTAAGTAGGGAATGCACAGTTTAGCTAAACAACTACAAGCCAGCCTCAATTTCTGTTTCTTGGGTTAGCCTAGAATTCTGCCTGACTTCCAATTTTTTCTTTTATTTTGCACTTGCAGATTTATCTTGAGTGGAAAAAAAAAAGAGGGGAAAAAAAAGAGTTGAATGAATTGAATTTCCCCCACCCCAGTTATCCCTTGCTCCAAATAGCCCCTCCCACATAAGTTACAGATGTCAAGGGTTCCTAACTTCCTACTCTAACCACTAAGTGACCTCGCTTCCTCCGTTTGACAAACCTCAAGATTGACTGCCCCATCCATTTAATTAGTCACTGAGTAATGAATCCTCTCAGCATCACATTAATTTTGTCGACATCTCTCGTGGTAAGGAACGGCAGAGACAGCTGCGGCTTTGTTTATTTCCGTTCTTCGATGTGATTTTTGTTGTTTTTTTGTTTTTTTTGTATCCCTTTTTTCTTTCTTTTTTCCTTCCACTTCTCCAATTAACCAACACACCAGAGAGAGTGAGGAAGAAAGGAACATTTATTCTAATTAGAATGTTGGGAACCGGGGGACCCTATTTGGAGCCCATTCAACTTGAGAGGCTGCGAAGTCACAGATACAGCTCTCAGGGGTCTTCCTTGTCTGAGGTAAGGAAAGTAGGAGGGGGGGAAGGAACGGACATTGAATAGACGCAGTAATAACCATGTAAACTTTGTGTGGTTGCATTGAAAACTCTGTAATACCAACCGTTGGCCAACATGCAGTCAAATAACTGATATGCTCTTGAAAAATCTGGAATCTGCTGATATCCACTAATTTTAACACATGGGGATAACTGTAGAAAAGATGTTTAGTTAGGTGAAAGAGCTGTGGGCCATGCAGGTTTACAGTCCACCATAGACTGTTGGGGAAGCCAGGATAGAAATAGTGATGCCTCTAGCCCTGTAGTATGTATAGTATTAATTACAATATGGAGATATGTGTAATTAACTCAAATGCCTCACAACAGGAACTAGGTAACCTCCACCATTGACATGCAAGGCTGCATAATCTTGGCACTGATCTTCTGTGGTGACTCAAATTTATTCCTTCTGGCTCTTGAAATACCTATGGTCACATTAAATACAAAACCATGTTGACTGATTTATACCTTAGCTGCTGTGGTGGTGTTTCAATTGGGCAGCGGATATCATGGATTAGAAATAGCAGACGTTACAAAAAGATGTGTATTTTTTTCATAATTTACAATGAGTTTTAACATGCAACACCAAAAAATATATATACCAGTCTGAATGGTTCATTTTTTAAAGACTAAAATGATCTTTCTAATGCCAAGAGGATCTCTAAGTACAGTGGTGCTATAAATCTAGATAATGGTATATTTTATTATCAAGAACACACATTCCAGTACAGTATTGCTCCATAGACATGGACTACAGTTTGAAACTAGAAATGTTTGTCGTCATGTTGCTTGTGCTAAGGTGCATCATGGGAACGTTCAATTTATAAGTTAAAGTGTTATTTTAGCTTGGTGCAAAATTGTAAACAAAAAGTGATAGTTAGTTGAAGTTCATGTGCTGTGTCTCCATCATGTGTATCTGCACCTGCATCTCTTGAGCTGGTGGACACCCCTCAAAGGGCTTCCGGCTATGGGTTCAGTCCAACGCAGCAAGTACCAGTGATAATGTGGGCAGTTGATAGAGTGTATGGTTGAACAAAAAGCAGATAATATGAAAGAGAAATAACTAGTAACCTCAGTTCATCTAAAGTTTCCATGCATATATATACATGCTTAATTGAAAGCTTGGTCCACACTGATTCATTGCAGTTTTACTAATTCAGTAACAGAAAGGAAAAAAAAGAGCATAATCAGGCAGCATTTTATATGGCTCCTCAGAGCACACTTAGTGCTGATCCTGTAACGAACTATTTGCTGTGGATGTACCATTGATTCTCTGTACATGAATCACTGCCTGTAGCAATACTGGAAGTTGGTGAAGCCAATGTATTCTTGTACATTCTTTTTAAATATTAAATCAAAAGCCTTTCAAATCTGTGTTTATGTACACAGACGGGAATCTGTTATTATGTTGTAACATCAGTGGCATTCCTCATTGCCTTCCAGGCTATTTGGCTAATGGACACAAAGGTTTCATTAATTTGATTTGGTGTGGAAAAATATGAATAACCCAAATTTAAAATGGTGGCCAATAAAGCTTAAAATGTAAAGCTTATTAAAATGGCTATTACTCGCATAGATAAGTGCTTTTATTGTTGATTTTCCTTCAGCAGTATTGATTTCTTTGCTAAGGTGTTTTAAAATATCTGTGAGAAAAACTGCTTGTGTGAGGAAAAACACATGAAAATCGACTTCAAGATTCTATTTTATTATATCTCACTATCTATTTCTGTTGCCAAGTGTATATCATTAGAGAATCTCAGAGCAAAGTCTGCAGTCACCTTCTGTAAAAAAAAATTATGAATTTCACCCGAATTTTTGAGCATATGATTATATAAGCTATAAGAACAAATAATCGAGAAGTAGAAGAAAAATATTATCCAGAAATAAGAAATTGTGTTTTTAAAAAAAATTAATTGGTTCTTTTTATTTTTTAAGTAAATTATTGTATGTATTTATTATTGGACTAACTTGTGACAAAAATAAAGGAAACTAAACTGTACCTTAGTAAGCCACATATCTACCCTTTACTAACTTTAATCTTTACCTCTGATCAGCTGATACTAGCAGTATGATGCCATGAAGTATGTTTGTTTGTTGTTTTTGTTGTGAAGCATGCATTGGCATTCACCCAATCAACTCATCTTAGGGCCACTTCCACTCTATGACATTCAGCATAACCAAACACTAGAAGAAGGTACTATCCTCAGCGTCACATGTGTAGTCACTAGCAGTAATTCTGTGAGGTCTAGCGTTGTGTTGTGATCTGGCATGGATCAGCTGTTGTAAGGTCGGGAGGGGGTGGCTGTGGTTGAAATGGGGAGAAAAACACTACTGCTTTGAATTTGGACATAGGACTTGATGTTTTTTTATGCCAAACCTGGCTGGAAAATGTTCTCTGGAATTAATTTAAAGAGTAACTGTGTGAATGATGTGTTTAGCTGGTCAGATAGTTCTTGAATATGAAGGGGGGGGAGGGGAGGGGAGGGGAGGGGAGGGGAGGGGGAAGAGTTTTATTGTTACTATTTTGAATGAAACTGAACTGAATTCATGCAAACCACACATTAGTTGATCCCTTACCTGTCTAAATCAGACACCTCAATCACTTACTTCTTTCGTATAAGAATTTCTTCTCAATTTGTTGACTTTAGCCTGACTAATCACTTACTGATAGCATGCAGTTTAAATTGGAAATGTATTGGTATTTGCAGTTGTTTTGCATGTTTATTCTTGCTGTGCTGTCTGCCATTCAGGGCCATGTGTGAACCAGTTCATGGCTTCCTTTGTGCTCCCCATATCCTCAGATGGATAAGCAGTGTGTGTGTGGTGTGTGTGTGTGCATGTGTGTGTGCCTGTGGTGTGTATGTGTGTGCATGTAGGTGAGTATGTGTGTGTGCATGCGCATGTGTCTGTCTCTTTGACTGTCTTTCTATCTGTCCATCCGTCTGTGTGTATGTGTTTGGTTGTCTGCAGGTGTTTATGCAGCCTTTCTGGTGTTGGCTGGTCACAAAGCTTCCTCTGTGGTTGGCTCCAAACCTGATAACCTTTATCGGTGTTCTCATCAACATTTTCACCTCACTTCCTGTCATTTTTTTGGACAGAAATGCCGAGGGACTGGTGAGTGATTGGTGATTAAGTTGATGGTAACACGTAGGCATTTTTTTTTAATTTTAAAAATCTACTTGGAGAATATGAGCTGTGTGTGCTTATGTATGCATTTGATAAGCACTTCTGTCCATACTTAATTTTGTTAAACCTTTCACAGTTGTCAATATTTGAAGACTTAGCATAGATTGTAGTTGCGTATTGCTCAGTTAAATGAGTGTATTCGCCGAGTCCCACAGTGAGGAATGGACTACCCTATCAGGTCGTAGGAAGACATAACAGCATAGCTATGGCTTCTTTCACTAGTTGGACCTGATCTCTACCTATGTTTTGTAGGAAGAATGATTTGGTTGTGTGATTCAGTCCAACAGACTTAGCTTTTATAACAGTGTTTTAAGAGGAACCACCTTGAAACAAAAGGAGAGGAAAGTATTTCAAAACAAACAAATTAATTGGATTCACTCTGAAAAAAGCAAACAAAAATGAACAAAATTGCATCCGGTGCATGCAGACCACAAGTTAGAAACCCTTTATCAATTTGTAGAAGATACACCAACTGTTGTACTTCACAAAATTCGTAAACGATTGGTGTATGTGACTGAAATGCTAACAATCACCAACAACATCTTGTGGTTTACAGTATAAGTTATATATTTTGGTTATTTGTTTATTCAATATTGTGGCTAGTTTTTATAGAATGCTATAGCTGCTATAGCAGTATGCCTGGTGTTGATATAAGCCACTCAAAGCACCATTTATAAAACCACAAGTTAGTTCATTAAAATGGCATTAAATACATTATCTACATTTTGTGTAGCTTTTTGAATACATGTAAAGGTGATAATTTCATAACAAAATTAACTGGCCTCATGATCTCTTGTTTTCTTGTTTGTTTACACAATATATCTCTATGTTGGTAAGGATAGTCAATATCCATTTTTTTTTTTTTTTTTTTTTTTTTTTTTTTATTTATTTATTTTTTTTTACAGGCATATCTCTACCCTCAGGAGCCATTTTCAAAGTTGATAATAACATTTTTTTTTCTTTTTGCCTCTATTTCTCAGGCTCCTTCTTGGACGTATATTCTCTGTGCTGTCGGATTTTTCACGTACCAATCTCTTGATGCGGTCGATGGTAAACAGGCTAGACGTACAAACTCAAGCTCACAGCTAGGTGAACTTTTTGACCATGGATGCGATGCGATTTCCATGTTCTTGGTTCTGACTGTTGCCTCGAGTGCAGTGGCTTTTCATGATTATCCATTGGCCATGCTCAGCTTTGTGGTCATGTTGCTTGTGCTAACATATTTTTATCACTGGCAAACGTACGTCTCTGGAACACTCTACTTTAAAAAGTGAGTTCTTTAAATATAAGGATGCATGTCTATTTTGTTCAATACTGTGCCATGCAGACCACAAATTTATTGTATTTTTACCAATTTAAATAGGATACACCAATTATTTACAAAGCTTATGTGTTAAACTGACTTATATGTCTAATTAAAATTGGTAAATGGTCATTTAATTTATGGTCTGCAATTTATAGTTTGTCCTTTTTTTCACATTTTATCTCATATAGTCGTTCATTTTAATTGGAAACATCTTTTTATATAGCTAATGTGTTTAGAAGAAATAAGATTTCCTTTGGAATAACAACTTTCTAAGGGGAGGATGTCATTTCATGGGCGGCTTACAGTTACTACGGGTACATGTAGCAGCAAATTTATGAAATGGGTAAAACAAAATTGTAGGGGTGAAATCAGATGCCCCCCCCCCCCCCCCCCTCCCACACACACACACCCTGAAAGAAACACTGTGGCTAGATGTACCAAAAAAAAACTTTAAAATTTTTTTATTAAGGTATTGTAATTATGTTAAAAGTTGAATTGACAGTGAGAGTATCTGAACCCCATCCTCCTCATCCACCTTTCTCTCTCTCCTAGACTGTGCTCTTGGGAACCAATGAGAGACTTCTCTGGATGAATGTGTGTTCTCCACATTGTCCTGAACAGAGTAGGAAGTAACTTGGTGAACATTAATGAGTATTCTGGAGCCTAAGTCTTCCTTATTCTGTTTGCAATATATTTCTGTCATGGTTGAATAGTATCAATCATTCAAGCAGATATTTTTAAAAGCAAGTTGCAGCAGTTGGACCTAGTCCTCCTTTGCCTCCATCAAGTGGACTCCCATGTTTGATAGTTGGAGTAGTTCAAGGAGTGTTTTTTAAAAAATATTTGGGGGGGGGGGGATGATGGTATTGGGACGGTATTTCTGCTAGTCCTACAAGTTGGTGATTTTCAGATTTCTGAACAGCTATGTTAATATTTCTTCCATTAGTTATGGAGGAAATATCTAATATATTTTTTCAAACTAGTTCCCTGTAGAATACTTTCGAGGGTCAACCCTCAACATGGCCTAGCCAGGCCCAAAACATAGAATAGTTTACTGTAATTATATATTTGAACGAGATGAACGAATAAGTTATGTGTCTTTGCTTGTATTGTTATTGAGTCTTAGGTATTATATTAGCTTATGTAACCCTATAGGTAGCTAATGTGTTTGAATTCTAGGTATGTATGTAAGTCTGTATCATGTAATGCTAATGTGCGGCCAAGGGTATGAGACCCTGAAAAGGCCACTGTCTGGAGTCTTTGCTATATTGCTAATAAAGTTCTTCTTAATTTATAACCTAAATTACTTTGGTGATTAAGATTCAAGCACCTTGTTAGCTGGTTATTGATTCTGGTGGCAGCAACCTACCATACCTGGGGATTAAGCAGTTCTTAAAACCCCAACAAATATAAATGTACTTAATTGTATTTGCAGGTTGTAAGATATATTTTCCCCTCTTGCTGCAGGATAGATGTGACTGAGGCCCAATTCATGCACATTGTAATGTTGCTGATCTCTGGGTTTATTGGCACAGAGTTCTGGATGCAAAATGTATGTGCATATGCTTGTCTATTTGTCTTCAATATTAAAATGTATAATATAATAGAACCATATGTACCCAAGTATAAATCTCATAATCTTCTGCACTAGAATTCCATTGAGAAAAAAAGAAACTTTTAATTGTGGCATTTTCTCTTTGGGAAACCTTCAAACAGTGAATTCCCCCCCCCCCCCCCCTCCCCCTCCCTCTCTCTCCTTTTTATACACAGATGATTAAAATGGAAAAGTTATCTTAATTAATTGGGCATTTACAGTAATGTATGGGGCAATTACAGTGAAAACACATTATTAATGATGATGTACATAAATGGGGCACTTTCAAACCTGAGGTTCCCAGGCATCCAGTTGAATGTCCCACTATATATAGTTTGCAGGCGTCTGTTTGTCTGTAAGTAATACTGCTCCTCCCAAACAGAAATATGAATCACCACAAAATCAATACAGACTATTTAGAGTAGCACTGGCAGTGCATAGGTTGAGTTTCATTTCGGGAATGCACTGTGAGAAAAAGAAAATGAATTCTAATGTTACCCTGTACAAAAAAAGCCAAAGAAACCATGACCAAACTATCAAGGTGTAGGTCTCCCAAGGTTAAAGTTGGAGGTTTATATTATGGACAGTGCTTTAGTCCCCTTCATTTTTCTTATATCACCCTCAATTTTTTTTTATCATTTCCCTTTGTTCTTTCAAATTGATAGATATTAACACTATCCCATCCCACTATTATAATATAGAATAATAAATATGTAATAAAATACAATATAATAGATCCCTACATAATACAGCTAGCAATATGGACTAGTAGTACTATATAGTGATGTGAAATGTGGAAGCATTTCATGGGTCTCATAAATCTCAAAACTGTGCTAGGTGTCCTGATCAGCCCAAATGTCTGGGCATGCTTGTAGTGGACATACTATCAGACTGAGAGAATAAGGTTTATCATACTGCTCATATATTATTTGGTTCATGCATTGCTGCTAACCTCCTCCCCCTCCCTCCCTCCTTTCCCAAACCCAAGGTGCCGTATTTGGGTGTAAGCTACAGGATATTGATGGTATCTGGCACTGCTGTTCTCTCTGTCATCAATGGAATCGTGGCCAGCAGTATCATCCTTACCTGTGGCGTGGGAAAGAATGGGTCCACCGTAGCTGTAAGTACTGCCATCCACTAGTGTACATAGTCTGTATGTGTGTTGGAGAACTAGAACTCTATGATCAGCACACTCTAGTGTGAGCCCTAAAGCTGCCCATTAGCCATCACCAATATGGACAGTATCCGTCCTGCAGAAGTACTGCCTAATAACACCCTCAGCACTGCCTAATAACACCCTCAACACTGCCTAATAACACCCTCAGCACTGCAATACATTTTAGGCAATTTTCTCTTTATGTAAGTAAATTATGAGTAAATATTTTTTTGACTCTATGTGGGAATTATGTTCACTAGAGAAAAAACTGCCCTACTGCCGGTTTTTTTTGTCGGCCTCCTGTAGTTACAAACTTATTCAGTTTGCTTAGTGTTTTATATAGGGGGTGGGATGTTTGTGGGGCATTTCTAAGTAAATATTATGAATGCACCTCTAGAAATTAGTGTCCTTTCGAGCTCACCTGGGTTATAATTCTTTGCTGTAATACATACAGACGATTGTATGCGAGTATGGGAGGAATTAGTCCATTTCTAAAGTAAATACAATATTATGATACATGTCTGGCATCTAGTGTGTTTTTGAAGTTTCTGTGTGATCAGACTAGTGTGGTTTGTAAATACGGCTTCCCCTAGAAATGTCTTTGAATGAGATCAGATCACACAATATATCTTGGTGGTTACTCATGACTAGGAAAGTTGATGAATCTATGCCCTAGCCCTAACTACATTTTCCCTAGTGAGAAGCCCCTGAAAGTTTCAGGGTGATTGGCCCAGGTTTTTAGGAGGAAATACATTGTGCACGGACAAACAGACAAACAAACACACACACTACATAAGTTCTAGTAAGATCCCCCAAAATTATACAAAATATGCCAAGAATTGCTATTTTATTTATATAGAGATTGAATAATTGAAATATTCTTCATCAGGATATTCCTGTGACCCCCTGCTTTAAGGTTGCCCTTGTGCAGGGTTCATGGGAATATGATGAGAAGGTTTTGCTGGGATCCCTTAATTACCTCCCGAATACATTTGAAACAATTATTCCAGCAAGATCAATTTTCCTTATATGGAAATTGAACTCTATGAATATTCTTCAGTGAGATCACCTGTAAGGGGTCACAGGAAGAGCCCATGGAATATATTGGGATCCTCCACTGGCCCATAACTTGCACAGATGTAGAAGGAGTTCAGGAGAGAGTGAGACGACAGAAGTCACAGTATAAGACATTGAACTTCTGAGGTCAAGTTGAGGTCATCCTCTGGTTTTGGTATTGCCAGTGGTAGGTCTATGCCATACATATGTACATGTGATAGGGCTCCATCTTGGACAGGACATATAGTGGTCCCACATTTTATTGAGAAGGTGTGTGGTGTTCTTGTACACTGATTCCCCTGATATGCAAGATAACAAAGAAAATGTCTCTATAACATCTGGTTCAGTTGCAATACATTTGTGTAGTGTGTATACTGTGCGGATGTGCGATGAATGTATGAGTGTGTATTGGGAAAATTAAAATTTTTTTTTTATACTTTAATAATTTTTCTCGTTCCTTTCCTGTATGTCACCCCCCCCCCCCCCCCCCCCTCTCCCCGCTACACCTCCATACACCTTTTCCAGGACACCAGTGTCCTCTCTCCCTTACTCATACTCATTTTTCAAGTGCCAGTGATCTTCCTGTACGTGATGGACTCGCCAGGGCCTCTTGACACTCACTGCATGCTCTTCTTCCTGGCGATGACCTCTCCTCTGGTCAAGTCATGCATTCTAATGGTGGTATGTTATACATATGTATATATACATACATGCATACTTCTACCACATGCTAGATCTTTGCTTCTTCGAATTTGCTTACTTGTCTATTTTCTGCGATAAAAATCTTACTGAGTTTCTTGGAGAAGCAATGTGATGGTTTAATAAAAATTTGCTTATGTGATGGAGAAAATTAGCATAGATAATATTTTGTAATTTGTATACATACATACTACATACGTACTACCTGTGTAAGGTACTGCCCATTATTTTGTTTTTCTATCATCTGGGTACTTGGGTCCTTACCTCTTCTATCCTCGTCTTCTCTTCTTCTTCCTTCCTTTGCCCATTTTTCTCTAACCTTTCCTCGAGGCATCCTCTTCTTTCCCTCCTCCCTGCTCTCTCATTCTTGCCCCCCTTCTCCTTCCCTTAAAATAAAGTAAGGATACGTTGTGCTTTGGTGCTGTATGGGGCAGACATTGTAACACATTGTGGTCTCTACACATCCTGTCTGTTATATATGTCAGAACCATAAATATCAACCTGCACCAAATTTAATTTAAATTTACATTTCTTATTGGTAAAAAAAAAAAAAAAAAAAAAGGAAGCAAACATGCACGTAAGTGCTATTCTATAAGCTAAATTGTGAGATTTTAATAATTTTATACGTAATCTTGTGCATTCTTGTGTTTCTCCCCTCCCTTCCATCTTCCCTTTACTCCTCCATCTCTCTCCTTGATTCCTACCCCCCCCTCTAACATTTCTCACCTTTCTTCCTTCACCCAGGTTGCCAGCATGACCAAGTCTCCATTGTCTTTGTTTGACCCCATTATGCTTGGTCCTCTGATTGCTTATGGAAACATTTTCTTCCCTATTATACCAGAGATTTATCTTCTCTGTGCAATTGCTGTAAGTATACCTCCCATGGGTGCGTTGATGGGTGGATTCATGCAACAAAGGTGTGCAATTTCTGAAAAAGTGTACCTCCCCTGAGTATGTGGGTGGGTAGATAATAACACTCATTGTCACATGAAGACCACATGCCAAATTTCAGCCTGGTAGGTCCAGTGAGCATGTGACCGGAAAGTGTGTTACTCTCCTGTGGGTATTGGTAAGTTCCACTTGATGTTGCTCTTGACCAATTAGACAATCTCCATTAATATTTTATGGCTGTGGCTAGTCATACGGTTAAGGAGGTTGTTATTATTGCTTTTATGGTCACATTGAAACCACATATGAAGCAGTTCCCATTTAGTGTGTAGCTCAGCTAATATGAACATATAGTGCCCTGTTCCAAAGCACTTTCCACACACATTACCAGCTCAGCAAATGCTCTTGTTTTGTTGATGTATGGAGAAAACTAAGATAAGGAATACAATAAATAAAGATTACAATAAATAGCAGAGGGAAAACGTGTTATTCAGCATAAATTGCAGCAAGATCAATACCATCAGATATTTTTACTAGGAAATCACTGCTACACATCTCATTAGCTATTTCCCTTAAATCTTAATCCATATTATGTTACTAAATCGATGCAATAACCAGTGGTGGTATCATCACCAGAAGTGCAGAGTATTTATTATATTAGGCCTACGCTTAGTCTCTGTTTGGCACGATCAAATATGAACCTATTAAGTTTTGATGACATTGATTGAGCCATGATGCATTATCTCCTATAAATATAAAAGGAGATGTTTGTCTGTCTGTATGTTTGTACCATCATTCTGGCCAAACCTGTGGGTAGATTTCTCTGAAACTTGGCATGATGATAGGTTTTGACCCAACTTAAAACATGGGCAAAAAATTTCGGAAAATGGTTACCATAGTAATGAGAAAAAGCCAAAAATGGTATTTTTGCCAGAAAAACCCTTGGAGCTACAGATTTAGAACTTGGTACGCCTATGCAACTTCACTCTCGGAGTAACATGGGCTGGGTCCCACCTGGCCACACCTCTTCCTTTTCCTGTGTAAGGCTAAAAATGCCAAAAATGGTTATCAGCAGAAACACTTGAAACTAAGAAGTTAGACCCATGAATCCATGTGTATTTGGGATCAGTATAATCTGGGGAATGTTTTAAGTACATGTATATGACCACAGCCATTTCTGTTTTATGTTAGGCCCCAAAAAAGGCCAAAAATGGTACTTTGACCAGACAAACTCTTGGAGCAACAGACTTAATGCATAGTATGCATGCACAACTTGATTTGGGAGTGACATGGGTGGAGTCCCTCTTGGTTACACCTCTTCCCATTGGTGTGTAAAGCGAAAAAGTACCAAAACAATGACTCCTTAAAAATGCTTCAACCAAAGGAGTTAGATCTATGAACACACTTTAGTATATATTTTGGTTCATAAGTATGTGTGTCTAGGCATCACTGCTAAATACATGGATTGAAAATGCCAAAATTTGTCATATACTCTCCAAGAACCCGGGTGAACGTTATATAACAAATGTAGGTATTGTAGTGGGTGTGCTTTTGCTATAGCCATACTCACAGGATGTTATTTTGGCTGAAAAAGTTAATCAAAGATCAACAAGGCAAATAAATTAGCGTGTGGTCTCCAAGACCCAGGAAAGCATTATTAACCAAATGTGGGTATGGTTTAGCCATAGCCATACCACTGGTAGTTGTTTTGGCTATTAAAAGCTAATCAAATGACCAACCAGACTGAAATTTGGAATTATACTTCCAAACAACTGGGTGAGCATTACTAATCATATGTTCGTTTGTCAATAGTCGTGGTTTGGTCATTGCCACACCCATGGGATGTCATTATGCCTGCCAAAAACTCATTTATGGAATAATCATGCTGAAATTGAGCATATGGAGTCCAAGTAACCGGGTAAGCATCATTAACAACATAGGGGCGTGGTAATGTGTGTGGTTTGGTATTAGCCACACACACAGGAAGTAGTTTTGGCTGCCATAAGCTAATTAAAGGGCCAACCAGGCAAAATTTGAGTGGCTTCTATAATGTTTCATGTTGACATTGGCCGGGCAATGCGGGTATATGCTGCTAGTTTTATATAAATGCTTGAGCTGTCCCATGTTCACCATAGTTAACCTCAACTGCTAAGGCATTTGAATCTTTTTGATTCTTCATTATTTCCTGACAAAGCATTGTAGATATATGCTGATGCAAATTTGGTGGAGCACCCAAGTTTTGCTGATGAAGCTTCTGACAAATTATGCAGAAAAGTTCCAATAAAATAGGTGCAGGCATAGCTATCTCTGCACAAGGGCTTATTTCTAGCTGACCTGAGCAGGCTAGGACTTGCATCTGCACACTTTAAAATTGTTCTATTTAATTTTTTTTTTTTTTGCGTTATTTTTGCTATTTAAATGATGGAAGTTGGCATAGCTTCTCTCCTACTCACCAGTTCTCTTGCAGCCAGTCATTTTCTTGTTCACTGTAGTCATATGTACTACCAGAGATAATTTTAGTGTTTTTGTCTGGAGTGTAAACATACTTATATCAATTTTTTTTTAGCCGTGACCAACTCCCTGTTTTCGTGCACCAGTTATGTGAATTAACTATCTTTTACCACAGTACAAAAATACCAGTAATCTTAATCATACATTTCCTAATAATTTGAGAGATACACTTATCTTACAAACCATATTATGTAAACACCCTCAGCCACTCCAAAGATAGCCTAAATGAGGTCAGCAATCCTGTGATCTACATGAGTCCTGTAGTCTCCTGATAGTTTCTAGTTTGGCTTGTGCTTAATTAAAAGATAAAAAACAACAACAAAGACAACTCTGTCTGCCTTTATGTTTGTTTGCCTGTCAACATAACAACTGTGTGACATGACATGACATGATTGACTATCTTGATCATTCATTCGAAAGACTTGTGAGTTTTTCTGGCATAAATATTCTCCCCAATTTTTTTTTGTTACTCCCACTGAGCATTATTAAAAGCTTCACCTGCTTTTATCACCATTACTGCAGGGATGGATCCTCAATTTTGTGAAGTAGGGAGGGGGGAGTCTACAAAAAATCAAATATGTGCTGTTAGATGCAGAAAAATTAGTATAACCAATCTTACTTTTCCCCATGATCACATGATTTTGGTTATGATATGCTTTTATTTTACAGGGGAACCTCAGATATGAGCCTCACATGCTATTGCGTACCTTTTAACTGGCAGTGACTTACCATGCTGCATTTAACTATAGCTATTGTCATATAGTGTAGGCAGGCACATATTTCCTCTTTTAGTTATTGCAAGTTAAGTTGCAGTGGGCCTGTGGTAATCATTATTTGTGAATGAAACTATCCTTGGTTTCTACAGATCCATTTCTCATGAGAATGGGGAGGGATACTAGAAGGAAAAAAAAAAGGGGGGGGGGGGGTGGAAATACCCCAACTACATCTGCAGATTTCAGGACAGGTGTAATAGCCTCCCACAGCACACAGTTTCTGGTGATGTTGCTTTAATAATACATTTATGATCTTTTTTTCATAAGAATTATTATAATTTTTTTTTTTCATTTTGGATAATGGGAACCATCCACAAATATTTCCATACTGACATTAATCCAAATAACATGTATGGTGCATGCATTTACAAATAAATTTTGAAGAGAAAGTTTTGATGACCTCTACCAAAACTAGTTGTAGAGAACAGTATGATGAAATGTAGTTGATAGCAGTCTTGCGGGGGTCCAATTTTTTTTACCATATCCACATAACGTGCTGCTATTGTATTCTTATATTGTTAATGTAAGTCTTGGATCTTTACTTTTTTCTTCTCATCCTCTGCAGATATATAATATTGTGGACATCACTGCCATGTGTGTTTCACTCTGTGCTGAAATCTGTAAATTTCTGAATATTTCCTGCTTTACAATCCCTGTCCTTCCCAAGCAAACTACAAAGACTCCTATTTCCCACATGCAATGATATCCTATTGATTATTTATTTGATGTATATGACTCAGCTTATTAATGTATATAATTACATGTACAGTACATTTACATATAGTTAAGCCACACACACACACACACACACACTATATATATATATATATATATATATATATATATATATGAAAATAGTATAAGTTGTCTTGTTTTGCTATTTTAACCCTTTCTGTGACAAGGGAATAAGCTCCTCTTTTTTTCTATTAAAAAAATTCTTTATGATATTAATTACTTTTCACTCACCCAATATACAAAAGATGCTCTCACCTCTGACATGAAAAGAACATTGTCAATGTTATAAACAATTATACTCATTGCTGGTGTGGAAAATGCCCCCCAACTCATAAAGAAGAAGAAAGAAAGCAATTTTCTGATTATGTTAAACTTTAATCCTTCCACATGTCCTTCATCTAAACCAACTTGTTTCATAAGCCAGACCCTTAACCGAACATTATCCTGGAATTTCCAGCGTAGCATTTGGTAAAGGATCTGGCTTGCTTGACTAAAAACCAAAAAAAAAAAAATTATCATGAGTTCACATGATAGACAGCACATATTCTTCGGAATGGGAAATTTAAGTGCCTTCTAATCTTCTATAATTTGGCTTTAGTATCTTAGTGTGGTTGAGTCATGCATTATTATGGGAATTACTTTTTGTCACAGTAAATTATACCATAATGCATGGGTGGCAATACCCAGCGTTGCCCAGCCAATGTCAACATGAAACACTATAAAAGGTACTAAAATTTCGGTGTGATTGGTCCTTTTTTATTAGCTTTTGATAGCTAGAACTACTTTGTGAGTGTGACTAAAATCTAGCCACACCCATTAATACACCTACATGCGGTTAATATGCTCACTCTGCTACTTGGAGAATGTATGTAAAATTTCAGCCTGGTTGGTCAGTAATTTAGTTGTGTTTTTTTTGTTGCCAAAATGACTTCCTATGAGGGTTTCTTTATAAAACTGCACCCATAATGCTTTATAACGCCCACCCAGTTCCATGTAAACAACATGCCAAATCTATGCTTAGTTGGTCTTTAATTTGCTTTTGATAAAAAAAACAACTTCCTGTGGGTGTGGCTATGGCTAAAATAATGCTTACCCGTGTATTTGGAGACCACATGTCAAATTTCTGCCTGATTATTTTTTTTTATTACCTTGTGGCTGCAAAAACAATTTCCTGTGGGTGTGGTCATGGAGAAAACCCACACCCACATGTGTTTATTAACACTCACCCGGTTACTTGGGATACCACATGCCAAATTTTGGCCTTTTTAGTCCTAGGGTTTGGCTGTGATGCCTAGATGCACGTATGCACACATACATACTTAAGAACCAAAATTTATAATAGATATTGTGGAAGTTAACTTTTCATGAAGACAACTTTATATTATAGAATGAATATCTACTAATGAAATGAATCAGCTAGTCTATTTGTATACAAATCATAACGTTCTAGAAGGAAAATTATGTAGACAAGTAATAAAGTAAGAGTTACATATGACAATAATCAATAGGCAATCAACGCCTGCAGATGCCACATCACTCCTCCACTAGTACAAGGATACCTAGAGGTTCAGCCTTTGAGGTGCTTGTATGATGCGGCTGCTCTGAGTTGAAAGGGGTGGTGTATTAGTTAGTGTTGGTTGTGGGCCAGGAAATGCTGAATCTGGAACTTGTGGTACATCAAGGAAGTCTGGCTTGAGTAGGTTGATACTGAGAGTGTTCACTCGTATGATGTGGTCTAGAGTGAAATATTTGTTATTGTGCTTGAGGACTCTATAAACCACTGTATGGGCAGTCTAAGGAAACAGTGACAGTCTAGGCACATGAAAACGTGTATACTCCATCAAATTGCGAAGAATGTGAAAGGCTCTATTTGAGATATAATCTTTTGTTGAAGTTGGAAGCAATCTGGCCATGTCACTCTTGAGATGTGAGAGAAAGGCGTGTGGTTGTGGAGCATCTGGGGAGGGAACAAAAAATTCTCAAGGAAGCCGGAGTGTTAAACCATACACCATCTCTGTTGCTGAAAACAGCCAATGTCTTCCTTGAGAGCAGTTCTTACTCCAAGCAGGACTAATGGTAACTCATTGTACCAGTTGGAAGAGTATAGTTTGGCTTTGAGGGAGGCCTTCAGCAGTCAATGAACCGTTCAACTATACCATTACCTTGAGGATGGTATGCAGTGGTGTAAGCTGCTTTGGCACCAATCATGTCCAAAAGTTTTGACCAGAGGTCAGAGGCAAACTGTCATCCTCAGTTAGATGTTATGTCTTTTGGAAGACCGAAGCATGAGAGCCAGCTGGAGAGAAGTGCCCTGGAGCAAGATTTTGCTGAGATGTCGACCATTGGAATGGCTTCAGGTCAGCAAGTGAACCTGTTGATAATAGGGAAAAGGTAGTTGTGACCATGTGACTGAGGAAGAGGACCCATGATATCAACGTGGATGCTGTCAAAGCGGCTATTTGGCAGTGTGAATTTCTGAAGTGGAGCAATTGTGTGATGGTGAATTTTGGCAAGCTGACTGGCAGTGCAGGATGTTACCCAAGCAGTTACATTCTTCTTAATGCCATGCCACACAAAGTGCTTTGTAAATAGCTTTTGCGTAGGTTTAACTCCTGGAAGTGCCAAGTTATGAACAGATTCAAAAACAAGATGATGTAGTAACTTCGGAATGATCAGTCACGGAGAATGCATGGATACATCACACAATAGGGTGCGGTTGTAATCCGGTATAGTGATCTCTTGAAGACAAAGTCCTGTAATTGAAATGCAGTAGGCTTGAATGTCAGAATCATTGTCTTGAAGAATAGCCATGTTGACGAAGTCCTTGGATGAGGTGAAAATAGTGCCAATCTTATAGACTGGTGCTCTGGAGAGGGTGTCTACAACTACATTCTGCTTGCCTATGATGTGCCAAATGTCCGTGGTGAACTCAGCAATATAAGATAAGTGTCTGCTCTGGCATGGACTCCATGAGTGGCCTAATCCCGAAATTGCAAAGGTTAAAAATAAAGGCTTGTGGTCAGTGTAGGCAGTGAAGGAGTGACCTTCCAGGAAATAGAAACATTTGATTGCCAAATAAAGTGCTAGTAGCTCTCTATCAAATGCACTGTAGTGTGTCTTTGCCTTGTGAAGGCTCTTGGAGAAGAATGCCACAGGCACCCACTTGCCAGCTTGAAGTTGTTCAAGCATTCCACCAACAGCTTGATCTGAAGCATCTGTGGTTAGTCTTGTGAGAGCCTTGTGGGAAGGATGAGTCAAGAGAATTGCACTGGCCAGTATGTTTCTGCTTGCGCTGAATACTTACACTGCGCTTGGTATTCAAGCGATGTCATCACTGGGTTTCTGACCATGAGTGAGCTGGTGGAGTGGATAGAGTCGTTCTGCACACTTAGGAATGAAACGATGATAATAGTGGATGAGACCAAGGTGGCGCGTGAGATCGGACTTTTTTTTTATTGTGGAAAGTCCTGCACAGCCTGAACACATTCAGGAAGTAGTTGGGAACCAGAGGCTAAGACGTGATAGCTACTCCATGTAAAGTGAGGCGTTCAAAGACAAGTTGAGTGTAGCGAGCATGCTCATCCAGTGATTAGCTTGCAATTAGCAGGTTATGAAGTCTAAACCTCGGATAACACAGTCCACGAATCGTCAGAATGTCTGAGGAGCAGTTTTTAGTCCAAATGGCATGAAAAGGAACTCAAAGAGGCCAAACGGGGTTATAACCTCTGTCTTTGGAATGTCTGCATTATTTACAGGAATATGGTGAAGACCTTGAAATTAGGTCGATTTTGGTGAAGATGGTCTAGCCTCCTAACAACCCTTAGTTATGTTATTCAGGCATTGGAAATCTCCACAAGGTCTCCATCCCCTGCTGTGGGTTTTGGGAATAATGTGAAGTGGCAAAGACCAATTACTTTTGGAGGGATGAATAATGCCCAGAGCAAGCATTTCTTCAATTTCTTATTTGGCTACTTGTAGTTTTTCAGGACTAAGGCGCCGAGATCAAGGAAAAACTGGTGGTCCATTTGTTACAATGTGATAAGCAAAATTGTTTCAAATATTGCTGCGATTGAAACAGAGTTTTGCGTGAGAAGAAAAGATTGGAGGAGAGAACGCTAAATGGATGGTTTAGCAAGGTAACAGAGAGCGAGAGCTCGATCACGAGATGTATGGAGCGAGGTGCTGCTAAATGTCTGGCCGTTAATGAGACATTTACAAGCAAGGTCTATCAATATGTCTGAATGGCGGAGGAAGTCTGCCCCTAGGATGGGCTTAGAGACATCTGCGATCATGAAGGTCCAAGTCAATTTGTGTTCCATTCCCAAGTTCGGGGAGAGGGTCTTGGTCCCATAAGTAGGCATATGAGTGCTATTTGCCACCTGAAGAGGGGAACCTTTCTTCTTTTTTTTCTGTGGTCACTTGTGGCAGGCAGTACACTGCCCTCTTCACCAGAGTCGACTAAGTAGCGTTTTCCAGAAGTGCAGTCATTGAGAAGAAAGAAAGCGACTATCGTCACCCAATCCAGTGGTCGCCATCACTGGTTGTGTGAAGGTTTCCCAGATATGGAACAGGGTGACTTGCACTTTGTGGTATTTTTTCCAAAATTGGTGTGATTCCAGCAGAGAGTTGATGATGGCACTGGAGCACTGGGTGACTTCATCATCTTAGGGAGATGTCTTTTGAGGTATTCTACCTCTGACCTGATAGAAGTGATGGCTTCAGTAGTGGAAGATACCTCCAAAATTGATGGTGAAGACTTGACATCTGGAATAGCATCAGTGATGAGGGTGTCAGCCAAGGTAGCCATTTCTTGTATTGTCATCTCTGTGTGAGATTTCAAGATTAACTGTACTGATGAAGGAAAATGAGAGAGAAAGATCTCTTGAAGTATTATATCACCATTACAGTTCTTTTTAGCGAGCTGCTCCATTTGGCTAAGTAGATGGGATGGTCTGAGATCTCCCAATGGTCTTAAGGAGACTAGCTTCCGCACTCTTTGTGGTTGATTGAGGGAAGTGAGAGAGATAAGGAACGTCTTGAGAGTATCAAGGGGTTATCCTCTGGCCTATTCATTATTACATGACGCATCTCTTGAGCAGTTTCAGGTAGTAAGGATGCTACCACCTAGTTGTATTGAGTCAATTGTTGGTTGATGTTTCTGGTGGCAATCTGAGCCTCCACTTGATAAAACCAGAGAGCAGGTCTTCAGGTCAGAAAGGTGGCAGTTTCAAAGAAACTGATGAACTGGTACTGAGATTTCATCCATGGGTGTGGGGAAGGTGAAGTAGGTCAAGAACAGACGTAAGCCTGATAATTAGGTTTGTCGGGGTCACCAATGTAAAAGTTAATGACTTCATGAAGACAACTTTATATCATAGAATGAACATCATCTACTCATGAAATGAATCAGCTAGTCCATTTATATACAAATTATATTGGAATGTTCTAGAAGGAAAATCATGCAGACATGTAATAAAGTAAGAGTAACATCTGACAATAATTAATCGACAATCAACAACTATAGATACAACACAAGACAAGTTAAATATGATTAAAGTCAGCTAATGCCTGTAGTAGCACATTATCCATACTATAAAGTGTGAATAGTTTGTCTGTTTGTTTGTCTGTCTATGTATCCACGATTCACACTTGAACGATTAAAGTTAGATGCACAAACTCATATATATTTAGAATCAGTGTCATCAGGTGAACATCAGGAGCATGTCTATATTGCCACACCCATTTCTGAACTCAAAAAAGCCAAGAATAGTACTTTTGTCGGAGTTCCTATCATCAAACACTAACAGAAAGAGGTGCAACTATTTGTCAGATCTATTTTCGTGTAAATCTTGTGTGCAACTTCACCGACTTCATGAATGGATGAGTTGTACATTTATTCCTTAATTTATTATTGTTTTTTATACCTATATCTTCCTTTCCCTTTTGGAAAAGAAAAATATAAGTGAAAAAAGGAGTGGGGGAGAGTAGAAAGGGAAAGAAAAAAAGCCATTTCCAGAGGTAAAGACCTCTGAATTTCCCATTTGTATACCTTTGTCTCACTCCCACTGGAAGAGGTATGGCAATGTGTGACTCAGACCATGTTGAACAGTTTGTGCTAATTACCATTTTGGCATTTTTAACATGCTATGCCTAGAAGAAGAGGGGTAGCCTGGTGTGACCAAGCCCATGTTAATCTTAAAGAAATAAAGGCATGCCAGGTAATAGGTCTTATGAAAGTAACATTGCCAACAGGAAGAGGTGTGGCCAGGTAACCTAAATTTTTTGAAGCTCTAAATCATCCACGGTGTAGAATGCATCTATTATCCTAAAGTGGGTTTCATTTGTTATGGAAGTTTGGTAATAAATCAAATAAACTCCAGCATACATGAATACACCATACATATATGCATGCAGTTCATTTTTATCCTGATATAACCAGAGGAAGAGGTGTAGTCAGGTGAGATGCAACCCATGTCACTCCCACACTTGTGTATGTATGGCTAGTTTCGGGTCTCCAATGAAGGAAGGTTTTCGTCTGCGTAACCTAGTATCAGGTTTTGGCATTTCTATCTTACTGCATCCACAGAAAGAAGCATAGATAATTCCTTCAACCCTTATTATCCTTGCAGACTTTACCACTTGGCAGATGTCTAATTCCAAGACTTTGCTGCCCAATATAACAGGTAAAGCAAAGATAAGAAGTGGGACAAAATTTCAAAAAAAAATAACTCCAAAATATGTTGATGAATCTCAAAATCTTTCACCCAAAAAAGTAGAGCAAAGGGATGACTTATTCTATTCCGTGATACATCTCTTTGTTCTATCTAAGGATTAAAAGTTACCTAATCAGAGAGAATGTAACTGTTGAGCAAACCTTTAACAATTTTTTACCTGACATTGATGACTGCTCAGCTTTTAAACAGCATACAGAAGCTATGCTCTTTGCTGAGGCTATATGAAAATAGCATAAACAAAGCCATATTTTATGAGGCTGTCCAGGGAGAGGACAATAAAAAGAAAATGGCATGATTGGGGAGGCAACATCGGCAGTGCAACACACAAGACATTAATTCACAAGCTGCCAGATCTCATCACTCTAGATGAGTGATGTCTATGCTGAATGCCATTCAAAGAAACCAACAGGAGAGCAAACTGAATCTAAGCCAGAAGACTTTAAGCATTAGTTTCTTGTAAGTGGTGTTGGTGGTACAGGAAAATCTTCACTCATTGAAACCATAAAAGGTTTGACCAACTGTCTGTGTTCATTGGAAGATCTGAAGTGTAATATTACTGCAATCACTGGATTGTTTACCTTTAATGTAGAAAAGGTGCAATGCTTCATAGGTTCTCTCATCTTCCCATAGAGCATAAAGTCAAGGAATCATACTACTGGTCACTATGAAAACCTGCACAAAGGTGATCAAAAGTGCATCTCATAGCCTAGAATAGCTTGTCATTGATGAGATATTGATGCTATCCAGCCTTAATTTGGCATTTTTTCAAATGAGGGTGCAGGAAGTGTTAGGGATTGATGGGGACTGGCTGGCTAGGGGGGGGGGGGGCATAAATGTTCTCTTTGTTGAAGATTTGAATCAACTTCAATCTATCAATGGTAACCCAGTATTGCAAAGGGTAGAAACGACAGCAATAGTGTACAAGCCTGAATATTGGCCTCTGTCATCTTTTCTGAACAAATTGTGACATACAACAACTTTACCATTAATGAGTGGCAGAAGAAGGAAGAGGAATTCTCAATACTTCCAGATAAAGTAAGATGTTGTAGTCTCTCGGAAAAGCGCTCTTCCTTAAAGTAGGGTCAAGGAAATCACAGTTGTCGAAGTATTTGCAGAGTTACAGCACACTGAAATAATTCCTGTCTGCCTCGGTCCCCCTAGGAAGCAATGCGAGAGTATATGATAAAAGATTTGGTATCTTGGAGTCCGAGATGCACATCATGTGAATAAGATATAGACCTCAGCTAGATGGCAAGGAAAAACAGAAAGATGGCTTGATACACTAGACCTTGATTACTTATTTCTGGATTTAATGTTCTAAAGCTGGCTGTGGGTGACAGAGTGATACTCAAATGCAACATTGATCTAAGACAGGTTAAGTTAATGTTGCAAATGACAGCCTATTGAAGTATCTTCAAAGATAATCTTGATGATGTTGATACCTCAATGGGTCATGTAGTCAAACATGAATGGGGAATATTTGTGGAGCTGAAAAGCTATACTCGGTATCACATGCCTTTGCTGCAACTATTCACTAATATCCAAGTATTTTTTTAGAGTGAAATTATAGATCTTACCGAGAAAATATTTTCCAAAGGAGTGGTACATGTTACTCTGCCTAGAGTGTGGTCTTTTTAAGGCCTGTACCTCATTGCATTTGACTCCAAGAAAATAGTTGAACAGGCAGTGTCTCTTGAAATCAACAGGTTGCAAGCATTGTACAGGAAAAATCGACACCCTATGATGCTTTTTTTTCTTCTACTGATGAAAGTTCAAGTTTACTGCCACTTAAGGTGAGAGTGAGCCACATCTAAAAATACCATTTACTTCCTTTAAGAAGCACAAGTCAGCTGGACACGCTGGTGCCAGTGGTGGGCCTCCTTTGAAAAAAATCATGTACTACCTTCGGCAAAGAGAAAGAAAATGGCAAATACAAAAGCACTCCAAAATCAGATATGAGTAGTCCACAGTGGCACAAGCTGTGGTCATTCCAGCATTCCATTCTGTGGATGAAGAGGGGCATTACAGTGCTTGCCAAGCCCTAAGCCCTAGAAGGAAAATGGTGCAATGAATTAGTCTTGTAAACAAAGTTGAATTGGCTTCAGTGATAGCATATTCAGTCAGGATAATTTGACAGAATATAAGTATATTCTTACCCTGATTGGGAAATTCCTTCAATGAGAATTAAAAATCCCCTCCTCTCACCAGAAGTAGTGAGCAGGGCATGTACAAAGAAAATATTGGAACCTCAGTTTCCACTTTGAAATCATTATTAAAAAAATAAAAGATTAAAGGAAAAATAATAAAAGGAAAAAGATAGAAGTTAAAAAAATAGTAGAAAGGAGAAGTTGAGAAAAGAAATAGAAGGAAGAAAATGGAAAAAATATTAAAAAATTATAGATGGTAAATATAGAAGATAAACATAGTTTGACAAAAGGATAGAAGTTGCCAAAAAAATATAGAAGCAAAGAATACAGAAAAACTGAAGAAAATAGAATTATGGAAGAAAAAATGGCCAAAGGGAAAATAATATAAGGAAGAGAAAAAAGGAAAAGGAAAGAAAGTTAGAAAAAGACAAATGAAGAATTGGCGAAAAGGATTGAGAAAAGAAAAAATGAGGGTGAAAGTGGGGGAATTGAATCAGCAAACAACAAGTTGGAAACACACCATTCAACCAATCCCCCACATTTTTAAAGGGTTTTATTGTATGAAAATATATTTTACCATTTTTTAGTGATAAAGATGCATGCAATGGAAACCAAACTTGGAGGGCTCACTCAGGAAGTTAAGTAAATGAGTATGCCAAAAAAAAAGTAGCTCTCTGAGAGGTTACCTTTATGGAGAGCCACTATTTTGAGGCTAATTTATTTTTGGTTCTTGAGGCAGGCAAGAATTGTGTACACATTTTTGTACAAAATTTGTGTCAAAATTTGGTGTACAAACTCTGTGTACTAATTTTGTAAACAAACTTTGTGCACAAATTTTTTTGTGTACTGATCAAATTTTGTGTACAAATTTTAGGTGTAATTTATGCAACTTTGTGTACAAAGTTGTGTACAAAGTTTGTGTACAAAGTTGGGTACAAAGTTGTGTAAAAAGTTTGTGTACAACGTTGGCGTGCAATGTTGGCGTGCAACGTTGGCGTGCAACGTTGGCATGCAACGTTGGCGTGCAACGTTTGTGTACAACGTTTGCATACAACGTTTGTGTACAAATTTTGACCCTAATCTCACTCTACTCAGTCAGCCCCTTTGGGGCTTCTCTCCCTTGGTGAAACTACTAGGAATAGACCCCTTGCTGTTTCATAATTTTAAATTACTTAATAGCACCAGCAGCCATATTGTCCTACAATGTTAATCAGCTCTGTTGTATGGTGAGTAATTCAGGCTAGTAGAAGTGTCCTTTGGATGGCTATTTTGCTTTAATAGCTGATCTATCTGGAAGGAAGAGGTATTTCCATAAAATTATTGTTCTGAAGGAGCAGTTCCTTATGAAATTTTAAGACCTGAAGTGATGGATGATATGGATATTTTGCCAAGCTTAATTCCAATGTGCCCCTTATGCACTCCTAGTCCTTATATCCATGAAAAATTGGTTCAATTATGAGTTTGGACCCTTTAGTCTCACCAAGAGAGGGAAACCCCAAGGGGCTGACTAAGTGGAGTGAAATTTGGGTCAAAATTAGGCACTACTTTGGACACCAAATTTTTACGCTAAATTTGAGGGGGGGGGGGGTGGGGGGAAGAAACAGCTGCATCAAAATGGGGGCTCACCATGAAGGAAACCTCTCATGAAGCCAAAAATTGGCATAGCTCTCCCTTTTACTTCCTGAGTAAGCCCTCCAAGTTTGCTTTCCATAGCATACCTATGTTCATCCCCCCACCCCCCACCCCCCCCCCCCCCCCCACAACTTGTGTTCGGTAAGATTTCTGCATTTCTTTTTGAGGGAACCTACAATCCTTCCAATTGGGGATAAGTATATATTTCTATTCAGTCAAATTATCCTGACTGAATATGTAATCACAAAAAACGTACTTACTTTTTCTTAAAAGGATGATTCATTGAGTTCGTAATTTTTCTTTAAAGCTACACAATGCCCAGTTGCATGTTTAGATTCATGAACCAAAGGAATTGTTTGCATTTGTTGTGTGTGTATGTTCATGTACATATGCATGCACATGTGTGATGGTGGTGGTGGTGGTGGTGTGTGAGTGATTTCATTTTTTTAAAAAGCTCCAAAATTCTGGAACATAAGTGTATATCCAATACCAAATTAAAGATTAATTATTATTAATTTTTTGATGAGCAATCTTTAAAGTAATATTTTTTATATAAAAACAAACAAAAAAATAATGGGTCAGTTAATTACATGTAGTCAACATTGGTTCAAATGGTCCAAATTTTGTACTGGTATTGTTGTTATGCGAAATGGTTATATGATTGGTTAGGTGATTCGTGAGACACCATTCTATAGGAAACATTTGTGAACCTGACCCTTTCCTGTAAACCTGACCATTTCCTGTGAACACCTAAGCCTTGTATAAACTTAGTGTCTGGTTTGGCTAGATGAGTGCTTGTCAAAGTTATTTCTTGCAGAAGTGTAGTCAGTTGTTATCACTTGAAGCCTTAACCAAAATCTTGATCCCTTTGAAATTACCTAATGGATTTAAAAATTTCAAGGACAGATTACGACACTCCAGATATTGCTTGACACTATTTCTGAAGAAGTTGACTGCTCTAGGGCAAACTTAGCTTACATTTATATCTATGGCAATATTATTACAATCATGTATGTGACTTTTTAAAAAAATTATTCCTTATGGTTGAATCATTCTCAAGTGATGAGAAAACCCCCCCCCCCATTAACTCTATTGATTATAGTAGAAGAAAAAGGCGAGATTATTTTGACTTACTGTGATTGCACGGTAAGATTATGTGAAACTTGCACACATGTTTACTCACTTTTATGGGACTAGAGATTCTATGACTATTTATAAAAAAATTAACTTACTTGATTATTCCAAATGGCATTGAAGAGGTCATGTATGCTTTCAAGAGAGTGATAAATTTTTAAGGAGAAAAGAAATATTATATTGGATATTGTTGTGGTGCTTGTAAGAACAATAAGTTTATGCTATTGCAGGAGGTTAAGTACAGTGTTCAATAAAAAAAATTTAATTCTATAATTACAATGCACATCAGGAAATGCTTTTTAAAAACCATAGGCATAGTTTTCATTAAACTCTCTCGATCAGAACATATTATTAAAGGCTGCAATTTGGCATAAATAATTCCAAGAAAATGGATAAAGACTCTGTATATAGTTAAAGAGTTAAACTATGCACCCTAAATCAATAAACAATGTCTTGTCCAGACATATTTGTAAGCTATCTCATTACAATGATTAATAATTGTTGGAAAACTGTTGGAGAGGAATACTGTCCTCCGAAATGAGGTTTCACAAAATTATATAGTGCATGCAGCAGCTGCCACTTGCAAAGATTAGTATAATGGTCCTTTTTCATCATTGTTCTTGAAGGCGGTTTTGTCCAAGTTGAAGTAACTGCATGTATTTCATTTAATATACTCTCCGTTTCCTGTCATCTTCTATCCTGGTATTATCAGCACAATTCAAATGAATCAGCACTAACTGATCTATCAACATTTCACAGTTGGTAAAATTAGCAGAAGTATCACTCCCATAACCATATGTTTGAGATGGCGTCTAATCTCGATGAGTAGCTATCATGGTATGAATCAGAAAGTATGCCAAACAAGAAGTGATCACATTCTTTCTCAACTAAGCACCGAGAATTACTAAGAGCAAGCAATCTGGAGAACCTCTTACCTTAATCCCTCTCACTCGGGCTGCTAAAGCCAATGACCACAAAAAAAACATCTTTTTGTGGCTAAAAATATCTAAACCACAAGGGAAGAAATGCAATACTCCATGTCTTAAAAAAAATGAAACTCAACTCCAGCAGTTGTAAACCAACATGGCGGATGACAAAATGATGACACCTATTACATGGGGTCTATAGATGTCAATGGGAAATGGTCATATTTGCTGATACTTTTCCATGGAACAGTGTTTCACAAATCCCCTAATCAAACATTTAAGAAAAAAAAAGTATACATATATATATGTGTGTGTAGCTACATAAATAAAAATTATTAACTTTCCACTTGGAAGGAATAAATAAACCAGCTCTTTTATGATTTATTGTTTTGACCTAATAATGACTTATAATGTGGACTTCCAAATTCAGCTGAATTTACATTAAAAAAAGAGAGAGAGGGAGAAAAAGGGGGTGAAAGGGGGAAAAAAAACCCCCAACCATGACCAGTAAGTGAATCAGAGACCTTAGCTCCGATGTTCCTGAAAAAGTTTCCTAAGAAGAAGAAGATCAACAAGAAAGTAACATTTGGACTCCTCGAAAACAAGTTTGTGAGTAAAAAAGGATGATAAAAAAGAATGAAAAATGTAAAATATATATATGTTGGCGGGTGGGTCATGGGCTATCACACACCATAACCATTGTAATGTTTTTTCAGGCTCTTTTCTAATGTAAAATTTGAATTTTTTCCCACCAGGGGTGCCACTTTTGAAAAAATGAAAGGTGCTAAAACTAAGTTGTGTTGACATCATCATCCCTAGAAAATTTAGGAGCCATCTGACCAAAACTATTGAAGGAGTAGGTCAGTTTTCAGCTCAATAATTTTGAAAAAATAAGTGATATGGCAACAGTAGCTAATAACTACACATATTCATATACCAAAAGGATATAAACATTGAAACTTATCTTTCAAATTAAACCAAAACGGTACTATTTATGGACACTTCGTTCACACAAACACAGTGAAATCATTGCTGCTAAGAAATAAATAGAAGAAGAGCAATCACAGTCTAGAGATTTTAAAAAGGTCCAACTTAATAAGTCCCCTTTATCAGGTATTGGAAGGGAGGAAAAATCTTTGAAATGGGGATAAAAATAGAGTGGGGAAGAAGAAAAATGGTGGGAGCGGAATGGGGGGGGGGGGGGGGGAAATTATAAAAGGTAAAGATAAAAAAGGAGGGATGAAGGAAAAATGTAAGTAAAGGGGGAGAAAAAAAGAAAAAAAGAAGGATAATATGCAAATTAAAAAAAAAAAAAAAAAAATTCCCCCAAAGGGCAGGGTTTTATTCCTATCTTCACTAAACTATTTTATACCACACAGGGTGATTCCCACCAAACCTGGAAAATGTGGGCACCTTAAGCCTAACCACTGGGAGTAATTATCGAAAAACTGATCTTCACCAAACTTTCTCATAACCTCTCCAGGATGACCGTCATCAAACCCTTAAAATTTGACCCATTCATACTCATTTATCCAGAGAATTAAGCTGACAAACCAATTTTCACCAAACTGCGTTATAATACTCCTAGGATTATCACCATCAAACCTTGAAAATTTGAGGCTTTTAGGCCCAAATATCTGGGAGTAGTTACCAAAACAAACAAACCAAAAACAACAACAACAAACAAACAAACAAATGAATAATCAAACCAATAGACAAATGAATTGAGAATTATTTTAAGGTGAATTGACAGATATGGCAAGAGTATACAATATTTAAAAAAATAAAAAATAAAAAATTGAAGGAAACAAATATAGAAAGAAAATGAAATTTGGGGAAAATACAAAAGAAAAAAAAAGGTAGAAGGAAATAGGATCAAAGGAAGGAGAAAAAAAAGGAAAGGAAAAAAAAAAGGAAAGGAAAAAAAAGGAGAAAAAGAAACCCTAGCCCTAGCAAGGAAGACAAAAAGGTATGAAGAAAAAATAAGGAGAGGTTTTTTTTTGTATGGAAATTCATTTGGCTCTTTTGAGATAGAAAGAAACATCACTAAACAAACAGAAACAAACAAAATTTCATAAAAACATATAAATATACATAAGACTAACAAGCAAACAAACTTATAAACAAACATACAGAGGAAAAAAAAAACAAACATACAGACAACACTACTAAGAAATTAGGAATTATAGTAATATGACTGAGTGATATGACAACAGCACCCTGGCAAAAGTATTGTTCAGATCAGAGGATGAGAGAAGGAAGATAAAAGGGAGAGGCACTACCCACCACCCTCCCTACCTTAATGTTTTAATTGCAGCTGCCGCCCCAATAAAGCCACATGGCCTTATTATCCATTTATTCTCGTAAAGCCTAGAATAATGTAGAGTCAGGTATATTAGAAATTGAACCTAATTGACCCAGTAATAGACTTACATAAATACAAATACAGTACTTCATACCTGAATTACATAAAGAGTAAGAAAGTTAAAAGGAAAAGGAAATGAACAAGGGAAATAGAAAAAAAGAAAAAAAAAAGAGAAAAAGCAGAAAAAATTGGGGAAGAAGAAAAAAAAAAGTTTCTTACTGGTATAGAACCTGGGACTCTCAGCTATAAAGATCATCACTTTGACAACCATGCCATTGTTTTTGGGCTCTTTTTTGTACAAAACTTGATATCCTCTTTTTCTTCCAGGAGCTCTTTTTAAAGTGTTTGATGAATAACTTCACATGGAACACTCTGAATATCAACACCTAAATTTGATTCAGTTTCTAGCAAATCATAGGGTATTGCATCTTGCCCAACAAATGGACATACCAACTTTTTATTTATAGATAATAAAAAAATTATGTTGCACATAAATCATGCGGATTTAATAAATTCTACCTCCAGGGAAAATGAGTTTCACCCAAATTATGTGATATTTTAAGAATATCATCAGTACCATTGTGGATAAAATGAAATATTCTTTTACCAAGCTTAAGTGCAAGCTTCGGTAATTGGCATGAACATTGTGCATGAGTGTGGAAAAAGTGCATGCCATTCAAAAAATCATGCCATCTAATTCTTGAATTTGTTCATGATTTTCATAAATTCGCATAATAATGCTGCAAGAATGAATTTTTTAAATTATAGAGTAGTTTTCATGCATACCAAACTGTTAAAGAGTAGTGCACAAAATTGGCATGAAGAAACATGGTACCTTGTAGTGAAATTAAATTGCTGTGCTTTGCACATTTGGCTGAAACATGCATGTCCTCATACTATACAGAAGCATATCCATCGATTTACTTCTAAGTCAATGTACCTCAGTTATCTGCCTGGTCACTACAACCTTGTTGGTTTAACTGTGAAAGTTACCAATTCCAATTATCACATGTGAGTGTTCAAAACTCCACTGATACTGAATCAGGTATACCTCAATGTACAGATGTTGAAAAAGATGCTCCAAAATGTAATTATTGTATACGTTGTGATTCTGAACCTAAAACTTGTGAACCTAAATGTAAATCAAGAGATCCTAAACCAAGGGATCCTGAACCAAGTGATCCAGATCCTAGAAATTCTAAACTAAGTGATCCTTGACCTAGTTATCCTAAATCTGGTCACTTAAACTTCATTTATTCTAAAGCTAACTTAAGCTTACACAATGTAAGGGCTCCTTTGTCCACAGGGATGTCCGAATCAAGAAATAGGAATGCATAGAAAAACCGTTGATGGACAATGGTAGACAGAAGCATGAAATATGTTTCTTCTGACATTACAAAGATTTCTTGGTGTGAGTCCTGGTGGGCCTAATGTACCACTAACCTCCATAGATGCAGTGTGGTCATTCCACAGAGATGAAAATTGTCTGTTTTGTAGCTTTTTTACATCAATACTGGTTGAGATCGAGGTTATATCATTGAATGTTACTGCATGATAGCACACATACATTATTTTGAGTGTGTATTTACCAATGATACTGCAAAGGTTGTCCAGTAGTAGGTAAGAAGCACTTGCATGGACAAGTTTGGTATCAGGAGAAGTGAGAAAATGAAAATATAGTTCTATTATATCTCATATCTTGAATACCCCATTGTATATATATAAGATATTAGCACCTACAACTGGATAAGAAGTTGTACTAACCAAATCGATCCACAATATATCTATCATGCTGTCACAGAGCAATGAATATTCATTAGAAATGAAAATGGAGGTATTTTGCTGTTGTAATGTTGATCATGACTCATACATTCAGGACAGGATCTATAAAGCCATGAAGGTGCTGCATTTCTCACTAAGTGGAGTGAATTACAGCACCCCATTACATGGTGTGTTACCATTGGAATGTGGTTAATAATTACAGGAACAGTTGCAATCCATAATGATGAGGACATAGACAATTAATACACAATATCTTTAAGCTTCTTAAATGGCTGATAGCAATCATTGGAAAATTCACACATCCTGATTCAAGCTTTCTGTAGCCAACAACTAGGAAACTCTGAAGTTTCCAACATAGCCAATTTGTAAATTTATACTATTTTCGGTGACTACAAGGCTGTATAAGACAGATTCCACTTCTCACAAGATTGGTTTATTAGAACATAAAATTGAATTGAAGTGATGGAAGATAATATTATAACAATAATAGTACAAACTGTCCAATATTGAAATTTTCACTTTATTCAAATTTGTATAACTTAATGCCAAACCCTTTAAATACCCACACCAAATTTGTTTCAGTTTCAAAATAACCCTGTGGCATCAGTCATGCCCAACTGATGCTCACACCAACTTTATATATATATATATATATAGATGTAGGCAAGCATGTTGTTCTACTAGTTCTCCTTAGCATGAGAAGGATAAGGTTTTATAAAATATGTAAGGTTAAGTGGCAACTTTTTATCAATTCTTGTTATGAAACTTCATCCAAAAACCAGCACTAGTGTCTCCAGTTCAACTCTTAGTTATGGATCTTTTTTTTTTTACCTCCTTTTTTTTACCCTTTTCTTTACCCTTTTCTTTCTCCCCTTCCACCAATCTCCTCCCCCCCCCCCCCAACCCCCTACTTTTTCCCCCTATATTAAGTCATTATCAAGTCTAAACATTAAATTATAAGTAAGCAGGTTTTTGGCTGGAGATTTCCATTCTTCTTGGACTTAATGTGTACCATGGATCATATAATTAACCAGGAGAAAACTCCATAGTCTATATTTGAATTAATTGCTTCAAACCAGACGTTTTAAAAACTGATATATTGTGCTAGCCATTTTACTTCTCTGTAGTCGTGAAAGGAGAGGTGGGGCTGGGTAGTATGCCATAGAAAGAACCGCTGAGGGGGAAATCATGGTGAACATGCATGTTTCTGCTTTAATACTCCTAGTGATATCTCACTTTTTTCATCATTTGATGCACATTAAGGTAGAAAATAAAAGAAATCCATACCCAGTATGAGAGGTTAGAACTGATATGTTGTGCTAGCCATTTTACTTCCCCATAGTTGTGAAATGAGAGGTGTGGCTAGGTAGTATGCCATAGAAGGAACCGAAGAGGGGGAAATCATGGTGAACCTGCATGTTTCTGCTGGTTGTTTTAATACTCCTAGTGATATCTCACTCTTTTTTATCATTTGATGCACACAAAGGTAGAAAATAATAGAAATCCATACCCAATATGAGAGGTTAGGTTGATGGAGTTGACAGTACAGGTACAGTTTCAATTGTAAATTACAGTTTGCTTTCAAGTTAGTCAAACAGCATCACAGATATTTTAGCTAGAATAATTTGAATTTTATCTACTTTCTATAGCAAACTTCTCTGTGAAATTGTTTTCAGGTGTTAATGTGGAAAATTGTCCAATTATGCCAAGTGCTAAAGTGTGAATGTTGCTATGAATTAAAATAGAGTTATTTGGAAGTAAATGAATTACAGAATACAAAGAAACAGGAAGTAAGGTTTTTGGATTGCCATATCAAGTGAGAAATTACTGCAGATTGATAAAAGTGGGTGTAGAAGGTGTAGAAAGAAGATGACAGTTTCTGAGAAAAATGATATCTTGCTAGGAAATATCAGTTTTTATCTTTCTGAATGATTTATGCTTGCATAAACACTTGCTATCCCCTCTCATTTTCACATTGCCATCCACAGATCCTCTGATAAAAGACAGTACATGTTGTTCACCGAAAAATTGTCAACAATGGATTGATTTATAATTGAGTTGTGGAAAATGAAAGTTAATATTTCAATGTAAATAGTCCGACCTTGAAAACATTTGCATATAGTGATCAACAATTTTGTCCTAAACATCTCATGTACATGGAACCACATCAACAGCAAGCTCCACAGCATTGCCCATGTTGCAGGCCAAGCTGGAAATAATCATCCAGTGCACCTAATGTGTGCTGCATGTAGAGTGTACATATGCATACATTGAAGCACCCCTTCTCTGTGATAGACCCATTGCACAACTATTTAAGAACAACAAACACACTTTGTACATATAAGTAGAGATAAGAATATCTTAGATGTTAAAATGGTAAGGCCACATACTAACATTTTACCTGCAAGTATCTATATGGCCATGTCTAAGAATAGAAGTAGGGTACAATGTTGGGTTTCATCTGCGATAGCACCTTCTCCAACCACAAGAGCGGTCCATCCAGGTGGACTACTATCCAACATGGGATGTCTTTCACATTCTGGCAGTCATATCCTGGTCCCCAACCTTTCATAAAGCTTATGAAGATAGTACACATTCTTTGCAACTCCAATATGGCTTCATACCCCTGGTAAATACGCATAGCAAATTGTCGATAATATACCTGATGGTCAAAGATCTTAAGTGACAAACCAGTAGGTATTTCGCGAACGCTGTATGGTTCCAACTGATTAGCATAGTTGCAGATGCTACTCTGCACAAACAACGATCCATCACTTAAGTTCTCTGCAAACACTTCTTCACCAATATATTTCAAATCAACACCATTTCGTATGCATTGGCGGGCCTGTTCAACTTTCAAATTTCTGTCAAAATGGAAGATGACCCCAAGACAGAACCAGTCAACATTCGTGAGTGGAGGTGTGTAGCCATTCACTACCACATGAGACTTTGTGGCATGGTATTTATCCTTAAAATGATGGTTGAATTCACAATATTCAATGGTACACCAGTGGGAGAGCTCCACATAGCCAACTCTGTCTACAAGATCTTTACGTATTGCCATGATCAGCTCACTTTCATCATTGTCTGTTGCTGTTGTGATGGTCGTCCCACTGGTAACATTAGCCATTGCCATGTTTGTCCTCGCCTCACCTTCAGAGAAATGGATGTTCATTAGTGGAGAAAAATCGATTGTTGAAGGAGAAATCATCGAATTTTATAAGAATGGGGAGGGAGGAGGTTAAAAATGGTATAGAAGTGGATTATCAGACATATAGAGCATATTGAGTTTAGGGGTAGTCATTTTAGTGCACACCACAAAATATAAATGCTATTAGTCGCAGGTGTAATTAATTCACACTAAAATCAATTATGATCAGTATGAGCATCGACATGAATCTTGCATGTGGCAGATTCCTTCAGATTGACACCATCTAATAATGCACATTGTATAGCTATGATTCTATGCTCACTCACTGGCTCAACATATACACACCCATTGGAATAGTTGGGGGCAAATATTCATGAATTGTTTACTAGATGTCTTCCCTAGTGGTGACTCTTATTTTGTTTCATTCATTGATCATAAAGCGTAAAGACTCAGAAATGAACATATACATATATCCACATATGTGCAAACCAAGAAGAAGTGGGGGCAAGTCAACCTGATAATATCCAAAAAGAATAATAAAAGAAAATAAAAATGTGAAAAAAGTAGGAATGCAGGAACGAAAAATTTTAAAAGAGGTGGAGGAAAAAGAAAGAGGAAAATAATAGTAGAAAAGGTGTATGGGGAAACATGGGGGTGGAAGAATAAAAAAGGAGGGAAAATAGAGAAAAAGAAGACAAAGTTAAAGAAAAAAGTGGAATGGAACAAAGTAGTGGAAAAAAGATGATGAGAGGAAGGAATGGAGAAAGTGAAAAAAAACAGGTGGAATGAAAAGGTAAGAATAATAGGGTGGAAAAATAAAAGGAGGGAAATTGTGGGAGTGAAGAAGAAGACCCTAAATACCAAGTTTCACACATGCGTGGGTGTTGTATGTGGAAGCATCCTAAACGTGCAGTGCAGGACTATTCATATAATTGAGGTACTGATATTTAAAAAAGAATGAAATGGCAGCCACTGTTATAGAGATGCGCTTCTACCACATTCTCGCTTTAAAGTGGAAGAAGGCATTTCAGAGCAACCACTGGCAAACCTCCTATATGATAAAAAATGAAGACAATTGCCAATCAACACAGTAACGAGTATCTCCCCGACATTGTTTGGATTTTCGCTTATATTAGGTTCACCACTAGGTGTCTTCCCACCAAAATACGCTTTAGCCTCCTTATACTCACCTTACAACCGGCACAGAAAAATACGCAAAAGTCGAGGACCAGTTAAGAAGGTTAAAAATCCATTGAAGAACTGTTAGGAATCCGTCTAACCGGTGGAGTCAGTGGTGGTGAGCAAACACAGGCTACTACTGCGCTGCGTGCAACCGCTTCACGCCTTCGACAGCCTTAACACCTTTTGGCGCATGCGCGGCTTGGTTAATTTCAAATGATGCACAGCACGGTAGACAATATTCACACTTCTCAACAAGACACCCATGAGAAGTTTACTTCAATTCTTACAGCTCTGTTGTATTGGAATAGTAGCCTATATATCTTTTCTCAGTAGAGTGGATACTGAGAGAAATGGAGGTGGGTCTTAGGGACAGCCAGAATGCTTAGAAAAGCTTTGAAGAAGTGAATCCATACTTACCATTGTGTTATGCGCTATTGAATTTTTTTTTTATGGTACAATGGGAAAATAAACTTTCCAAACACAGGGAAGAGAATATATTTTCTCTGAGCTTTGACAACTATTGAAAAAAAAACTGTATAAGAGTTATTTTTACTAAGATTATCCTTGTTATGCTTAGCATCAATATCAGAAGTATAGGTAAGAATTGTTTATTGATTTTCATGAGTGCTAGAATATTAATTCTCAATATTTTTGTTTTATGAAGTGGATGTAGGCCATCTATGATCCATTTCCTGCTTATAACCTATGGCTTTATTGTTTTCACCAAGATTCTTTCCATTAGAATGTAATAAGAATTGCTATGAATTTCCCCAGAATTGGAAACTCATGACCATGCAGCTTGAATACACATTACTTTGTAATCAGCAGTCTTCCAAGTTATCAGCTGCATTAGCAGAGCTTTATTTTTTCAGATCTGCTTGTTAGTTCCTCTGTCTGTTGACAAATTTGTGAACATCATGATATCCCTTGGATGAAAGATATCATGATCAAATTTGACTGAAGTGTTTGTAGGATCTTACTACAATCCACATTCCATTTCACCGCATGTTTGTCGGTATTTCTGTCTCTCTGTATATGCAAACTTTAACTCCACCCAAACAGCTGGAGAGATTTTTATGAATCCTTCAGAGATTGATTATGGAATCTCACTGCACATCATCAAAAGATTTTCATTCAGAATGGGTGGCTATGAGTGTGATTTTGTGAATGGGTGAGGTTTGGTGACGAGTATGATTAATCATCAGAGAAACTCAGCACATTTATTAATAGTTTCCTGTTTGTTTTGTATCAATGGGATTAGTATCACCAATCCATACATGTTACTTAGAGCATACTAAATATGTTGTTACTGCAGGTGCCTGACTTAAAATCACTGATAAGGTGAATTTTATGCTAGTAAAAAAAGAAGATGAATTCAAAAGAGGCTTTGTTGTGATTAAGATTTGTTGGAGGTGCATAGCTCCAAATTTTTTATTTTGATATACATTGTTTTAATTTTGATGGTGAATAGTTAATTTATTCCAAATATGAGTTTAAAGCACATATTATATCCCATATTAGCGGTTTTTCAATCTTAAGCTAGGTCTTATTATTTGAATTTGTTGGATCAGTACCATCCCATTAAGTATTTTTACTTAATATGGTGATCAGAGAAGTAAGAATAAGGAAAGAGAGGTTGAAGAAAATACCCTGTCTGGAATATTCATTATTTAAAGAAATCAAATATTTGATTCATGAATTAAACTACCAAAATTTCACTTGGGAATCCCTGGACAAAGCATCTGGCTATTATTTTCCAGGCTTTTTGGATTAAGGAAATTTTGAATTTTATTTTCCCCCAACCAAAAAGATGACTTCCTTGTTGTTTACTTTTTGTTTCAAATTGTTTTAAATTTATTACAATTTTGTTTGTTTGCTTCATTGATTTTTTTTTTTTGGTTTTTTTTTGGGGGGGGGGGGGGGGGGCTTCCAAAGTCTTCAGCTGGTGATGGTGATTTCGAAAAGGTTTAACATATGGATATAAACAATGAGTTATTAGTATGCCCACAGGTTTTAGCATGGCCACATGTAGTCTTAGCTATGCCTCCCCCCACTACTTGTGGTTTGTTGGGGGAATTTGTCTTTTGTAGGAAACATTTCTGTATTTATTTGCAAAGTAACTTCCAATTTAGTTATGTATATATTCCTATTCTGTCAAATTATCCTGACTGAATATGCTATCATAAAATTCTACTCACCTCTCTTTAGAAGACTAATTTATTGAGCTGGTAATTTATTTTTAAAGCTCGAAAGGTCGAATGGTGTGTTCAGATTCATAAACCCAAGAAATTGTTTACAAATTTGTTAATTTTGTTCATTTTAGGTATCAAGAAAGTCTTTTTCCATCAGCATCAGACATTTATTCTCACAATTGCTTTTAAATTTAAAAAATTTCATTTATCACTGATGGATCAAGGTCTGTCACAACCATGTAGCTACTGCTTTTTATTCTAGAAGGACAGATTTTTAAAGTTGAAATCAGATAAGCATGCAAATAGTGCAATGGAGTGAGCTTCATCATTCATACAGTGAACTGAAGCATTTTTACAACTATCAATCAATACTTTGCACATTCGTCATGCTGACTAATTGATTTATTTGCATTCAATGCTCTTACCAATATTAGACTTTTTATTTGTTCAGGTGAAGGCTAAAAATTGGCGTAGTACTTCTCCTTGACTTTCTGAGTGAGCCTTCCATGTTCAATTCGTCCAAGTTGTTCTTTGCATTATTTCATAACTTTCTGTTCTTTTAGTTCTTTTGGTTCTTTCCATTTTTACCCATCTTAATATTCATTTCAATCAATGTAAGTTAAGGTTATTTCAATTTGACAGGAAAATACGTAATTTTAGAGCAAGCAGGAGGGTAATATTTTAAATAGTACTATTGGTCACTTAATTATATGTACCCAATGTAGATGTAGTCAATAGTGCTTCAAATTGTCCAAAATTCTAACCTGTACTGTTGCTATGTTAAATGTTTAGATAGTTGGTTAGGCGATTTGTGAGACACCATTATATGGGAAAGCATTTGCCAACCAGACCATTTTTTGGGGATAACAGCTATATTATGGTTAACAAAAGTAATATACAAATACAGCTGTAACTTTATAATAAAAACAGATATAAATGTGATTTAAGTTTCATATACTGCATGCATCGAGAGCATTCACTTGATACCAAATATGATACACTTGTTCATTATTACATTATACAGTGAGAAAACAAACCTTTTTTCCCTTAAATTAGCACCTAAAGATCAATAAAGGTCAAATCAAAGATGGCACAATATCCAAATTGGATTTTTATATAATTTTATACATGTGTACAAAATTTGGTTGTTTTATCAAAAATGCCCCATAGGTTTAAATATTCAGTTTTAACTGCCCCACTATGTCAGGATGTGAACATTAAAAATCTCATGGAAGTTAAATGGTCATGTAGGAGTGTGTCTAACTAGAACATCACACAACTATTACATGATATAGCGCTTATCCAATAAAACTGAAACTTCTTACATCTGCATTTGATTAAACCTAATTGCCTTCAATTAGTTGACCTTAGTATAAATATGTTGACCATTGGCATCAAATACAAGCAGAGAGCATACCACATGCATCCAAGGAGATTGCATGGCCTCTGGATACCCTAACTTGCCATTGTAGTTAGTCATGGATTATGATTGAAGGACAATTTTAACTATTGCACTTATGGTCCACTGTCTCTAACGTGTCCATCATATGTGATGCTTTAATATAAAGACAGGTTTGAGTCAAGTTAAATGATGTGCAGATAAAGGGATTTTTTTTACTATTGTTGAATCAGGGCTGCATCATGTGACAGTTTCGTAGTGTTATAGTTAGGCCTATTTTTACGGTTATATGCCAGTTGACCCATTACTTCGTAGAGTTTCTTTTACGGTCATATAATAATGTTACAAAATATGTATTGTGTTACTGAAATTCATACTACTTGATCTACAGGTGAATGGCTATACACTTACCATATGTTTAAAATAATTTCCTGACACTTTTCTGCAGATCATTGCATGTCTTGATATATACACTTATGTTAGTCAGAGCTTGAGGAAGAATTACTTTACTGGTAACATTAGCAAGATTTCAAAGATTTCTTCTTTGTTTGAAACCTTATTAGCTTTTATGCCACCTGCTGTTCATGTACTGACAACTTTTATTACAGAGTAGCCTTCAATAATAGTTCCCATTATAACTGGAAATGTAATTTTTTGGAAATAGTCAAAAAAGTGGTATTCTGTAAAATTTGCATACCTTACTGATATGTGTTTATGTTCCTCAACTAATTTTTTTTTTATTACAGCGTCACAATTTTTGGATGCAGGAAGGAAAGGTTACATAGGTAACCTTTAAGGAATATGCTAAAACTTGGAAAGGTGGAAAAATTTTAATAAAAATAGTTTGCTCATTTAAAGAAGTTTAGGTATGCTATCCTGCTGGTTGGAAATGGGATTCATTGGGATGAGGCTATCACTTGCTGGTAAGTGGAAAATATGCAAATTTTATGTCACTGTTTCAATAACAAGCTTATGGTTAAGATTATTATTATTATTGCATACCACCACACGGAACTAGGAAAGTAGAATGAAGATCAAAACAAATAGTAACAATATAGATAATCTGAAGAAGATATGTACAGGTTCAAAGAGGCTGGTAATTGGGGAAAAATTAACTTTAGTAGGTATCCATTAATTGTTTTCCTTTTCCTAATTTTATTATTTAAGAAATATTTTTTTCCCCTTTCTATTTAGGTTTAGTTAAGAGAGATTGTGCTACAATAAGAAAATAAATATATTTAAGTGGATACTTAATTGCAATCAAGTCAATGCTACCTAATACTGGCTTTTCAGGGTACTAGATGTCTCTTTACAGCTTTGCTTTCAAAGTTGGAATATTTATCTAAATTAATAATTATCCTCAATTCTGTCAAGAACTCATCATTATTCTATCGATTTCAATAACTTAGATATGTGCAACACTTCTTGTCTTCTGGAGAATGCCACCAAAACTAAACCACCAATCCACAGAGGGTTGCTGTTTATCAGGCAATTCTGTAGCTAATTTTTGTTTTTATGTAGTAAACTGAGTGTGCAATGAACTGCCAAGAATATGAAACTTCTCATAGGATTTTTCAATACAGCTGCTCCCATTAAAATCTGAATGAGTGTTGATTTATGGGTATAGCTACCTAGGCCCAAGGGTTTTTGGAAGTACAATTATTGGCATTTTTAGCCTTACACACAAAGAGGAAGAGGTTGGCTAGACAGGATTACCCAATAATATTTGAAGAGGCAAAGTGTATCAGCATGTCAAATTTTAGGCCTATGGTTCCATTCCTTTTTCTTGTAAAGTATCATTTATGGTATTTAATGCCATGCAGAAAGAGTTGTGGCCATATGGACATATTTAAAACCATGTGAGTGGGTGAAGTGCTTAATTTTCATTTCTTTAATGCCCCCTTGACTCTATAGCTTAAAAAATGAAATAATGTATAGCGAACACCCATACACACAGAGAATAGGAACTATTTGTAAATACATTTGCAGCATATATTCAGTGCTGCCCAGCTAACATGAAACTTTACATAAGCCACACAAAGAAGAAGAAAAAAGTAAGTTGTAGACATTGATAGTGAATAATGCATAACAGTTACTTTATCAATTAATCTTATAAAAGGACCATTGCAGCTTCACTTGAAATAACAATGGCTCTGGCTCTCCAATGGAGATTATATTTGAAATATTATCCCCTAGCATACATGAACATGCCCACAGAGTTAAATGAGGCCTGGTGAGATCTAGTCCATGTTAATCCTATTGTCTAGTTGTGTGCCCAAGCCAATCATGTGTCTAAGTGCAAAGGTATATTCTTGATTGTTCCAATACCAACAAAATATTACTACTGCTATTACTACAAATTTTTGTTATGATTATGTCATTATTTAGTTCACGGAGGTAACTCAGCTGTGATCCTCAAATATTTTCTGAAACCATCTGTTCAGCAATAGCTTACAATGCTGCATTTAGATATATCTATATGTTGTATGGTCTATCCCATAATGCCATTATGTGTTATGCAGGTAGATGATGAATGCAAGCATGTACAGCTATCTGAAATTTACGCTTCGTTCTTTGTTGGTATAAAATATTCAAAGGCTGTCAATTAATCAATGTACCACTATACACCCAAACAATTAACCTCTATCATTGCTAATAATTTAATCAGCACATTTTAAAAAGAAGGAAAAAAGAGTATACCATTTTGTTAAAACTAATTACACTATTTTTCATTGTGTATGTGTGTTTGAATGTATGTGGGTGTGTCCACATACTTCAATTTAGAAGTTGTCCTATATGTATGTATACATGTGTGTGTGTGTGTGTGAACTGAAATCAAATGAAGGATATCCAGCTTTGGGGCATAGTATGTTATTCATGATTTCCACAATTTCTATTTTGTGAGCAATTGAGAATATGCCAACTATTTGAAATGAGAATAAAATATATATATATGTGAGTTTGTGATTATCTATGTGCCCCCAATTTTAATTTTATAAAATGGAGAATATTTCAGCAAATTGAAATGAAAAATAGAATGATATATGTGTGTGAGGGTGTGTGCATCTACATTAATTCAATTTTGAAGCTACAGAGTCTGATACTGGACCAAAGTAAGAGTTACTATTCTTTGAAGGTTATTGTTTGATTTGTTAAGATACTGGACCAAAGTAAGGGTTACTATTTTTGAAGGTTGTTGTTCCCTAAATAAGTTTTATCAAAATTAATAATCAAACAACAAATTCAAAAATAGTAACCCTTACTTTGGTCCAGTATCTTAACAAATCAAACAATAACCTTCAAAGAATAGTAACTCTTACTTTGGTCCAGTATCAGACTCTGTAGCTTCAAAATTGAATTAATGTAGATGCACACACCCTCACACACATATATCATTCTATTTTTCATTTCAATTTGCTGAAATATTCTCCATTTTATAAAATTAAAATTGGGGGCACATAGATAATCACAAACTCACATATATATATATATATTTTATTCTCATTTCAAATAGTTGGCATATTCTCAATTGTAGGGATAATGTTTATAAGGGAATATATGCAGCTCTATTTGCTCTTTCATTTTTCTCTCTTTTTGTAGAAGTTATTATTTTTTTTATAGAGCTGCATATATTCCCTTATAAACATTATCCCTACATATTTTTAGGGAATTTTTAAAGAGGTGAAGTTCCAGGCTTCCTAGGATGGGTACAGCATCAGAAATAAGGAGGTTATATGCATGGTAAAATGAGGGATAACTGCACATTGAAAAGGTGACACAAAAAAAAATATGATCAGAATTAAAAAGGGGAAAAAATGTAAATCTAAGGTTGGCAGATATGTTTGCATAAAACACTGAGAGCTGAAAGTTAAGAAACTAAGTTTTAGTTGATCCTTACCATGAACTGACACATGTGACTAAGCGGGTGACCAGCAATTAAAATTGTTGTTGCAAATAACATAGATGTTTATTGAACTGTGGCTAGTGGAATAGATGCTGATTGAAACCCATGGCATTTACATGAAGTGAGTACATAAGGTTGATTATCCATATTCAACATGAAGAAGATACTTTCTTAGCCTGGTCCTAGAGTTCATAGAGAGCAGTCAGTGGATTTGCCAGATTGTAGGCTTACCACACTGAGAAGTTCATGAGCTAGCCCAAGCACAAGATAAGTTTTTATTTAGGATTTTCCCCTCAAAAACCACCTCTGGCACCCATCGCCTAATTGTACTAAATATATTATGTTTGGAGAGTGTTTTTTTTTTTAAATAGAAGGTAAAACACACACCCACCCAAACACACACACACATACACACACCAACACCCACACCCACACCCACACACACACACACACACACAGATATATATATATATAATTTAAGGCAACCTATACTTTGTGGGGATTTCGCTCCCTCGGTTTTTAAAAAAAGTTGTTGGGAAGCACATGCCAGACCACTTGTCCATGATAACAAAGCGGAGAAAAAAATTTTAATTGCTTTTGAGTGAGGGAATGGTTCCACACCCAGGTGGGTTGATTAAGAGGAATGCGGCAGTTGTTGATGTCACCCCAGGGGAGGAAACCGGACTCTACATACTGCCAGGAGAATACCACATGCAAAGCACGTTATCACTTCAAGGCTTAGTTCTCATGTAGTACATATCCTTCATAAAGTATCCTTCATATAATATACAATTTATTATAAGATTCTCTAGTACCATATAATTATTCCTTCATACAATATTATATTTATGTACCCTCTAGATTTCAAGGAAAGGATTTCATTCAGAATTTTGTTTCAAAAAGCACATATCATGCAATAATCCCTTCCCTAATAACTGATCCACCAGGGTCATTTGTGGACACATAGCTCATCCTTGAACCATTTATTGTTGCCATCACTGATCTTGCCTAGCCACAACTGGTTCAGTGGAATAATTTCATATGGGATAGTAGTAGATGCCACAGCTGTCCTCTTAGATTTTGTATAGCAGTGGAAGGGCAATAAGTGGCCTTCAAATCAACATTAGCTGCCATATTTTTGTGAGAGGTGTTGTATTCCCAAACTGCACATGAAGATGTAGCTTTATCAACAAACATTGAATGCAAAAGTGAAGATGACCAGCCTGTATGTTCTCTTGAATATCCTATTTATAGCTGGTCTAGTTATTTAACAAACAAAACTAATCCCATATAAGTTTTGAATTTTATGTCACATCTTAAATTCAGTCATATGATCATCCTCTTTGTTCTGTTGAATGTCTCATTCATAGCTGAACTAAAGTAATCAGAAATTATCCGATAAAATTGCTGAATTTTATGTCCACATCTGGAATTCAGTTACTCATTTTTGTATGTCAGGTTTATAAAAAAGAAAGAGCTGATCTCCAGTGGACATCCTATATCTGGATTTTCGAAAGGCTTTTGATAGTGTACGACATACAGAATTATTGATAATGTTGTGTGTGGTACTATAGTATAACAGGGTACTTGTGGTTAGGGTTTATGGTATACTTCATGGGCAAATTTCAGTGTGTCTTAATGAATCATCAACATTTCATGTTTCATTTGCTATATCTGGAAGGTCACTGGAAAGTAGAACTATGCTCTACTTCATCCATGTGAAAGATCTTCCTCAATCTGTATTTCGATATCCTGATGTTTGTGACTATATGAAGTGCTTTTATCAACTGCTTCCTGCCAAGACAGCATTGACCTCCAAAATTGTATCTATAAAATCTCACATTGGTGTACTCGATAGAAACACAATTTTTATTTTACAAATATTAGCTCACCTAACATCCCCACTTAGTATAACTCTAGCATATGCTTATTTTCCATTTTGAACCACCTTATACAAAGAAATTCTTCTTATTAGAACCTTGGCATTACTTTTTTTTCTTCTAAGTTGAGTTGAGGCAAGAAATGAATTCTTATGACCCCAACAACTAAGATGATATCCAAAAAAAGAAAAGGTCTACTTTTGATAAATAGTTTATAGCTTCTTCTTCTTGCAATAAGAATTTCTTCTCTATTTGTTGACTTTCAACAGATATATGCATCATTTTTCCAGGGCTTACCATGAGGAGGTAGTCAACATGAGCTGGGTGAACTAGTGTGGGAAGATGATGAAGGACAGGAAAGTTTTCCTGTCAATTCTGGGTTTGAACGCATAACCCATGGGTTGTTAGTTCAAGGGCATAACTACTCAGCCACCATTTACACCCATAGTTTATAATTAATAGCCAGATAGTTGGAAGAGACAGCAACAAAGTTGTTGAATAAAAATAACTTTTTTTAAATGCACCCTCCCTGTTGTGTAGCAGTTAACCAGTTTAATATAGGTCAATTTCTCTCTCTCTCCTGTGGATTACTTAAAATTCTATAAATAGTGGATATGGTACACAAGAAAAAATATCCTACCCACATATAGAAGATGTTTTCTTTTAAGCCAATTGGTCATGGCAGTGAGGATCACCTATTATGGCACATAACCCATCCTGAGAAAGAATTATGGCCATGGATCAGATATTGCAGTTCACACCACAACTCTTGAAATGATTCTTATACAGGAGTAATATGCCTATTTTATTACCTGAAGATGCATCCCAACATATCTCTATATTTCTTTCTTTCCTCATTCCATTTTTTTAATATCCGTCTCTCCTTATTACATGTTTTTTCCTCTCCCTGTATTCACTCTCTTCATATATTGTATTTTTCTTCACTTTTCTCTTTTCTCCCTTCAGAAATATTGGAGAAGAGTTATACATTCCTATACCAGATATAACCATGGAACCAAGTAACATGAGATGGTCGCTGTTTGTGAAAGGGGTAATTCAAAGGAAGCCTTCTGTCTCGATTAAGTCCCATTTTATATTGATTAGTGGTAGTGATGAACAAACTGCTGCTGTAGGTAGAGAATGGTGAAGATAGTATGTGAAGAAGGGAATGCTAATAAAGGGAAAGGATGTTAAATGGAAAACAGAAGAAGAATATATATATAAGGGAGAAGGAATTTTTATGGATGTGCTGTGTGTGTTTATGTGGGCTGGTGATAAAGGTGGGAGCTGCAGGGGGAAAATATAAAAATGCTGGATAGGTGAAAGAAGAAATAAAGTGGAATATAGTAGATTCTTGATAAATGAGTCAAAGGTTGTAAACTGGTTTGCAAATGCTTCACTACATTCCTTCCATTACACAACACATTACCTTCTGAAGTCTTAGATTATGAGTTTTCCATCAATGAAGTGGAATGCAGTGATGAACAGTCTGTAGCAATCCTAGGAGGATTAAATGTGGAGTAAATTACCTATGTGAGAGAATTCAAGAGAGACTTTTTCTTCAAAGTGAACAGAAAGTAGCTGACATCTGCTGTTAAGCAATTTAAGCTGAAGCATATAGTAGGCACAGAGAAACAAGTCACTTTACCACATTTCGCTCTACTCATGCTGTCCAGGGGAACTCCTGGTAGATTAATGAACATGGTAAACAAGGAGGAGCTGCTTGAGAGTTTGGAGATACCCATACTTATTAAAAGAAACAATCAGATTATGTTAGTGGAGTGTACTTATGTGTCATAGAAATATTTGTAAGTTACAAGGTTGGATGGCTATACAATATTTTAAATGTTGTACTCTTTTTCTCCCTGAATTATTGTCAGCAAATGGAGATGAATTCATTCATCTTTCTTGGCCAACTCTACCTAATAATTTTTCCACCTCAAGGATGGTAGAACCATTTCATATCTTCAAAATGTCCTAATGTCGGAAGAAGGTATATATATATATGCACATGTTTCCATATGATTTTGTCCAACATATTTTAGACATCTTCATCAAACTGCAATTATTTTGATGTATCAATTATTTGCAGACAAAGTACAATATCTGCATGCGTGAATTGCAGGAAGTTGTAGACCATGATGCGGCCTCTTGTGGTGGATTCTAAGAAGCAAGCACTCAGCTCTATGTATGAACTTGATAAAGAGTCCCCACATGTGTTTTAGAGTACAATATGATATTATATGTGTGTGTTAGTAACTTGGTATATCCTACTTTATATGAAGGCACAGGAACCACACTATGGCACAGTGTCGGAGAAAAGGGCACGGGACCAAATGAAGGCAAAGGGTCACACAAAGGCACAGGTCCAAAACACAATAGTATTAGGTAATATATGAGAGAATGGGATCTCCACATGAAGTTGCACTGCCACATTAAGGCATAGGATCCCAACACAAGTGCACAGCGTTGAAACATAAGTCACATGATTGCAATACTATGTCACAGAGATATATGAGACCTCAGGGCTACACGAGAGGGTATGGATTCAAAAAAAAAATTGCTTACAGGGTTACACACTAGTATATAATGTCACAAGTACGCAATGTCAAACATGAGGGCACAAGGCCTCACAAAGGCATGTGGCACAGGGTCATATAAAGGCACAGGGCAACATGAAGGTACAGAGTCAGAGATGTAGGCAAAAGGCCACATAAAGGCATATGGGCACAAAACTGCATCAGAAAAATGTACATGATTTAGGTGTGGAATAACAGGAGAACTCAGGGCAACATACATGCACACTCTCACAAGAGGGCGGAACACAACACATGAAGGAACAGGTTTGCTCGAGGGTACAGGTTCCAATTAGAGCACAAGGTTACACAATATCACAGACCAAGAAAGGGAAGGTACAGGATCATACACAGAGGTTCAAGGCTGCATGAGAGCACAGGGTCGCACATAGGCACAGGGACACATGAGGGTGCAGGACAACATGAGGGCACAGGTTCACAAATGATGGAGCGTATTCATACAGAAGGGTACAGGGTCACACATGAGGTCACAGAGCCACATGTAGTTACTGGGCTACATGAAGGCAAAAAATAACACAAAAGTACAAAGCCACACACAAGGGTACATTATAATACGGTGGCACAGAGTCACATGACAGCACAGGAACACAACAAGAAGTCAGATGGCAATAGCACAAAGATTCAGTTCCAGATATGAGAGAAGTGGGCCACACGAAGGCACAGAACCACACAAGGGCACTAGGCCAAGTAAGTGCAGAGTTTCTTACAAAGGCACAGGGTCACACAAAGTCACACAAAGTCACACAAGGTGACACAATCACATGAGATCACAGGACCACACATGAGTTAAGGCCATACAAAAGGGCATATGGTTATACACGAGGGTACAAGGTCACACAAGGGCATTGGGTTATACTATGACACAGGGTAACAGATGAGAGCAGTGTACATTATTGAATTTGTTTCTTACAAAAAATTAAAAAAAATAAATAAATAAAAAGCCAAGAAAGAGACCATCATAAGAAAAAAAAAACATCCATGTGCAAACGTAAAAAAAAGAAGAAGAGAGATTAAGAGAAACACCACAACATCATACCCTACGACTTCAAACACTAACTAACAGGCAAAATGTAAGTCACCAAAACAAGTCAAATGAACAACACCAAGCATGTATATAGGATATATCCACCAGACAAGCAGTTAGACATGGGAACAAGACAGAAGATCAACATCGAACATGAGTCCAGGACATGTCCACCAGACAAGCAGTTAGGCATCAGAATGAGACAGAAGATCAGCACTGTACAAGAGTGCACAACATGTCCACCAGACAAGCAGTTAGTCATCAGAATGGGACAAAAGATCAACACTGCACACGGAATGAGGACATGTCCTCAAGACAAGCTGTCAGGCATCAAAATGGGACTGAAGAACAACATCACAAATGAGTACAGAACATATGTACCAGTCAATATTTGAGACACCAAAGTGAAACAGATGAACAACATCACACACACGCCTGCAGGATATGTCTATCAGACAAATAATAAGCATAAAAATGAAATGAACGAACAGCACCAATTACGTATGCAACAAATTTGTAATACATGAACCACGAGACTTTGAAATGAGTCAACCGAGCAACGAAGTAATCGTTTACAAACTGCCAGGACAAGACATCATTCTGGAAGTCATCAGGTAATTAAAACCATATACTTCAAATGTTACCAACCAAACAAAATTTTTTTTTAAAACATCACAAACTTACATGAAATATATTCAATTAGTAAATGAATGGAGTATTTACACACTCAAAAATCCAAACAACAAAAAAAACCTATACAAGTCAATAGCTTTGCCCTTAAAAAAAAAACCATAATAAAAAAATTAATAAATAAATACACATCCACACAGAAAAGAATATATAAATGTCAAAAACCAATTAAAAAATATATATAAAAGAAAAGAATGAACCTGTTCTCTCAAAGCAGGAGTCCATTGCAATAATTGAATTTGGCGCACTACAATTATTTAGATCAACATAATTAAGAATCCCTATGGACTTACAGATACAGCTCATCACATTGTTAATTTAGCATGCAATAAAATTCATAATTTAATACAAGAAACCCACATCACCTAAAATTGATCACATTACAATATACATATATATATACACTAACCATTGCAGGAAACACAAAGAAACATAGATAATTCATGCAATGTGCAAGACTTCAATGAACATATGTACTACCAGCAAACATCACAACACATACTCGGAACCTTCTACAATCATGCATACATTGCAAAGCATACAAATGGACATCAGAATTAAGCACCTTGTGCTGCAAGGCAGGAAAAGTTCAACTGCAATCAGTGCCTGATTCACCAACAAATATCAAAAAAATATTAAATACTAATGAATCGGGGCATCACTTCCTTAATCTAACAAGAGCATACAACAATGCACTTGCACTAGCATCACTAGGTTGCAATGAGATTGTTGCACCAAGTTACATTCCAACATTTAAAATTCAAGGAAAGCTGTACCACAGAATTGGATCACTCCTCTCAAGTAACTCTGAAGAAAGTCCAAAATTTGCTCAACTTTACTTTCATGACTCAAGCCATAAACTTGAAAACCGATTAAACCATGTACAATTACGTCTGAAAACACTTCTGATTCTTCAAGAAGAATTGCACTCATGCAACAGTCACACCAGAAGTTTCAAGGCAGCAATTAAATTGGACACAAGGGAAAACTTAAAAGTAATCTTGCATGCAAAAAAAGCATTGAAACTTCAGGAGGCCCACTGCAGAATTTACAAACTACCATCAGCATCTGAAGTTGCCGCCATCATTCCGAGTACATGCATTGGAAACCTAGATGTCATTGTCCATTGCAGAGATGGACAACTTACACGCATCAACATGTGCCATAGAAGTTACAACTCATTACATTATATCTTACTCTTTCCACATGGAACTAATGGCTGGTAAATTGGGTTGAAGAGAAACAATGGCAGAACAATATCTCCAACAGATATTTACTCCTATCGCCTACAAATAAGAGAAGATGACTTTAACATTATAATGAGGGCCAGACGACTAACCCAACAGTATGCTGTTGATGCTCAAGAAAAAAATTGAATATTCAAAATTAATGTGAGTTAAAAACAATCAAACAACTATTAGAGTAGAGAAATACCAATGATTACATGATGCAATCTCTCAAGGAGATGGTGTGAGTGCAGGCAGAAGAATTATTCTTCCACCAACAATCACAGGATCTCCACGTTATCACAATGAATGTTTCCAAAACTCAATGGCAGTGGTTAGACATATGGGAAAACCTGATTACTTGATAACATTCACAACTAATCCCAATTGGCAAGATATACAGGAAGCACTACTACCAGGTGAAAAACCAAGTGATAGGCCAGACATATGTGCAAGAGTATTCAAGATGAAACATGACAGCCTCATGGATGACATGATAATAAAAAAACAAGCACTGGGTAAAATAAGAGCTTATTCCTCAACCACTGAGTGGCAGAAGAGAGGTTTAACGAATTCACACAATTTATTCATCATGGATAATGAATGCAAACCACAAAGCCCAGAATCTATTGATAAAGTAATATCCTGTGAAATTCCAAAAAAAAATTAAAATCCAATACTACATCAGATAATCACAGCAAATAACATACATGGTCCCTGCAGTGCGACAAACATGCAATGTCCATGCATGGAAGGTGTAGGACATGACAGCCACTGTACCAAGGGTTATCCAAAAGCATTTAGAAACACCTCAATGCAGGAGATAATTCCTATCCAGAATATTGCCGCAGATCACCACAGCAAGGTGGATTCACACAAAATTTACAAATGAAAAACAACAGAGAGTACAACATGGAAAACAAATGGGTGGTACCATACAATCCATTCCTATCTCTCAAGTATGGTGCACACATCAATGTGGAAAAGTAAACTCCGTTGAAGCTATAAAATATCTATACAAATACAACACCAAGGGTAATGATAAGTTTACTTTAACAGTAGAGAGTGAAGATGGACAAGAACAGGCTGTTCATGACGAAATTGAAACTATTCTTCATGCCCGGTACATATCTGCAAGTGAGGCATACTGGTGAATCTTCCAATTCCCATTGCAATCAAGGAAACAACCAGTAGAGAAACTACCACGTCATTTACCAGGAGATCAGGTTGTCCTGTACCAACAAGGTCAACAAACAGAGACAATTCAACATGGAGAGCCAGTAACAAAGTTGACCGACTACTTTGAACTGAATAAATGTGATGAATTTGCAAATGGCATCACATATACAGACTTGCCAAAATACCATACTTGGAGTAAAAAAAGAAAAAAGAAATAGCAAAGACGTCGTAAAGGACATCCAGACGAACATGAACTAGTCACTACTAACTCACTGGGACGCATTCCCACAATATCACTGAGTCCACATCAATCAGAATTATATCATCTACGAATGCTACTACATCATAAAACTGGATCAACCACATACAAATATTTGCGCACTGTCGATGGTCAAGAATGTCCTACATTCCAGGCAGCATGCCTTCGAATGGGACTACTGGACCATGAAAATGAAAGAAACTGGGTGATGGAAGAGGCTTCAAGCATCAGATTTGGTCCACAATTAAGAGAAGTATTCTGCATAATACTACTCTACTGTATGCCAGCAGATCCATTGTCATTTTGGAACATGTGGTAATATAAGTTGGCAGAGGACATCATGGGGAGCATGCAAGAAACCACAATGTCCATGCAAACAATGCATGAAGTGCTTTTACAACTACAAGAAAGGATTGAATTCGATGGTTGGGACATAAATAGAAATTTTGGATTACCTACACCAGATCCAAGCATAGTTCATGTAGCACAACTTCCATCTGTGCTAAGAGAAGAAATGAATTATAATAGTGCACAACTACAACAAAATGTACTCACTGTATTGCCCACAATAAACTCAGAACAACACGTTTACTAAACAATAACAAGATCGGTTGAACTTGATGAAGGCAAGATATTTTGTTAAGTGCAAGTGATGGTACTGGCAGAACCTATATCATCAATGTCACTTTAGACTTCATAAGATCAAATAATAAAATTGCCTTGGCAACAGCAATATCAGGCATTGCTGCAAATTATTACACAGTAGAAGAACATTTCACTCCAGGCCTAGGCTGCCATTGCGTGCTAGTATAAAAAATAATTCAAGGTGTGTGAATACTTCTTAGGTTTTCTTGAAGTGGGAGATGTGGACACTCAATTTATTGTTTAATGTCATTAAAGTCTGCTCTCTTCATTACAGGTAACACAAAAGAATAATGGTGCTAGTCTAATTAATTCAAACATTGCTACTGTACAATATAAAGCATGTTCATTGTGTGCTAATGTAATAAATGTCCACTACAGATCACATGTAATCAATCTTGCAATATCCAGTAGTTGTCAAAATATTTCTTCAATCAGAAATCTTTTTGCTGATGTTACCAAACTGACCTTGTCTGTGCTTACCAATGTGAAAAGAAAGCTATTTTTTAACTATGCTAAGGAATTGAAAGATGAAAACTTAATTGAACTGATTTCTGTAGGTAAAAACTGTGGTAGCAGAGATGATCATGATAGTGATGCTGTAAAAGCAATTTTAAAAGTGTCCAAAAGCGAACAGTATCAAATTCTATGCAACATATTGATCAGTATGATTAGAAATCTTATTGTCACTACTGGCCAAGTATAGAAATCAGAAACAGATGTAATCATGAAAAGTATGAAGGCTATGCAAAACTTAATGCAGGAATGTTAAATTCTTCAGTTAGTTGTATGCCTGATAGTTATTAGTCTACTTTGTACCATGTTAATCCCTTTGACCAAAGCCTAAGAATCCTTGACAGCGTTCTTGCAAATGCATATGAAGGTATATTACTTGATTTAAAAAAAGAGTTAAACTGATCAATGTAATGAATTGCATAAGGTCAGTATTAGGCATCTGCATATTGGGAAGTCCATTGGTGTTATAGTCAACATATTTAGATTGAAATTATCCAAGACACTGTGCAAATGTATTGTGCAAAGTTTTAATATGGAGAACAGTCAGCTTGAGATTATTATCAAGCAAATAATACCTTGATTTCAGTCTTTGAATCTTGATTTTGTAAAAGCAAAAAACATTATAGCTACACAAAAACTTGTGCCAACTAATGTGGTACAGCTGGATGATGCTACAACAAAAATGATAACAGATCATTATGGAAAATGGATAACCAGGCCAGAGATTGATGACCTTAAATATGAAGTAGACATGTGGTATTAATGCTACACTGGAGAGTGTGTTAAAGCCTGAAACTGCCTCTGAAATCCTTGCTAAAATTAGTGGCAATATATTCCTAAACATAGAAGAAGAAAAATTCCATATAATCTTCCTGGCAGACACCAGTCATTTTTGCTGCCTGTGAACACCTATTTTTGCCTTCATGCACTTAAAAAATGAGGAACATTTGAAACACTCTAACCTATTAATATCTATGAGCTTCAGTCCACTGAAGACTTCAATGTCATTGACTGTAATATTACAACTATCATTACCATACAGTGTGTACTGTTTATTGTGTTTCTTTTCTTTAAATAATGATTTAATTGCTATAAGAATATTTGAGTGAAGCTTCAGATATTTTAGCAAAGGGCTTTTTCTGGATATAGGCCCCAATTTTGCCTAAAAAGAACTCAATTGCTTTGTTCAAGCTGGCAGAAATTGCTCTTCCTTCACGGAGAGTGATTCTTGTGTACATTAGTTGTCTACCATTATTGTCCAGAAAGTCTTAATGGAGTTTAAAGCTTGGTCAGCTAAATGTTTGAAAGGAAGAGCAATGTGTTTCTTTTATAGTGAGGTGAAGGTACAAGTTATGAAATAACATGGCAGTTAATAGAGAAAAAAAATAATGTCCCATCACTACACATAGTGACTCATGATTCGTGACTAGCCCCCATTGCTATGCTGGGTACAGTTTAATAAAATATAATGGGAAATGGCTTATTGAAGGATTCCAGCAGTTTCTGTGACAGTGGTCACTCTCCACGAGACCAATCGGCATAGCAGAGTTGTTTGGAAGAAGATAGCGAGTGATATAAGTACTGTATTAAGTTGTAGATAAACTTCAGAGTGTACTATTAATGGAATAGCTTGTAGCATTAAGCTACTTCTTCTATAATACTCCAGAACTTATCTACCAAGGAAGTGTTTTACTACTTCTATAACTCAAGAACTTATCAACTCCAGGACAATGAGCAATTCAACAACTGACATGAGTCACTTGGGATGAGCAAGTTATATAGAAGTCAATGATGTAATGCATGATGTCATACTGGAAATAATAATGATAATTAAATCAAGGTTCAGCTCACTACATCACTCCCCCCAGTGTGTTCCTACACAAATGATGAGAGGTACTTTGGGAAGTGAACATATCAACTGGATCTGGTTGTTCGAGGTGTAGTGGTTGAAGTTGCAATCAGTAGTGTGACATGTGGAGGATCATGATCGAGGTGTGCAGGGTTGAGGCGATCAACTGAGACAGTATCATGATGACCTTTAATGGACAGTGTGAAATGTTTGTCTGTGCATTTGAGCACTTGGTAAGGTCTATTATAAGGAGACTGGAGAGGTTTACGTACAGCGTGATGTCAAAGGAATACACATGTGGCAGTTGTCAAACCATCAACCATTTTACTGTGTAGCTGAGCAAGATAAGGAGAGACAGGACGAATATGTTGCATGGAAGCTCTGAGTCGGGACACAGTCGGAAGGATCAGGCACAGAAGCTACTGGAGAGGGGTTGAAAAATTCTCCAGGGAGTCAAAGAGTTGTGCCATATACCATCTCTGCTGCAGTCGCAGATATGTCCTCCTTGAGCGACGTTCGAATGCTGAGGAGAACCAAAGGTAAAATGTCCATCCAAAAATGAGGATTAGGCTGAGCCTTCAGAGCAGCTTTCAACTGACAATGAAATCTCTCAACCATACCATTAGTTTGGGGGTGATATGCCATAGTGCATGCTCTCTTTGATCCCAATAATGACATGAGGGTGTGCCAAAGTTCAGAATCAAATTGGCGACCACGGTCAGTGACAATAGTAGAAGGGATGCCAAAGCAAGAAATCCAGCCACTGAGGAAAGCTTGAGCTACCACTTATGCATTGATGTGCGAGAGTGGGAAAGCTTCTGGCCACCTGGTGAAACGGTCCACACAGGTCAGCGTGAAACCTCTGGCTGTTGGAAGTGGTCCAACCAAATCAATATGAATGACATCAAAACGAGTGTCAGGGACTGGAAAAGATGAGAGAGGGGTGTGTGAATGTCTCTGGATCTTAGCACGTTGGCATTATATACATGATCGAGCCAAGTGGCGAACATCAGTGTTTATGCCAGGCCATACAAACCTAGCAGTGATGAGTTTTTGTGTTGCTCGATGCCAGGGTGTGAAAGTCCATGGAGAGAATCAAACACAGTGCGTTGCCAATCCAGTGGTACCAGTGGTCGTTGTGTGCCAGTAGAAGTATCACAATACTAGAGTTAGCCAGTGGGACAGCTTCCACTACTAGGGTAGAGGATGGAGAAGACTGAAGAGCACTGATTTGAGAGTCAGTGACTTGAGTTCTGGCCATAGCAAAAAAGTCTACAATGGGTGGTTGACCAGAGAAGACAGTATTGGTTTCAATGCATGAGAGAGCATACACCAATCACAGGGCGTCTACTTTGGGACCATGTGTAAGGGTGAAGACCAGGCACTGGAGGAAGGATGGATGATACCGAACTGGAGCATGTGTAGTCAAAACGAGTCTTTTGAACTGTTATGCCCCTAGTGGTCAACTGGACCTCTATTTGGGTGAACCAAACTTCAGGGTCAGCAGGCCAGAAAGGTGGTAGCTTCAAGCCAACTGCAGCAAGAGTCGGTGGAGGAGCAGGAGCAGGAGCGTGGTCATCAACCATAGCAAGGAAAATAGCTAAAGTAAATAGCTTACAGAATGGGTTTAGAATAACGTTCAGACGGGGTCACCAATGTACCATCTAGCTACTTCTTCTATAATACTCCAGAACTTATCTACCAAGGAAGTATTTTACTACTTCTATAACTCAAGAACTTATTAACTCCAGGACAATGAGCAATTCAACAACTGACATGAGTCACTTGGGATGAGCAAGTTATATAGAAGTCAATGACGTAATGCATGATGTCATGCTGGAAATAATAATGATAATTAAATCAAGGTTCAGTTCACTACAAGCTCATTGTGTGGATTCCAGGTGTCCTAGTTATATACTGTATTAAGTCATTATATACTGTATAAAGGAGTGAAAGAATCTGAAGTCCGATTTGGTGATGCCAACAAAAGTTCATGAACAGGATTGAAATGTTGTGTAACTTTTGTCACTAATGTGTTTAATTACAAAACATTTTGGAGTTTGGTGACGGCCATATCAACCAGGAAGGTCAAGCAGGATGGGAATGTTGCCTTCCTCAAGGCCGAACCATTAGAGAGAGAGAGAGATTGATCAGGACACTTACTTAGAAGACCTATTATGAATACTGATAAACAGTTCAGATTACCAATATTATTATACATTCATTTTTAAATAAAATAATCAGATATGAATGCAATTAAATGTAATACATTATTATTGAAAAATGGAGTTACTGTGTCTTCTGTAGACATGAATACAGCCATTTCAATTCTCCAGTTTTAATTAAAAGATAATATTTGAAAAGTCCTAGGTGCCTCCAGCAGACCCTAATTACCTATACAGAACAATGGACATATTGTACAGAGGTGAACTATATCATAGCATGGAATTAATATTTACCTATTGCTGCCAGTTTCGGAAACTGTTTGCATACTCGTGCATGCTTCATCATCCATCCTCCACTCTCCCTGTAGGAAATGTCCAATTCCATCCTCTACATCTACGAACCCAGGTGGACTATACATGTGGACTCTGTTGTGTGTGGGTAGAAATTAAGGCCTATTGCAACCTTTGCAAATACAATAACATGTTCAAGTGTACAAACAATAGGCTTCCTAAAGACCCTCCATCTAGAATGCTGAAAAATGGTTGTCATATAAGTACAAACTATTGTAAGAGCATTGGAGCCTTGTCAACATGGGTCACTTTTTTCAGTATATCCTCAGCTTCGTAGTGTCAAGTTAATCTTCAGTCTAACCATTAATTGCAAAGGGAGCTGGTCCGGTATGATTGCGGTTATCGTTATCAGCTCACTAGGAGTTTAGCCTGAAAAGGATGAATAAACCCTGAATCATAATCAAAAAGATGCATACTAGTCTAATACAGACTCCAATGAATCAGCAGAAGTACAATTAAAAAAATGAAGTTCCTATTTCTCCTAATTTAAATGAACATGACATACCTATAACAATTGTTTCTCACATACTCTACATTGACTGGTGAATTTTCCATGAACCTCCACCTGCTCTCCAATGTAAGTCTTGAGAAACACCTTTTTTGTGGTATATCAGGGATATAGCTTGGAGCTGACTTCAGGAGATGAGAAAAATAGCAGCACCTGTCAGGGGTGGCCTAAGGTGGGAGCTCAGGGAGCTCTACCCTCCCTCCCATTTAACAAAGGGGACAGATTCCCCTAACTTTATAAGGTTTGAATACTCAAGCTTGGCTATTTAATCTTTGGTTCATCAGAAACATTGCTAAAAGTTCTAGAAGCAAAAGATACCTTAGTTTGAGAGGCAATGTCTGAAGCAAATCTGTTTAAGTCTTTCTCTAGCCAGACATAGAGGAGATGAATAATTTAACAGTTTCCATGATGGAGTGGTCAAAGAAGTTCAGACTTTGAATACTAGTGCAGCAGAGCTTCCCAGTAATAGAAAACCTCCATTGAGGCTTGACAGTGGCAGTCATCAACATTTATATGGACTTTGAATTGCACTTGATTTATTTATGAAAAAGCATAAAGGTCATTTAATCAGAGAAATTTTCAATCAACCTGTGCTGGCTTTTTAATACTTGTTAATCAATGCAACTAATTGCAAAGATTATGAAATAGACTTTAGTGTGGTGAAAATTTCATGTTATAGTAAATATTTGACTGTGATGCTCTACACAAGCAGTTTACTCTCCTCCAGTATATAATAGATGTAGCATTTCCAACAAATAAAGTTATGATCAGTGAGCAAACAAGTTGTAATGCAATGAACACTCAAATGATGTCCAAAAAAATCTTTGTTTTCTGAAGTGCACAAATAGTAAGACTGTACTTGACCATCTGCAACACCCAAAAGATTGTTTTCTGCCTTAAGACACATTGTTACTTCTTGCCTGCAGTCAATTATGGCTCAAAATAGACTCAGTAACTGTTTGTCATTACTCATTCATGATGAACATCAAAAAAAATGTCAGTGCTATTATGTAATGTGTACATTTTATAACGATAGAGTAGTGTTTTTTCCCCAGAACTGCCTCTGCCTCTATCAATCTCCAGTTCTAGACACTTGCATCTACTAATACTATAGTATGAAATGGTGAATAACCATTTGATGATATATGAATTTGCACATAAACTGAGTAACTATCAAGGATGAAGGGTCAGGTTCAGGTTCAGTAACAATCATTTACATTCTATGAAACTTATGTTGCTATACAGGTGGGATTGTTTGTTGTTTTTTTTTAGAGAAAAACTTGCTCTAAAACAGCAGATTGGATCAATGTGGCCTTTTTTACTGCATGCACAGTGGTCTGACTAAACCCTGAACAGACTGATTATAAATGTGCATCAACTTAATCTGAGTGCAGAAAGGATTTTCTTGTTCCTCTGCAGGTGGACTGAGCTTGGCACAAAAAAAAAGAGACAATATGCTAGAGATATCTAGCTGTGATCTGAAAGAAAATCTGTAATAATTTCCAATATAAATTTATAATATGTGGTTCGATGCTAGATGTAATCTGTATTTGTGGTTTTGTACTGATTTTTTTGAAAGCTGATAAATAAGTAGTGACAAAAATTAGTGATTTTTTTCTGAATCCAAATGGTAACATTGGTCTTGAGTCATGAGTATTTTAATAATACTTTTGTGAATGAAGAGGCTTGTTTTATTTGATTTAATACTCTCTACTCAGTGGGGTTATCCCTATTCAAACCTCTTCCTGTAAGTTTGTGAGGCTAAAAGTGTCATAAGCGGTACTTAGACAACTCCTGAACATTGGCTGGGTCACAATTGCCCACACAACTCTCCTACTAAACCAACATAAAATTAAAAACCCCTCTTTAGAGTAGGCACATCCTATACAGTATAATAGCTAGTATAGTCATGTGTGGCACTTCCAATCTGGGCATGCCTAGCATCTGACTTGAAAATATACCTTACCACCTGTAACATCTCCCTTTAGCAGTGCTTCTATGCTATTATGGAGAGAAGAGGCTGACAGCCACATAATGCTACCTGCAGCAAAAATGATTTCATGTGCACAGTCCATGTTGGGCTGTGGCTCTAGTACACATGGGGGGGGGGGGGGCAGACCTGGAGATGGCAAGGGATTTGGGCCAGAAAAAAATGGCACTACTGATGTTTCATGCATTGGCAGGCTGCAACACAGTCTCTTGCTTTTCTGGACACCTTCAAGAGATCAGGTTGGGCAGTTTGGAATGCATTTCCTCAATTAACCTAGACCCTGATTGACCTCTCCACTGCAACAACTCACATTGATGAAGAAGCCATGTAAACCATTGAGAGGCTCATCATCTTGCTCTAGGAGAGAACCAACACAACATCAGATTCCCCAATGCTTGCCCTGCTCCTAAAGATGTTCAGTTGGTTCCCCCAACAAGAGGAGCCCATGGGCAACATGTCAAAAGAGCTATCTACCAGGACAGGCATGTCTGGGGTCAGGCTCTGGTACCTGTACCAACACTACCTCCACTGGCTCAGTGGGACTGGGTGAGGACCACCGATGATCTGTATGAACCTAACTGAACAACACCTCCTGAGGCATTAAAAGGTCTGCCAAGAGCTCATCTTATGCAATTTCTAAAAGGGATACCTGAAAAGGTGCAAGTACAGGAAAGCTGGGCTAGAGCACACAGCACTTCGTGTTAATGATGCAGATTTATTGTTGGCTGGCAAAACTGATCATTCTGTAAATCAACAAGAGTGTCAACTGTTACATATAGTGCTTGTGCCTGGCTAATTTTAATTATCATTACTATCTCTATTGCCCATGTAATTAAAATGTTATGACCTTCTACATGCATGTGACTAGGGCCCTTACACTTGTTGCAAGGGAGTAATTTACCACCTTTTAATTATTGCACAAACATATTGTATTGTGGTTAATAACAGTGACTACAAAAACAGTTGTAACTGTATGATTGAAACAATAAATTTGAAGACTGAGGTGCTCATGTGGCTCACTAAATTTGTGATGCCTTTGTATTGTCAGAGCTCATTTTATTTGCTTCATGGAAATATCAATGATACTGCTTATAGATTTTTTGGCCAGAATTTGATATTGCATTGCTCCCACACTCCTGTCTTGCATTATTGACTCCATCACTACCCTTTTCCTTGAGCATAACTGTCATTTCAACTTTGGATTGTTGGTTCACTACAAGTAGCACAGGCCAACATTGTATTATATCCGCAGGGCTGAAGGTAGGAATTAGATGTATGGTCAGGTTAGGTAGATGGTATAACACACACAAAAAATAGTGTATCTTAGTTCCAAACAGATATCAAAGTAACTCAATTGAATTTCAGCTTGAATCATATCAAAGGAAGTGTAATTGAAGTAAAATAAAATCAGATGCTGCAACTGAAATCAATTGTTGGATTATGATCCCTACCGAATAAGGATATAATTGCCTTTATCACTGATTAGCAACCAAAAATAGAGAAGATAATACATATATACTATATTGTTATATACTTTACTGAGAGTCATATTTTAGCAGTTTAAAATAATCAAAATAATAAACCAGAAAAAAGACATGGCCAAATAAATGTGAATAGCCCTTACTTTCACAAGTACAACGTAAAGTTCTTTTTAAAACAAAGAGTATTATTTATCCAACAGCACGAGGTAAATATATCAAACATGAATATGATTATAAAAGTGACCACAAGAATTATACTGGTAAATGATTAAAGATACCACAATGGATTTTTGTGGATTTTTAGTATGTCATTATGAAGACCCTATAGAATACAGTTGTGGTGGGGAAAATTATATTGTTCTAGGTAAAACTATAATTTTCCTGGACTATTAGTGCAGGTAGCTTTTGGACGTCCTTTCTAATAGAAGAAACCATTGTAGCATCACTCTGCAGCCAAGACATGGCATTCCTGCATACGTTCCTGCTTCGATTTGGGGGAGGCTATAGATCCTTATACAATCTTAGTTCTTGTAGAAGTACCTATAGAAACCAATCAATTTTTACTACAAAACCACACACAACTAACAAGGGGAAAGAAGATAAAAAGGGGAGGGGGGGAATTTAAAGAACTAATTGAAGGGAAAAAAACCTAACAAAATTAACAATATATACCAAACAGCCTCTAAAAATATACAAGATGCATGAGCGATATATCAATTTGCCCCTAATATCTAATATATGCTGGCTATTACTGCATTAACAGCTTATTTGTAAAAAAATATATTCTGTAGTGAGCAAAGATATTTGCAAGTGTCAAGTGGAAGCAATAATCGTAACGACATATAGGTCATTTGATAGGCAAATGTCCTCGGCAGGACTTATTTTCAGCTCTGCAATGGTACATATTAAATGTATAAATTTAATTGGATAATAATGTTATAGCAATGAAAGAAAGAAAAAATCACAATGGAAAATGATATGGTTATGAAGTGAACGCACATAGGAATTAGTTATCTTAGTGTAAGATGAAGAAATATCAAGAGGCATTCTGATAAATGAAGATATTAGATTATGTACTCCCCCCATTGTATATGTAACTACATAATGATGGAGCCAGTCAGTCTGAATGTGAAGTGGAGTTGGGCAAAGTTACAGAGAGGGAAATAGGAGGGTGGAGCAATGCAGTTACAGGAAGAACAACCGGTCGGACAGAGCCAGTGACGGACTGGTGTGAAGACTCTGACCCACTAAAAATGCCAACTTGTGAGCATACTACAACAGGAAAGAAAACAAGTGATGACATTTCATGTGAGAACATGACAAAAAACAACTATACATACATACAAACACATATATCGAGCAATAACTTTATGGAGGATATTTTCAAGTGGAATATATTTAACAGTAGATGCTGGGAGGGGGTGGGGAGGGGGAGGATATCACATATTAAAGGGTAATTGAAATTGGGGGGGGGGGGGGGGGGGGATAGTTACAGCCGTATTTTGTCCTTTATGTATAACCTGGTATAAGAAGTAAACTCTCTAAAATTTACTTTCTGTGGGGGGTATAATTGTTCAATGATGCCACAAGGGGGACAGCTGCAGCAAAACTCAACAGTGTAGCCCCCGACTGAGACAGAAGAACAGCACCACTCACGTGTACAACACATGTCAACCAGACAAACACTAAGGCACCAGAATGAGTCAGAAGAGGAACACCAATCATGCCTACAAGAAATGCCAACCAGACTAAGGCAAAGACTACATTTAGAAACAAGAAATGACCTCCACTTACGTTTAGAACAAATGAATTCTTTCAAAATTCAATGACAGTGGATAAGCACATGGGATTACCAGATTATTACACCACCTTCACAACCAATCCAAATTGGCCAGAAATCCAGGAAATACTACTACCAGGTGAAAAACTAAGGGATCACCCAGACCTCTGTGCAAGAGTATTCAAATTAAAACATGACCATCTCATGAACGACATGTTGAACAAACAAATACTGGGAAAAGTGAGGGCATATTCATCTACCATTGAGTGGCTAAAGAGAGGACTCATTCATTCGCAAAATTTCTACATCATGGAGGATGAAAGCAAATCATGAATACCAGAACTCATAGATAAAGTAATATGCTGCGAAATATCCGACAAAAATAGAAATCCACTTCTCTACTGAATAATCACGACAAATAACATGCATGATCCCTGTGGAGAAACAAACATACAATACCCATGCATGGAGGGTGTAAGTCAGGACTGTCACTGTACCAAAGGTTGTTTAAAACTACTGCGACATACCACAGTAGCAAATGAAAATTCCTATCCAGAATACCGCTGCAGATATCCAGAACAAGGTGGATTTGCACATACATTAAGAATGAAACACAACAGAAAGTACTGTGTGGACAACAAATGGATAGTTCCATACGACCCATTCTTCTCGCTTGAGTATGATGCACACACTAATGTGGAAATAGTGAACTCTGTTGAAGCCATCAAATATCTGTATAAATATGACACCCAAAGGTCATGATAATGTCACTTTCACTGTCGAGGATGATGCAGGCCAAGAAGTTCCTGTTCATGATGAAATCGAAACCTTCCTTTATGCACGATATATATCTGCAAGTGAGGCATACTGGCAAATCTATTAATTCCCATTACATTCAAGGAAACCTTCAGCAGAGAAACTCCCATGGCATTTGCCAGGAAATCAGGTAGACCTGTACCAGGAGGGAATGAAGCCAAGACAGTTCAACAAGGAGAACCTGCTACAAAATTAACTGATTACTTCGAACTTAATAAACGCGATGAATTTGCAAACCACATCATATATCCAGACTTGCAGTACTATACATGGAATCAGAAAACAAAGCAATGGCAAAGACATCATTGCGGAAACCATGACAAACATCAACAATACATGTCAAACTCACTGGGACGTATCCCAACCATTTCACTCGGTCCACACCAAGTCAGAATTATACTACCTACAAATGCTTCTTCGTCACAAAAACTGGGGCAACTATTTATGCAGAGTTACGGACTATCGATGGTGATGAGTGTCCAACCTTCCAGGCAGCTTGCCTTCAAATGGAACTCTAATTGACAATGACGATTAAAGAACTGGGTTATAGAAGAGGCTCAACTATCAGATTTGGGCCACGATTGAGAAGTCTTTTGCACCATACTACTCTACTGCATGCCAGTAGACCCACTTGCATTCTGGAACATGTGGAAGTATAAGTTGGCAGAGGATATCATGAGAAGCAAACTGGGGACCACCATGTCATGCAAACAATGCATGGAAGTTTTTCTAAAATTACAAGAGAGAATAGAGTTTGCCGGTTTGGACATGCACAAAAACTTTGGACTTCCTACACCAGATCCAAGCATGGTTCAATTGGCACAACTCGCACATGTGCTCAGAGACAAAACTAATTACAATGCATTCAACTACAACAAAATGCACTTACTCTGTTACCCACATTGAATAAAAGAACATAGAAAACTCAAACTTCACAGACTATCTCCTTAAAATTGAAAATGGAAGAATTCCACAGATAACAGAACTGGGCCAATTTAAGATTAAAATAGAATAAGACTTGTGTCAAACCGCAACAAGTCTAACAGGCCTATGCCATGTTGTATTCAAAAGGAACAGATGTTGTCAAAGAAAAAAGTGATAAATATTTGTTCCGTCCGTTGCAATACAGAGTGCCACCGGAATCGACAGGCGGAAAGACCAGAGTATTATCCGTTCTTGAAACGTCAGCAGTTTCAGAGTGTGAGGAAGACAAATCTTGTGCACCACAGTGTCCAGTAGCTGTCAGCGAAGAGGAGATCATTACCACTAGTGCCCAACAAAGCAATTGAAGAAATAGACAGTACGATGAAGGTTAAATTTCCCGGAAATTCAAAGAAGTACAAGAGCTGCAATACAGCAAACAATGGAAGACTGTACCCAGTGGAGTTCATAAACAACTAGACCCATCAGCATTTCCCACACACATCATCATTATAAAAGTTGGCAGCCACATCATGCTTTTACAGATCCTAGACCCACAAAATGGACACAGCAATGGGACAAGATATATTGCCACTCAGTTGCACAACACATCATTGAGGCCATAATAGCCATGGGCAACAAGGCTGGTAGAACAATATTCATTCCCAGGATTACCCATGTCACAGGTAAATGAATACCCATTTAAAATTCGGAGGAAACAATTCCCAATTAAACCTGCATTTGCTGTCACAGCCAACCAAAGCCAAGGTCAAATATTTAGTGAAATTGGTGTGTACCTACCCCATAATTTTGCCCTCCTATAAGATATCAATTACAGAAAAAACCTGTCCTACCATTAAACTTGCGTTCCTGTACAACACATACTACTGCGCAGTATGCCTACTGCGCAGTATGCCCTTCAATAAAACAAGTCCTCCTGCAATGCATGCCCTCCAAGCAATCCCATCAGTAAAACCTGTATTCCTGCAAGACTGTACTAGATAATTTAGTCAATCAAATCAGTGTAATAGAACACTTACAGAAACTACAGTGTAGTAACATTAACTATACATATCAATAAGCCACGTATTGTAATTAGCTAACATAACACTATGACAATCATGTGACTGCTCACCTGACAAGGAGCAGGTACCCTGATGGTGCCAGGCCAGTTGTAATACATGTGGGTCAGCTTGTAGGCAAGTCGCTGCAAGTGGTCCGGCTTTAATGCCGAGCAGTCGTACACTACATTGTAGTGGGTGGGGGTCACAGTGCCCTGACGCACATGCTGGGACACCAGGAAGAAATCGTACCTGAGACAACAACAAACAACAAAAGCGTACATACATACAGAGAGGTATAAAAAGAAGTGTTAGTGGAAAATTAAGTTTATGAGAGGGGGGGGGGGGGGAGAAGCGCAATTCCTCTTGAATCTACTTTATCCCCATTGGCTCTAATTTGCCAACCCCCACTTCTTCCCTGGAGCTGGTTAATCCCACTTGGAAATGTTAGGCGGGGGGAAGAGAGAAAGAGAGAGAAAAAGAAGAGGAAAATACCGCCAAAAGAAATAAATAAACTTAATCACATTTAAATATGAGCCATTGCAATTGAAATAGTATTCAATTAAAATTAATTTATCTAAATAGTGCAGAAAAAGAAGGGGAGGGGAGAGTATTCATATTGTCAAATAGTCTGTAAACAAACTCCTGCTCCATTGATCCAAACACTTGCAATGTCTTCCAGATCCTGGTCCTAAAGTTTTCGGACATTTTATTGCAATTTTCCTCAGTTGAGACAACACTTGCTGCTCCAAGGCAGTTTCACAAACAAGACCTGATCATTTCAACCTCTGTAAAACTCTAATTTCGATGAAAGCAGTACCAACTGGAATAGATGTTAGCCAAAGTGTTCAAGCAAGGAACGTCGTCATGACCATATCATTTGCCACCAGCCATGAAGTAATGATCCCAACTCGACCATCATGTGTTTGATAAGGTAAATGCCAAAAGATCTTCCATTCTCGATTAATGTCACAAGATAGGAGAGCTGGTTTAGAACTCTTCATCCATCACTGTTTGAGTTAACCTGACCCCTCCATCATGACCACTGACAGCATCGATTGATCCAATGATTCTGCCTTGTGTGCTTCGTAGTAAACATTAAAGGCAACAATAATGCACTGCAGCTCACCTTGACAGCTTTCCTATGCCGTTCACATGCTAGCAATGGTCTAATGATCTTTAGTTCAGGAAGGTTGATTACATACCGATCTTCCACCAATCCCTCAAACTCTATGCCAATAAGCTTACTATAGGTATGTACTTTTTAAAACAATGATAAATAAAAAAGGATATGTATTATTTTTATCCCTTTTTTCAGGAGCTATTTCTATAAAATGCTCAACAGACAATCTATCTCTTACCCACCACCAGAATAGAAATATTCTTCTACTGGCAAGACATCTGCACATTCATCTGCCATCAATCTCAACTACTGCGCCTGATCAAGGAATTATAGAAATAATGAGTATTGAACTCCATGAACAATTGCTTCAAAAAGTCAGCTACAATATATTAGGACATACGTGGCATTATTTCATGTAAACAAAGTGTTCTTGCCTAGATATAAATGACAGAGGGTGGGGGGAAAGGGGGAGGGGGAAAGTTTTTGTTTTTTTAAAATTATTAATTAAGGAGTTTGCCATTTTCAAAGTTGTGCGTGCGTGTGTGTGTGTGTGTGTGTGTGTGTGTGTGTGCGTGCGTGTGTGTGTGTGTGTGTACGCACACACACATGCAGAAACACACTGTTGGTTTTGTGTATTTTCTAAGCTCCAGGGTACTGTACAATATGTTTATTTATTTTTTTTTTTGCCTTGAGAAAGAGGAAGAAATTAAATAAATATCTGCTTACCACCGTTATCTGCACGTCAGTAATCGAAACACATGGTTAAATGTAAGGGATACAATCGTGCATACTGCCTTTAGCTGATAAGCTCATAAGGATACAACCAATAAAATATTAATTAGAGCATATGAAGGATAGTGACCCTTACCAGCCCTTCCGTGTTATAGTGTGATCCACAATTGTACCAGGTGAAGGGTTGGCCAGACCTTTAGGCCCTCCCCCCATAAATATCCGTGTGGAGATTCTCTTCTGGACAACGACCACAGCCAGTTTGGGGTTGTATGTGGTCTTGGGATCATTGTTGCTCATGAAGGAGGCAAAACTTGAAATCATCTGAGGCACTTCAAACTGCTCCACAATGTTCATCTGTCCGTCCCCCACTCCGTCACGGAACACCACAATGCGGTCAGGAAGGCAGCTGTTTACCTGAAGACACACAATGCCACATGTGTAACAAACACTCACACAACCCCCTGGGTATTACTACCACATCCTACTTTCACTCTATCAACTCAGTCCACGCCCACCTCTCACAGGACACACTCCCAGTCGGTCACAATGTTCGTGGCGAGATACTGACGTCTCTTCACAGAGTTACGGATATAAAAATCTTCTGTCTATTCCATCAGTTTTTGCATGTGTGTGTGTGTGTGTGTGTGTGTGTGTGTGTGTGTGTGTGTGTGTGTGTGTGTGTGTGTGTGTGTGTGTGTGTGTGTGTGTGTGTGTGTGTGCGTGCGCAACTGGAGAGCCATAATTGGAACCACTATGTAGGCAGACTCAATTCACAATAGGACAAATAACCTACTGACCTTTTCAACAAAAAAAAAACAACCTAAATAATAATCACACAGCAGATTCACTATGAATATTCCACACCATTCTTCCTTTGGGAAAACACAACCTTTTTTTCATATATTCTTTAATGAAACAATCACACCTCATGTCGTTGGCTACCACCCATATCAATATCCTGTGTCTATCAATTATCACCAATTATCACCATCATCAAGGAGAACAACCAGGCTGTATTGCATACCATCTAGGGTTTCATTTAGGGGGGGGGGGGGGGGGGGGGGCACCTGCCCCCCCTTGGAAACATTTTGCCCCCCTTGGAATCATTTTGCCCCCTTGGAATCATTTTGCCCCCCTTGAAAATTGTATGATTACAATTACATTAATGATGTTGATAAGTTCTTGACAAAGTGCATGAGCAGTGAGAGTATGTACATGTATATATATATATATATATATATATTGAGATAAGTGTCTGAATGAGAGTTTACACAGCAATCCTTCTACCTTTTCTATTCCACACATCAACAACTTCTTCTAAATCACTATCGGTGAGTTCATTGGGAGATTCAATGATAATTTTCATTGAATTGGACAAGCTAAGTTCAGTTATGCGGTTACAAAGGCGATTCTTTATTAATTTCATATCTGAGAAATTTCATTCCGCTGATGCTGTAGAAACAGGAATAGTCAATTATATGGTTGCTAGTTCATTGTAGATTGGGGAGTAATGCTATAAGCATGTCATTGGTGAGTAATTCTTTCAGTTGCATGATGTCATCTTTTGGCTGCTTAATAAGGAGCTGATGATAAATTTTCCACTCTGTGCTGACATCAGAAGAGACAGGGGCTTCCTTCTCAAATTCAGTTCCTTCCAATGATTGGGCTGGTAAATCTCTCCAAAACTGTCCAAAGAAAGTTTGAATTGAACTGTATCCAAATAAATATAGCTCATGACTAGAGAGGTTGGCACTATCTTCAGATCAAGGATACTGAAGACTGATGATACATCTTTTGAGGATCTAAACCTGCTGGATATGTTATCTTTGATGAGCTGATAAAAGACTTGCCCACTGTTTCTTAAAATGAGCATACATATAAATGACTGACTGCAATAGTTGTTGATTTTAACTCAAGTAAAACTGACCTTTTAAAACTGACTACAAGTACTTCCAGAATGCCTCCTACCAATCCCAGACATAAAAAAATATATCTGGGGAGCATGCCCCCAGACATCCCCCAGCTGTTAGGTGCTATACATCCCCTCCAAGTCAGCACAAAACTTTGGAGTTCCCGCTTAAAATCCAGATTCCTCCAGTTGACCACCATTGGACAATTTTCTAAATGAAACCTTGCCTTCAAAAACAGAAAAACATCAAGAATTGCCATGAAATATGCATCAAGAAGAAAGACACTAAATTTCATCATATCCCATTCATACAGCCTTGGGATGCCAAATTATGACCTGTAACAACATCGGCATATACTATCCAAGGTACACATTTTTAGATATTTTCTCTTTCTCCTAATGTAAAAAAGAAAAGGTATCTCAAGAAGAAAAATATATATAACTAGAAAAACAGGTATGGGTTTCTTTCTTTCTTTTCCTCTCTGACTAAGAGGGACCACAACTACACAAGGACTTTGGACTGTATCGATTAAATTGCTCAGGTCACATGAAAACAGACAGGTCACATGGTATGCACAGGAATTAGAATGTACCATGTGTGGTTACCCTTACCATCTGGTAGCGATCCAGGGCAGCCTTGAAACAGACCTTGAGTCCATCTGCTATCTCCTGGCGGACATTCTGTATGCCCACACGAGAGTACCAGCGAGTGCAGTGCCTGTACAACAGAATTGTGCATGACATAAACCTTACCTCACCAACACTGCAACCACAACTATGGCCCACATGTTGGTTCATGTCAACATGTAACCAGCAGGCCAGCCGCTGAGGTCATTTACTGATTGGTGCTCGATACAAAGCCAAGGATGGACCTCTTTTTGCCGTTGGCTGCGTCATGGAAGACGTCTATCCCGACCACCATCATATTTCTCTAGAGGTCAACACAGGAATACATAATGGACATATAAATCAAAGGCAGAAAGCATTTTACTATAATAATTTGCAATTTGTCTGAATGTCTGCCTGAATGTCTGCCTGAATGTCTGCCTGAATGTCTGCCTGAATGTCTGTATATTTGCTATCTCTTCCAGATGCTTGGACCAATCACCGTGAAATTTTGAGGAGTTGCTCACAGGACCACTGGCCCAGTTTGGGGAGGTGCGGTTAGGGCTAGGGTCTAGGTCCATTAAATAAACTTTCTTATTTATGAGTAACTACCAATTGTAATGTGTAATTTGATCAAATTAAAAATGATATTTACAAAGGAAGCTGTGTTTACAAACACACAGGACTTTCAAAAGACACACATTACCAGAGGTGCATCATACTGATTACTTTAGAAATGGGGTAATATCTCCAATACACCCAACCCCCCTCCATCCCTCCCCCTCCATCCCTCCCCCCCCCCCCCCCCCCCCTTTGCATAACAGGTACTTTTCTAGTCACTAAAATTAACAATGCTTTACCAAGAAAAACATTATTTCTTCTCTCTCTCTCTTTTAATTTATCGATAATGTTAATTTATAGTATTAGGTACGCACGTACACATACACTGTTACGAGAGTGCACACTCACCACAGGAACCTCAACAGCCCAGAGTTCTCCTCCGAGCTTGCAGTTGATCTGCAGAGCAATCTTCTGCGTTACACTGCGTAACTTCTGTTGTTGAGATATAGTCCTTGCATTGATCACCTGCACATGTCAATAGAGGTGTGTTCATACACAAACAACCTTCCACAACCACACACACACCCGTGCACACACACGCACACACCAAATGTTAGGGACGACTATAAGATATAATGGAAATATGCATGAACTACTTTAACACTATATTTTGCAGAAACTTAATCCAAAACTGAGCACATTATTATATGTGAATATATACAACTCATCAGTTGTCCTACAAATACAACAGTAAAAGGCCATCACACCTGCAAGTGGCCCAGAGGTTGATGTGAAGCTAAGGTAGGCCACAGGGTGACCACGGTACCTGAGATGGGATGGGACACTCGATGCAGCAGAGCTTCTTGAATGCAGAGTAGCGGTCGTCTCGGCTATTGGGGAAGATGGCGATGACTAGCTGCAGTGTCTTATTGATCTCATGTCTCAGACTGCGCATGTATGTCTCCGTCCTGTCGTTGGACAGACTCATGACCTTGGGATCTTCCAACTACAGAGTACACACACACACACACACGCACAGAGAGAGAGAGAGAGAGAAAGGAAAGGAGGAGGAAAACCATCTAGATATTAGCAATTATGAGTGGACACCATTAAGTATGTGCATTTTATATCAATTCTAATCAATGACATTATTTTGTCTGACCACATGATGCTGGTACATTCTAACAAAAAAATTTTTCACCTCTAAATTTCATCTTCCACTTCCTGCAATTTTTAGGAGTGGCAGTATTTTGCACCCTGTTCAACCTTATACAGAGCTCTACAGTGAAACATAATACAGTGAAACAGTATTTGTCAACAAAGCCAAGGAAAATTAAAGTCAAGTATTCATATTAATTTTAACTCAGATGATGATACGATTGTCAGACAGATGTGTTGTTTTTTTTTTGTACTCACAGCGGTTTGGACATTAATAAAATTTATAATAGTGAAACTGCTCAATGCAAACTACTTTAAATAAATATTTGACCTGCTCACAGAAAGAGAACATTCATTTTAACTTGGGATCAAAATACACTTGATGTTCTGGATCATGAATATTACCACAGAAAACTCCTCTACAAGATAGAGAGACCAATCTTACACTCACTGTCACACGTAGCAATGGATAAGCCACAACAACGCCAACACGAGCAAACAAATATGGCTGCATGGTTAGTGAAAGGGATGTATTGATATGAGAGGACATGTAATATATTGTTCAGATGCAGTCTGCGAATGGAAAACCTGATCTGATGCACCACACTGTGAACCTAATTATGGATTTACCTATATAAGTTGAGAACTGCAACTTCAAAAATAGTGAATGTAGTAGAGGACATTTTAGCCTGGTCAACAAGTATTGGGTTTGAAGCAAGCCACCGCATACACCAATCCTCTATAACTTTGGAGCAATTTGCAATGCTCGGTTGTTGAACCCAAACTTTAAACCTTGTCCACCAAAAAAAAATTACCCTATTTAAATTTTCTGATTACTTCAATTTTTCCACCGACTTCCTAACCTACAGACTCACCTTGATGCCGAGTGAAGGACACACTTTTCTCATCATGTCAACAAATTCGTATGCTTTGGAGCTATCTCTCTTGGTCACCATGACAATCCAGTTATTTAGAGGAACCTGAAATGCAAAAAACAGAGGCACATTGCTGCAATAAAAATATACATCATTCCCACTGAACTTAATAATTTCACATGTCTATTTATAGCTGTTGAAGAAAACATGTTTGCCCACATGAGATATTCAGGAGACATAGTACAGAAGAGGGGCAATGGACATTACACTCACAGCCGAGATGACGTTCTCCTTGACGGCCTGCCTACCCCAATCCGCCTCCATGCCAGCTGAGTGGGTAGCATTGCGGAACATTATGTTCTCACAGTTGAGCAGGCGTCCGTCCAGCTGGATCATGGACGGATCCAGCTTCAGCCCCCAGTTGTCCAGCTCATCACGTGCCTGCACAACATCACAAGCACATCATATTACATGATCACATCACATCACATTTCCTGAAGAAGTAAATCATACATTTTTTTTTAATCATTTTTTTTAATCATTTAAAAAAAAAAAAAATATTCTAATTCATTAAACCATGGTATTCATACCTGCTTTACTATTAAGATCCTGCATTGTGCTGAGGCAATACAAGCCTAGTCTGGCATAGCTGACACTTACCTTGCAATCTTGAGGCATGAGGAGGGAAGGGTCTGGTTAAGAGCTATAAAGCATCTAGTTGGTGTTTTTCTCCATACCAAAATGTGAAGTTTGGGGGGGTCAGTGCCGTATTGATCGTGGCTTAACGAATAAGTCACAATCCAGTCAACCGAACAGAAGACTCTACAGCACATGACCACATCCTCATTAGGAAAGATGTCTGGCCACGAAGGACTAATACAAGCTCATGTAACAATTGTGTCCTTATATATCCCATAACTTCCTAGGAGAAGGCATATGTGATCCAACAGAACTTAGATTGCAATGTATATCTCACATTATACACAATAATAAGGCGTCATCTACAACATATAACATTTGTGCCACCTGACCAGAGATTGTGGGTCTTACATACCTTGGGGCAGTGGTTCACTCGGTCCACAAACTTCCTGAAGCTAGCTTCTCTCTGGTTGGGGGCTATCCGTGTGTGTGTGGCAATGTCCTGCACACAGGAAGAATGTGGCAACAGGTAAAAATAGAAGTTAGTGTAGAAGAGAAGAAAGCCAAGCGTGGATGTGACATATAGGATGTGGAAGTGACATACAGGATGTGGATGTGACATACAGGATGTGGATGTGACATACAGGATGTGGAAGTAGAGAGGAAGTGAAGAAAGGAAGAAGTAAGGAAGGGGAGCATAAGGAAAGGAAATGTATACAAAGGAAATGAAGTGTGAGTAGAGGAAGTGAAATATGGAGAAGTAGAAGTGTGAAGATAGGAAG